>KK115033.1:170468-202022 GCA_000611955.2 Stegodyphus mimosarum | reverse complement strand
TAAATTTTTAAATTTCTCCGTAAATTTCGCACCAAATTTTACAAAATTTAACATTTAGGCATAATTTGAGTCGTAGAATGGAAACATGGAAAAAAATTGGTATGTTATTTCAGAAAAAGTCCGATTTTGCGTCAAAATACCCACATTAAAACAATGCTACATAAAAATCTAATATATATCCTAAGTCGCGCTTTCCAGACATGCAAAACGCAATTTGAATTTCGTCAATCGGCCCAGTAGAACGGAAGATATAGAACTGTGCCCCTCCTTTTTTTTCTGCGCAGTGTACATTAACACAGATCTGCTAAATCTTAAGCGCGCGCTCGTCGTTTTCCATTAAATTTATGCATTTCTGTTGTAAGGATATAAAACAAGAGCAAGGACAAGCGACTTAAAAATTTAAAGTAAAACCTTACAACTTGACTAAATTAGAGAGATGCATATTTAGAGTAATGAGAAAACAAAATTACCGCAAAATCTTTTTTTCAAAATCTAAACATTGCAGACCTAAAAAACTACAAGCTGAGCAGTTTCCTGATTCGATTCTTAACTCTACATTAACTTACAAACAATTAGAAAAAATAAATAAATAAAGGGAAATGGCTTAACAAAAAATCATTACTTAAAACACATTAATAAAACGCAGAGATAATAATTCGTTGCTATAAAAATACTACTTAACAGCAATTATTCAACCAATTAACTTGCTTTTTTCAACGACATTTATACTGGATGGAAGACTTTATTTCGAAGAAACACTTAGAATAAGGAAAATATAGGACACAATTTTTATTGTTAATGCTTGAAAGCATAAAGTTTATTATGCCATTCGATAGGACCGAAAACACAGGCAATCCATTGTTTATCTATGGATTCTTGCGCGTGTACTTAAATATAAAACCAATGAGAAAAAAAGTTGCATTTGAAGAAATAAACGTTTTACGAATGAACGAGTATTTTCATCAACCGTTTATTTAAACAAAAGACAAAGATTTAATAAAGAAACACGCATCCCGATCAAAGCATTGAAAGGGAAAAAATTATCCAACTGAACACAATTGACCTAAATATATCGCGTGATCCGTTTGTCACAAAGGTCATTTACACTATGCAAACTTCGAAACCACGCAAGAAACAGCGCATTAGCAGTTCTCAAGACATGCATGACAAAGTTTTAATCGCAATGATTGCAGCTTCTTTCAACGGTACAAAATAATTGACAAAAATAGAGAAAAACGTTTTCCATTTCTCAACGGCTATGACAAATGAACCGCATAAACTTTTTCATTAAAAAATTAGGCTTAAAAGCGACATTAGGTTAGTGTAGATTTTGAATAAAAGTTTCGCTATTTCGAAGACAGTCAGGCAGGACCTTCTTCTTCAGGAGAGGGACTTGTGTATGCTTTTCCTAACTTGATTATGGAAAAGCGCTTGAGGGCTATCTGCCTAAAGGGGGGATATCTTCGTGGAGAACTTTTTAAGGGAAACTGGCCCGTATAGGCGTTAAACATGGGGAAAACCAAGTAAACGCTCTCATACAGTTAGACCAAAGAATATGTACTGTTAAGAAGGAAAACTTCGCAGAAGCAGAAGTGGCTCCCTTCCAACGAAAAGGGAAACAACTGCGCATGCGTGAAATATCTGTCGCCAAAAAGCGCCAAAGCTCGAAGCTGAATGTCGAAGTTGATTTGGACAGGTTCGACCGTTACGTTTAGCAGGAGTTTAAACAAAGAATAGGTTCTTTGGTTTCAAGTAGCGATATGGACAATGGAAGTTCAACAGCCAGTGAAAGTGAAACTTCACCTAATATTTCATCATTTCCGAGTTTAAATTATCGCGACAAGTCAAAGAACGATTCATCTTAACCCCTGTTCCTCAATTTCCTATACACATCTCGAAGGGGGAAAATGTCGGCTAGGTACCAAAGAACCGGCACATCACAGAGGGGAATTTCTCGCCAACAGATTCCGTCGCCAAATCCCTTGGCGAATATTCCCTTTTCTTTGTAGCGGCGTTGCAGACAAAGTGGTTTACATTACGTCTATGGAGCCTTTCCTTCTTTACATAGAGGTTCTTTGGTTAGACAGTTCGCGAGATTCAACTACCAGTGCTCAGCGACTTCACCGCTCGGCCACTGGTGGGCGGGACTTGTGTCTGATCGTTCTTGAAAGCGACAGCTTTATTCAAAATCTACACCAAAATAAGGTTGTTTCTTCGACTAATTTTAAATTTTACCCCTGTGTGCTTCTTTCCCACTTGATTTTTTTCTTTTATGCTATTCCTAATCGAGAAAGAAAATGTACCAGGATCGGTTATAATTTTATCAGTATTATAACATAATAGTTGTTAAATCTTTCACATATGTGTTTCTAAGTATAACATAAAAATCGTGTAACTCAGAAGATTTAAACAGTGGCTTTAAAAGAACATTAATATTATCCGTGTTACAAAGCTGTTAAATCGTACACGTATGTTTGTAAATAAAACAGAAAAAAAGTAAATTATAAGACCTCAGATTTTGCTTTTAAAAGCGAAGCATTTCACATACTGACTAATTGGAAGATTGATATTTTAAAAGTAAATAAGATATCATAAAATAAAATTTACAAATGAAGCAAAATAAAAGCTTTCATTTGGCACACAGATCATGAAAGGAGAAGAGCGCTGTGTTTCTTAAATTTCTTAACATATTTTGTAATGATTAGACCTAATTTTATTTTAAAATATGTGCTGCAAGCTTTTATTAAGAAATTACTTTCGATGCCCACAGTAAAACAATTAAAAAAAATCTGATGTGTCATCTGACTTCCTTGTACGGAATATTAAATTATACGCATATTTTCCTGCATTTCATTTAAACTTATTTCCTTCAATTTCATTAAAGATATATTTCTCATTTAATTAATTCAGTTCTCACTTCGCGACAAGGCAAAAATACATAAAAACTCAAAATATCTATATTAAAAATTGAAAGATATAGAAAAACATCAAAAACAGTTAAAACAATTAAAAAAACAATTTTTACAATTAAAATTACAGTTACGCAAAAACAAGCAATTCGGCCAGCAGGCAAAAATTTTTCGCTGCAAAAAACTGAAAGTTTACTTTTATTCTCACTCGGCAAAAAGACACTGAAGTCGTAGAAATTGATTTAATTTGTTGTGGACGTTATGCTGGCTCAATATATGGGGTAATTTAATAACTTAAAGGATAATTCCAGAGTGGATTAAGCATGATTTAATTCGCAATAGTAAAAGAAGACGTTACTTTGTTGATGCAAAGCTCAGTTTCTCTAAACTGGCAACAAATCCACTATTCTGCTAAGTTTCAAATGTAAACAAATATGGCTGCTATGGTAAAAAATTTAGTGTTAGCCGCACTTAAACAACTTTTAAATTGTTGGCAACTCTACAACTATAACATGCAGTTAACTAAAGGCATAAAAACCTTATGCGGAAGATAAGAACAACATAATTCAATCCTTTTTAAAGCAAAAAATACAGAATTTACCAACATATAAGAATAAAAATACTGAGCTCACGGAACCGAGTAACACAGCTGGTATATTACTTTTGGTGTGGCCGATTGCAACCCCAAAAGGGAAGTCCACAACTACATACTACATACCACAACTACAACATATTAGAGCAATCCTATATACAGATTTTCAAAATTCTGAGACTACTCGATTTTCAGTCATGCGAAATACATACATACATACGTACGTACGTACGTACAGACGCGACGAAAAAAATCTGTTCTGAATCCATTTTAAATCAGTTTCATAATTCGTTTGGGGAATAAGCGTCCTTTATCCTTTCCTTACGTGCAGATGTCGCGCAAAAACTTCGTTAAATTGCAGTCGATAGCGGTCAAAATGGATATTTTCGTTGAAATATGATACCCAGAATTTTTCGTGATTAGAATACTTCCTTTACTTCTTACAGGGAAGTAATAAATGGAAGGTTACAATTCTAAAGAATTTAAGAAGCTTTCGAATTCCCTTGTTGAGCTTAAAGATCTCAATTCCTATCTGAAATTCGTAAAAATTTACTGCACTTTCTTTTATGTCAAATTTTAAGAAGCAGGGTTTTTCTGGAACACAACTGTGCGAGAGCTTTTGGCGATTCCAATTGCTTTGTGTGTGTGTATCCCTTCTCCAAGTATCGCAACCACTTATACCGTAAATACTATTCTAAATACAGTAAACTTTCAATTAACCAGCCCTTGCGTAGAAAAACGCCAAGTTTGTATATTGAGGAAGGATAGAAAAAGTACTTAATCAGAAACCGTCGAAATAAAGCAAAATTTATACCGTAAAGAGAAGGAAATGCGTAGAGTAATAACAAAGATAACAGATGATGTCACAGTATATAGAAATTATTTTTTATCGATAACACAACCTAATTTAATTGTACGGAATCTGGAATATATAAACATTGTCAAATCATCCGTTAAATAAAAATTCCTCAACCGTAAAAATAAATAAACTGTACATTCTTATTTATCTGTCGTTAAATTAATCTTTTGTTTCTTATTGATTCTTATCGAAATACAAGAGTAATATAAACAATAACAACATTGGTCTTTGTGTTTTGAATGCTAAGTAAATTTAAATAATTAAATGCACGCATTCTCCAAATTAAATTGCTTAAAAATTCAGGAAAATTATTAATATGGGTTATTCCCATTTGCTGTGTTACAAGCTCTCAGATTAACCGTGGTTTTAGGTTAACCATAGACGTCATCTCCAGTATTCCCCACCCCCCGGTTAATCGTGTATCGACTGCAATTTTTAAAAATCGTAAAGAAAGTGCAATACATCAAAATGCTTTGTTGAATAAATTATTTAACAAAGTTGACTGGATAAAAGTTCAAGAAACGTGCTTTGAAAGGGGAGAATCTTTTCCCCTTTTGAAAGACATGGTACTTTTTTCGATTACTGTATCCATATATGTTCTACAGTTCCAAAAATTCCTTGATAGCTATATTTTTAGAAATAATCGATATTTAAATAAGTGGCCTAAATTTTCGAAGAAAACATATTAACATCTAAAAGAAGTTCCTCTTTCTTTCAGTTTTTATTATCGTGCTTAGAACAGTTCTTTATTCAAGAGCAGCTTTTAGCAAGCCGCTTAAGATATTTAGGTCTAAAAGAAGTTAAAATCATCTACTTAGTACTGTTAAGCTCTTCTCGATACTTTTGAAACAAAACTATACATTTTCGCACATTTACCTATGAAATAGTTTTGTTTTAGCATTTTCAAAAATGACAAAAGTAGCCATAAAACGTCTACAAGAACAGCAATTCTATAAGCAGAAATAAAACAGAACATGCTCAGATGCGAGAGGTTTGGTTTAGTTTATTATAGCAAATTACATTAGAGCTATCTGCCTTATCAGAGGAATGCCTTCATGGAGAATTTTCAAAAGGAACTGGATCTTATAAACGTTACATATGAGGAAAACCATGAAAACGCCCATGCAGGCAGCCCGTTTGCCTAGATTCGAATCCAGGTCGGAACTACCAGTGCTCATCGATTTTACCGCTCAGCCGCTGGCGAGCCTCAGATGCAACTGTGAAAATAAGTAGTTACCCAAGTATTAAATAAGGGCATTTTTTTTTAGCTTTCCGGTAAGTTTAAAGCATTAGCCCTCCTTGTTTCCTCATACTTTAGTTTTGAACTAACGATATCAAGCCATAATTGGTGTGGATTACAGCAAATTCCACTAGGACGTCTGCTTACAATCTGTAATGATGCCAAGTTTCCCGCAGTTATTTCTTTTCTGATAAAGAATCACAGACATCCACGGTAAACCTATCCCACCTCTATTTTTGGAAAATACAGTCTAAAAACTATTTATAGGCATTTTGACAGCTCATAACTCATGAAACTATATCTTACAGCACTGGACTCTTTTTAAACGAAGATACCGTAAAGATAAGATTTATGGCGGTAGGGAAAAACTGGAAACAATCGTTGGATTAACGCAGTTATTCAAAGAGCATAGGGCTCGAAACCTAACAAATAACCATTCTTGGATCCATCGTTTCATGCTATTAGCAAATCTCGACATTTGTAATACCTTTAAAGTATATTCTTTCACGAAATTTAGAAGTAGAATTCACGAAATATAGAGGTATCGAGAACTGCTATGCAGCCCAAAATGCGTTAGAGATACTAGTTACATTCTACATGCTTTCAATTTGAACATTATGACAAAGCGATCATCAAATGTATTGATAAAGTGTACCATTATATTTGCAGCAATTTCTTCTTCAATAAATATAATAAGAAGCCCACCAGCGACTGAGCAGTAAAAACCGCTGAACACTGGTAGTTTGGTCCGGGTTCGAGTCCTGGCGAACGGGCTAGCTGCAAAGGCGTTTTCGTTGTTTTCCCATGAGTAACTTGGATACGAGCCAGTTTCTCTTAAAAAGACCTCCACGGAACATCTCTCCCTTTCCTTGTAGTGTCACGTAATAAGTATAAGCAACTTCAAACAGTTCATCAGTCATCTATTTTCTCTGAGGAATGGCATCAAGAGGTCAATTTACAGATTAATTAAAGAAATCTTTGAATTCTTAATCGAAACATACACCGCTGCGAATAAGAAACATGTAAATGGAAAATAACAAGCTTTAAAATCGATTCGCCTTTATAAAATACTATAGACTGGATAAAAGGATTGCAGTATCCTCAAAGCAATAAAACCGAACACAGAAAAACAGTTCAGTATTTCAGTAAAGATAAGAAGACAGACACATAAAATATCCCCTTTTCCCATAACAGGCTCAATTCTTACACAAAAGACATAACATTTTGGACCACTTTTTTAGTGCAGCCATTTTTCATCGCCATTTGCAATAAAAATCGGCGGCTAGAATGGCTTTGCGAAGCCAAAATGAGAAAAAAGATAATTCATTGCCAGAACGCCTACTGCCTGCGAAGAAGACGGTAATTAAAGAGACTCGTATCACTTTTCCGCATATTGCTTTCCATGAACTGAAATGTGACATCCAATAGGCACACTAAAAAAACCTTTTTTCCTCCCAACAAGAAATCTACGACCTACGCATATATATATATATAACGTTTAGTTAAAACAATTGCTATAACAGCACTTTTTCCCCACATTTGTAGTATATTGTAATAAAATCTAGACATTCAATTTTTAAGAACTGCTGCTTTAAAAAAAAAAAAAACTCTAACTTAATTAAAATGACAACATTAATGTTTACTACTTTAATAGAAAGAATTATATATAGTATATGACCATTAGAAATTGCTAATTGCTTATATTCAGTAAAGTATACGAATAGCTGCAATGAACCAGTTCCTCCCTTTATAGGGGTAACTAAAATAACATAATCTATACCTCTACATATATACAGATAGATAGATAGAAGTAAAAAAGCACGTTATTACAGTATAGTTACATACGGTTATCGCATTCCAAGGAGTAACAAGCGGTTCATGTTCTCGTGCTTAGCATGCCCAGCCAGCAATGAATTAGGATGTCTGTAATTCAAAGCCTGGTGTAGGCAAGTTCAAATTTTCAGGGACCACCAGCGGCGAGCGGTAAAGTCGTTGAACGCTGGTAGTTCGATGCGAGTTCGAATCCCGCGAAAAGGCTGGTTGCATGGGCGTTTTCTTGGTTTTCCCCATATAAAACGTGTATATGAGCCAGTTTCCCTTAAAAAGTCTTTCACAAAGGCATCCCTTCCCTTGGGTATATAGGCTCGAGTGCTTTGCCATAACCAAACCAATCACATTTTCATGTTTCCTAGTCCGAAAGGTCTAATGACTTCTAGAATGGTGCCTAAATTAAAATGTGGTGAACGATAACTTCTGGACATGGTCAAATGATCCGTCACCACCTGGGTATGGTCAAGTGGGACTGATGCACCCAGCAGTCGCGCAATAAGTACGGAAGAATGCAAAATATTAACACCCCTCCACCGTGTATGTTCTCGTGAACTAAGTGATCAGGGCGTTCAGCTAGATTCGCTTAGATTTCCCGGCTTCTCGAAAAAATGAATAATTTCTACATAATTTACTCTTAAAATACATATACCCTCAACATTACCTGAAAAAGGAATCACAAAAATTTATAGGCAACTTAAATCACCTTCATATAATTCAATTTCTGCTGTTAGTCATAGGAAGCCAGTTAATTATATTTTAGATCGCAATTTTTTCCTTAGCATAAAGTAAATACATAGTACCAGTGAATCTCCAGTAACTGTCGCGAGCTCTGGCAAGATTCACATTTGTCTGCAAACACGAAGCCATTCAAAACTGCATACTGATCAATGCGAACACAGACAACATTTATTTTCGGTTGAATTCACAACAGTAACGCTTGTCATATCCCAAACAAAACAATAATTTGGTTGCTAGCTACACGAGAAAGCAGTCCAAATGACATATCCCTCAAGGCATTGTAATCTCTGAAAGTTACATCGGTATCACTGATATAACACAGCTATTTTTAATGTTCAATGCCTCAGAGTTATATGAATCAATATGTACTCGTATCTCTGCCGAAGCTAAGAATAAAAGCCTGAATACTGTAAAAGTGGTTTAAGTGTTTACAAAAGAAATGCATCTTAAAAGCACTGTTATCCTGGACGTAGCAACATTACAATGAGTTTTCACAAACTCCTACTTAATTACTACCCATCACTACACCTTATTCAAGCAAAATATGATTATATCCCTTACGAACGCAAATAATTTATCACTACTTCAAACGGATGATTAAATTTAGAGAAAACCATGGCTTTTCTATCTGTATGTAATATTTGAAGAACCAGTCAAAATATACTTTTTTTCTGATTTTCTTCTTTCTAGCTCTTCCTTAATCTTTAATATAGCTACTCTAATTTGAGATGGTTGGTAAAGACACCACCAACTTCATTATCTATCTATCGATATTTTGAACTCACGCCCCGTTTATTGATTGACAGTGCGGGGAAAGGACTTCATTATAAATAAAAAATTACGTCAGAAAAGTCAATAGCATATATTTTTCTATATAACTCTGTTACTTATGACGTAACCAGAGCTCTCGTCGCAGAACAAACACCTGTTTTTTTTTCCCTTTAAAGAAAACACTAATACTAAAAATATCTAGTAAAATTCGTGTTGTCAGCTCACTTGGCCTGATAATAAACTCAGAGTAAGTCAGTTTTATCGTGGATAGGAGCGCATGATCGCGTCTGTGGTTGGCATGGTCCTTGCAAATCTTAAAGGTGACGGTGCGATTTAGATTACATCAGCTCCAGTTTCCAAGGTGAATCTCCGGAGGGACGGGTGCAAGAATCTGTCACCTCTTTTTTCCCTCCCACGAAACTACTCAAGAGGACTTTCGAATCGTCATGTACTTTTAAGCGTACCCACGCCGTAAATATACTGTACACTTACAAATATTCAAGCTATCGGAGATATTCGAACCTGGGCCGAATGATATGGCAGTCGGTAATGTTAACCACTACACCAGTCAGGGCAGCATTAAAATATTTAACGCAAGAAAACAAAATTTCAGAATTATACATAATAACATGCCCTTTAAGAGAAAGGCAGAGAAAGATAGCATTGAATTCGAAAACCAATCTTTTAATCGCTTTATGTTTAGAAAAAATACATATTTTGACAAGTGATCACAATAAATTTATATCAAATGGCAAACTGAAGCGACATCGTGATAAACCATCATCCGCCTAAGTTAAGCATGTCATGGCCCTCGATTCATCTTTCTGCGGTTCTCGGTTCACCATAAGAAAGTAATAAAAATTATAAAATTATATAGTAACAAAAATAGGAGTTTTAGCAAATCAGGTGTGTATCAGTATAGCGGTTGTAGGACTTCCCTTATTTTGCATAACAAATTTATTTTAAGTTTGATATCTTTCCTGAACGCCTCAATTTCCCCTAGGATTTTCTCGCCAGGACCTAAATTTTAAAGTTCAGTGAAGTGAGTATTTAAACGGGTAAATCTCCGAGTTTATTCACAGTGTGTTTTCGCTAGCCAGTGCACGTTTCGTTGCTATCTCGCTAGTAAGCCTCTTGGCCATTTCGGTTTTATCGTCAAGCCTGTTATGTTTTTTGTTGAGTCAATCTGTTAGACAATAACTTAACGTGCTAATCCAGCACTATTCTATTTTAAATTTGACTTGATTTATATTCTACGTTTAAGTTTCACCGCAGGTTGACGGTGTTTTTGTAAAGCACGAAGATCGTGCCTCGCCCGTCTTCTGTGCTGGTAATCAATTCACACCTGTGTAAGAATTCGCCAGGCTCATTGTAGTATCTAATTTAGTTTACGCGCAATAAGAGAGACAGATCCTACACGGTGACAAACTTTCAGGAGAGAGTACACCTAGTCGATAGGAAATCATATAGCAATGCATGGTCGGAAACGCTTTCCTGGCACGGAAGTGACGTCACAAAACGTTAAAAAAGGAAGGACACAAACAGTGAGACAAAACGTGTTTTATTATGTTTAGTACAGCACAAACTAACAAATAAGAACAAAAACAAATAACGATCGTCATTAAAGAAGGTGTTCGAAATTATAGCCCCGGACCGTGACGCAGGCCTCACTTCTCCGGTGCATAGAAGATCTGCATCACGAATGGAAGATGCATGACGCACGGTTCTTGTATCACGGTACGGGTTGTAATTTCGAACACCTCCTTTGATGACGATTAGTAGTCTCTTTATGTTGCTTTTGTTGTTGTTGTTTTTGCCGTACTCCGAATAATAAACATGATTTCTTACCCCGTTTGTGTCCTTTCTTTGTTGATTTTTGCATCGCAAAGTTCAAACGCAATTTTCAGTGAAGTAGTTATCCGAGAGTTTTTCAAATATTGCCCGATGCGATTCTCAGAAAGCCCAAGTTTGTATCATGTGTATGTTCTGTATTACGTTTCGGTGGAACACCTTTTCTCGCTAATGAAAAGGAACAACTTTTGAGTAATCCAGGTTTATAGAGAATTTATCTGACCTCTGTTCTGAAAACCGTTAGTGCAAGGAGCAGGTTTTCAGACACCCGAAAACTGGCTGCAGAAAAAGGAAGCCAGGCGTCGGGAAATAAGCAATATGTATTTATCTGCCAGGTCTCATCTATTTTTAAAGAATTCAGATAAGATTTAATACTTTTACTGTCTTTTTTAAATACATCACTACCTAGGAAAATGGTTTTTTGTTTAACTTACGGCGCGGGCTATTGTATACTGATGACTCTTTGGCCCACTCGAGATAGTGAATTTGATATGTCTGGTGTAAAAAATCTATAATCATTGATGGAATTATGCAAATTTTCGCGGTACATAAAAGATTGCTTTAAAAGTGGCTAAGATATTAAAAATAGTGTCGGAGGTTCCAACAAATAATAGTATAATTTGCACCGTTTAATGAAAAAATTCACTGTAAAATTATATTAAAACGCCTACATCTTTCAATGAATTTTTGCGATTCTATATAACGGAATTTGTCAGAGAACTGCTACTGATGTTAATAGCATTCTAAAAGATGTGGGAACTTCAGGTTATGTTACGGTTTCGTTTTTTAAATTCATGCTTTTATAGCTTAACTCTTTTTTGCAAATACTCAAGCATTTCAACTAAGATACTGTTAATTTCCATCATGCATGTTTCCAATTTTATCTCTGAAATGTTTAATTTAATACTTTAATAACTATGATTGTGGTGAAAATAAAAAAATAATAAGGGAAAAATTTTTTAAAGGTTTTCATATATTATATTACGATTAAAGGGGTGTTTTTTAACGTTTTGTGTGTCACCTTTATTTATTAAATATTATGTTTTTCGCATTTAAATCATAAAATTAATTTCAATAGCAATATCGGAAAATCATTTAAAAAGAGTATGTCTTTAGAATGTCCGATACACACTCTCGCGCGCTATATTTAATTTTTTTTTTTTTTTTTTGTTACGGAGGTAATTTTTTTTTCGTGTCGCCATTGCTCGCTTTGAAACAGTTGAGTTTCTTAATCAAAAATTCGTTATAGTGTTACAGAATATGAAATCGATAATAAAACAGATTCCAAATTCCAATTTGAGTTTCCAAATGTCCCTATTCGGAGGATGACTACATTATTCAAATTTAATGGCTCTAGGTACCGTTGTTTTATCACAGTGCGAGAAATATACATACATTTATGTAGATTCTTCATTATTTAATTTCTTTAAATATAACACAGGGCGGTAATATTTGGTGGCAACGATTTGAAAAATGATACGGACATGTGCAGTAAATCGACACAAAATGCCAAAACGTAATTAATAGCCCTTCTGAGCTAACGCTTCTTTGGGCTAAAAATGGAACTATGAATGTTTAATTGAGAGATGTGTTCAAAATAGCAATAAGTTCTAAATTGTGTTAAAAAATTAGTTACTTCCATTCCTTCCCGTTTGGCATGAAATTATTGCGGCTACACGTTATTCAAAAAAATTTCACCGCAGATAGTTCGGGTAAACGCTTACGAATTCATGCAAGAAAATTTCGTGATTCGGAAGCATCAAATACGCAGATTTTTGCTTTTCTGCTACATTCTTGGCTTGCAAGCTGAGCTTGTTTAGATGTTTCAAAATTATTTTTGACATCTGCTATCACTTATAAGTCTTTGGTGTTTGGTGTTAATGAGTAACAATGCAGTAGGCTACAAAAGAATATCCTGAAAAATGATGCAAGCATTCAATCAAAACTTTTGCGTATTATTTCTCAAAGAATGCAACATAAGCTCCAAAATGAAACTTTTAAATTGATTCGTTTTACTATTAAGTACTTAAAAGCATTCTTACGAAACATTTATTGACATTAAAAATACGGGTACTAGACATTATAACTCCTGAGAATTTCCAGGCTAGATACACCATACAAACCAGTGCTTCCGAATTTCTGTTTCTTCGGAGATATACAAAAGTCCCATGAGAAGATTTCAGAATTTATGGTAGGGAAATACGATGCTATTTTCGGAAAAAGTCGCAATCGTTGTCTTTTCATCGTAATCGATCGATGTGGTAGAAGACATTTCCTCAGACTGAAATGTCAACTGCTTCAGATTTCTTCCTTTCCTACAGCGCCATCCCGTGGATAAAAGGTCCATTAAATAATTCAGCAAATTCGTGGTTTAATTATATTCGCTGCGAACTTAAATTGGATCATCAAAACAGGGAATTGTTTCTCAGACTTTGTGCACTGTTTCCTTTCTGGGGCCGTTGGTTCGCTACGGAAAAAGTTAATTGGTTCTTCCCGCTAATGGCTAATGCTTTGGTAAATTAACACGTTTTTCTAATGAGTACTCGTTAAAAGGTAACCAGGAAATGTTAAGCTGAGAAAAACTGTTTACTTGAAAGCATTAACTGAAGATACCTACTTAATGTAACTTACATACCAACGTTATACTTGATGTCTGATTCGTAGTTATGCAATTTGTAAGCTCATTTTCATGCAGAAAATAACAAAAGATCTCGATGTTTAAACTGCTGCAAACAGAGCGTTTTTTTTTTTAGGTAGCTGAACAGTACGAAAAAAACTAACTAGGCAGTATTAACTTACAAACGATGATGATAAACGTATCTACAATGATGATAAATGTCTAATACGGTTTAAATTTTGTATATCGTATAATTGAAACGAAAGTCTAAAAGGAATATTTGACTAAGATAAGAAAGCTGATTCTATAGTCTTTTGTAAATGAGGTACACTGCCAAAAAAAAAAAAAGTTCTATATCTCCCATTTTACTGGGCCGATTGACGAAATTCAAATTGCGTTTTTCATGTCTCGAAAGCACCGCTTAGAATAAATATATCTTAGATTTATATATAGCATTATTCTAACATGGGTATTTTGACGTGACATGCCAATTTTCTTCCATATTTCGATTCTACGACTAAAAATATGCCTAAATATTAAGTTTTGTAAAATATGGTGCGAAATTTAAGGAGAAATGTAAAAATTTTTCTTGGCGCATTTTTTTCAGTTGCGCCAAGAATAATTCACTGGGCGAACTTCTTTACTTATAGCAACCTATTTCCCTTTCCCTTTTTTATTCTATACGAGCGGAAAAAAGGTCACGTTCATTACTTTCAACTAATTTTAACAAAGTGCGTAAAACACATTTGGCGTTAACATCGCTTGTAAGGAATATACCAAATTTCAAAATACACCAATGTGTAAAATCACGTATATCTTAAGAAATTTTGAATAAAAAGCTCTTAATTTTTTGCAAGTGTGCCTAGAAATACTTTAAGATGATGTTAAAAATTGTATACGTTATAATACAAAAAGTTTTCCGAAAAATTTATAAAAATTATTTTAAAATACAAATTTTTAAATCAATCATAGAAAATGTGCGAATTATATTTGGATTAAGCCCAAATTTCGCCCTTCTAGAAGAAGGAATCAAGGATATTTAATAAAAAAAGAGGTTAAAATTTTGAGAGCTAATTTTTTAGAAACTACTCATGCGATTTTTACAAAACTTGGCAGTTTGGCATAAACTGAGTCGTAGAATCGAAATGTGGAAAAAAATTGGCATGTCATTATAGAAAAAGTCTGATTTCGTGTTAAAATACCTATATTAGAACAATGCTATATATAAATCTAATATATATCCTAAGTCGCGCTTTCGAGACATGAAAAATGCAAGTTGAATTTCGTCAATCGACCCAGTAGAACTTCGCAGTCTACATATTGCACGCCGTAAGAAACTATTTACTTATTTTTTTATTTTCAAAATAGAATATACTTATTACCTGCTTAAGCGCCAAGCTTGTTTTGTCTTCATAAGTCTAAACTACAATATCCAAATTCACCGATATGCTGGCGGCCGGAGATCTGTGTGGAGTTTGATAGAAAAAAATATAATTAAAACCATATATCATTAGTCAACACTGACTGATTCCGCCTTAACGAAAATCAGTCTCCGGGCACAGCAGCGGTCCGAACAGAAAATACACTGTCAGTCAGTCACCAGTGCTTGACATGTCTGAAGGGAAGGTATCAGTCACCAGTGATTGATATAACACTTAATGTGTTCGTACAGAAATCTGTAAAATTATTTATAATTTCTTACAACTTTATTTTTAAACATTTATAATTCCAATTACTTACCAAAAACACTGGTTCATGACGAGTCTCATTTTTAGTGAAACATATAATATGAATATTTCATATATGGAGTGTCTCTAGATGTATATATTGCGTAATACCAAGATAAACAGAACTGTCTGGCTTAAGATGCTAAAAGAAATGTAACATTTACTGAAAAGCATATTATTAGACATTCTCACAGACACGATTAAGATCTGATCCCATAATACGCAGCTAACCGCGCAGAAAATAAACTAGCAACAATACAAAACCTCCTGTCATTAATCATATTTACTGAACTTGTCATAGCTGATTACGGCCTTTCCAAACATTTACTTCGCTTGTTGAAGGACAAAAGTTTTGGGAATGGTGTATCAATCACCATTGATGAGCTGAATTCAACACAACTTAGTAGTCAAATTTTCATAGTGACGGCATATGTAATATCAGAAGCGAAATAAATAAATGAAGCAATATAAATTCCAAGATATTCGTTGACTCAATTTACGCAAAGTCGATTTACATTTTTCTTTGTTCATCATGCGATTACCTGAGCGCAGTAAAAGTTAAAAAATCGACTTATTGTAATCCACCTTTTCGCATTCGTCGCCTGGAGAGTTTTAATTTTCTTCATCTTCACCATCATATTTTCCTTTTTTTATTTATGTATTATAATTTTGTTTTCTTTTGCCCCCTAACGTTGTTTAACTCTACCGCAATCAGGACAGCTAAAAGCTGAGTCATGAATAAATGGGAGAACAGAGAAAGAGAGAGCACCATGCGTTCGTAGGGAAGAAAGATGTACAGGTTCAACTTTTGCCAAACAGAAAACACAGTAATTTCGGAAATGAACTGAACTCAACATCGGGAAAGCTGCGCGAAAATTCGCGAATAAATTATGTGTTTTTGCATGGCGAAAAGAAATTCATGGCAACTTCAATAACGGAAAAAAAATAGAAATAGTACATCAACGGACGTTTAATTAAAAAAAGTCTCTGAATTTCAAAATGTCTGTAAATCTTGATTTGCAAACGAAAAAATTACATTTTTAGAGATAGAAATGTATTTTATATTCAAAACTTCATAACAATAATATTTTACATAAAAAATGCCTAGGAAACTCCACATATGAAATACGCAATCAAAAACGGATTTGAAATGGAATTCCCGATGTGGCTCCCCATCAGCGACCCCGCGGTATAGTTGCTATAGTTTGGTGCGGGGTTCGAATCCCGGCGAACAGGCTGCCTGCATGGACATCTTCAAGGTTTTCCTATGTATACCGTGTACACGACCCAGTCACCCTTAAAAGTCCTCCACGAAGGCATCTTTCCCCTTAGACGGATATCCCTCGAGTACTTTTCCATAATTAAATAAACCAAGCCAAAACCCGATGTGGTCAGCTTTCCCCGCAGTTGACATCATTCAACCTCTTATCAACAAAGTGAAATTGAGAACAGTGAATTTATGTCAGTAAATATTGTTCTAATGTTTGTGTCAGTAACTGTTTAATCTAACTTGGCTAGAATTATTGATAGAAGGCATAAAACGATTATATAATCCTGTTCCGGATCGCAAAAAGAGCAGTTGAGTTGAATGACTGAAAGAGTATGACATCATTTTTGTGGCTAACAAAATAGCAAATAATTGCTTTAGACTTTTGTGCGTATTAAGACATACTGCGCACGAGAATGGACAAAAATAAGCCAAAAAATAAATACTTCGCAGAAAAATGAACTGAAAGATAAAGAAAACTGGCTCGAGATTCATCCAAACAATGATCGCGTCTCTGACAGGTAACCAGGTAACTTTCAGGTGATCCAAAATAATGAATCGATATGTTCTAGTCTATGCCAAATAATATCAAGGTGTTAGAATCAACATACAAGCAGAGAAAATTTTGAATTTATTTTAACAGAATCTTCCCCATTACTTTATTACATATATTACACTATTTTTTAAAGCGTTCCGAACCAGTCTACCAGTACATACTTCAAGATAGTAACATACGTTATAATTTTATAATTTCTTAAAATGTTTGGCCTCCGATGGCCAAATGGTAAGACCGCTGAGCGGTAGTTGTTCAAATCCAGGTTCAGATCCTCTCAAAAGGTCTGAATACATGACAATGTTTCGTGGATGCCTCCATACGTAACGTGAATAAGAGCCAATTTGCTTTAGGATAATTCTTAACAAAGGCATCCCTTTCGCTTAAGGTCGTATCACACATTTAAAACATTTCGGAAGAACACTCTTTAGAACAATTTTTTTGCTTTGTTACATGATATGGAGCAACCATTCAGAATTCAGCCATCAGGATTGTTTTGAGGTTATCATGCAAAGGGAGAAACCAATTCTCCAATAGAAATGATGGTTGATGACAGGAGATTCGATGCTAATAGCTGATTGGTTGTTGAAAACGAACAACTTACTTTTTTTTTCCTTTTTTTTTTCTGAAAGAAAGTTAAATATCGCTCGTCTTTCTTTCAGTGGTAAAGCAGGTAGAAAAATTGTTTGAAACAGTTGTTCGTCTGAAATATATGGATGTATGATACCAGCCTTAGGCAGACAGCTCTTACGTGCTTTTCTATAATTCAAATAATAATCTTACATTACCCAAATTCCAGAGGCAGTTGTACAATAATAAGGCTAGACTCTTTTAAGCAAACCAGTCGATGTCTCTAATTATGAGGCACTCAATTTTACAGTAATATGATTAAATCCCATTTAGATACCATATTAGGCTGAATGTTAGACTTATGTGTTTTAACAGTTTCATTTACATGGGGGAAAAAACGGCCTCGCATATATGGGCTTGATATGGCAATTTAAAATAATAGCAATTAATTACTTTAAATACCATCAATTACAGTATAATTAATATTAACATGTTTTCATTTAATGCAATAATTAAGAGATAACTGAATTATTTCGATATGTTTTAGACATGTTAGACCACATTGATAAAACTACTACTTTCAGGTAATAATTTAAGCGAAAACTTCGTCTTACATTCAAAACAATATAGTCTTTTTTGCATAACACGCAATGCTCTCAAAAAAAAAAAAAAGTAAAATAAGATAAAAACCCAAGAGCACTGAACTACATTTCGGTTCCTTTCAAAAGTAAACATAACATGTAACATCAGACATACATAATAACACATCATTCCTAATTTCTATTGTGTTTCTCCACTCTTTTGGACAGCGATAATATCCGGTGAGTAATTCGGTTAAAAAGGGTTGTCCGCGGCATGGTTCAATAAGAGCGTTGTTTGTATTCATGGTCGAATGATCTACAAAAATTAGTTGCGGTCAAGAGTTATTAAAGCAATAACTCAAGTAGAGCATCTTCCCATTTTAAAAAACCGCAATAATGCTTGATGCCATTTGTTTCTGCGTTCATGATTGTCAGGCAAATGAGGTTTGATTTAGAACCCGATGTTTTTTAAAATAAAAGAAACTATTTTTTCCCACTAGCCGCATAACACATATATAATTATGGAAAATAAATCGACACTCATTATCATAATAAAGAAATTAGAGAAACTAAAAGTGTTCCTCTCCCACAGATAAATGCAATAGAATTTTTTATATCCGTGGGGCTACTGAACAAGGCAGCCTATCGCAATATTCGAAAAATCTACTCCCAAATAAGTGTCAACTACAATGCTAAGTGAAGGAATTTTATTTTTTATACATCATACTTCATTTCAAAGAAGTTTTATATTTAAAAAAAAAAAGAAATAAATATTTCCGTATAGAAGATACAAGTTTTTTTTAAACAATATTAATTTTTTTAATTGCCTAAATATGCAAATCATTTTTTATTTCAACTAAAATAAAACTATAAAATTAATTTTTATTTAAAAATGCTTTAAAGTTAAGCAGACGTTTTTATTTTTTACTATGCTAAATTAACTAAAAAAAATTTTTTTACGTGAAAACAAAATGCATAACGTAGTTCAACAAAATTAAAAATAATATATTATTTTTATCGATGTGCAGGAACAAAATTAATAGCATGACACATATTATAAAAATTTATATTACTTAACACATTAAGCGCCATTTGTATGCAAATACACATAAGCTTATGTTAATTTGGATAGGTACAGGTAAAAGTATGGGGGGGGAACCAGCGATGTACCATTGGTTATCTGGAAATGCCTTCCCTTACTAAGTCTTACAAAAAAATTGCAAGAATTTACTAAGAAAGGCTGAGGAAATGAGCAACTACTGTGACATGCATTTAGATTCGGCCGCATGCACTCTAAAGAGAACATATTGCACATATAATTAAATGAAGTACTTGTTTTAGATAGCTCAATGGTAATGAAACTTCTGTGGGCAAAATACAATTTAAATGCAACAAGACTATACATGGCCCTTCCGTTTCCAAATTAATGAACACTATTCAGCTCTACACACTGATATGTATTTCTCAGCATCACCTACAGTAATCGACAGGCAGACTATACTTAAGCGAACTGTGAATAAGTGAATAACACAAGTGATTACTATGAATGTAACCAGCAAATATTACATAAGAACTCTGCAAATATGTGAGCAGCACATATGATGTAAATAAATATACCCAGTTAATATTGTTCTGTGTAATGCATCTGAATAACTTCTTATATCCAAGTTACCACTGACTTCTAAAATAAATGTTCTCTGTAATCTCAGAATCACAATCCATAAAACGCTACTTAAATCCTGATTCAGCGCAGTCAAAGTCTTGAGAAGGTCTCGTTAATAACCACAGGTCACAAATATCCAACTTTTAAAGTAACTCTGTAGAGACATTAGCTATTTTTTGGAAGCAGAAGACGTGAAAAATGAGCAATATCCTCGCCGAAACTCCTACCAAGGACCTCTCGAATACTCGCCGAGCGTGCTGACCACTACACCACGAAGGCATGCTAAGAAGGCGGAAGAAATACCTTATAACTTTACAAATTCCGCTAGAAATATTAATATTCTACACAGGTTTTCAGCTGGGCTTAGCAATAACAGAATGCTCCGCTCAATTGCGTACAAATGTTGATAGTCATCTAACAGATGGTACAGCAACTCAACTGGTGGTAAGTAGGTTTTGTCTAAAAAGCAGGTGACAGGTGAATGCAAGGCCGGACACCCGGGCGGCTTTGTATGACAAAACGGGTGTCGTCCGGTACCCGTACCTATCTAGAGCACGAGGGCTGCATTGGGAATTTTAGTAATGCTGAATACGAGGTTTTAGACGTGACCAAACAAGGGCGTTTGCATACATGCTTCAACACACAATCAATAATAATTTACATGCATAGGTATAGGCAAACAAACAATAAACACTTTATGCATTAATATAGGTGATACACTGATTATGATACTTGTGCATTAGTGCAGAAGATAACAATGATAACACGTAATCGTGTATCATCCTATGTGGCTATATTTAAACTACTAGGAATGATATACTTAAACAATTATGCATTAATAGCAATGATACTCTGACAATGGTATTTGCACAATAATACGAACTGCATGGAAATACATAATACATACATTAATAGAAATGATACGTTCAAACACTGATACATTAACAGAAATGATGCACAGAAAATGGTACCTGTACAGTAATACGATAGATGACGATTAATGTTAACACATAATCCTGTGTTATCCTACATAGCTTTTCTTACATGAAAAGGGATGGTACACTTTAAGGCAGGTGCGCCGGATACATAAGTGCGTTGTTCTAAGTAGTTAATAACTTAAGTAATATTAGGCAGCAATTACTGATAATGCATTGGTAATTAATGAAATAGTTAATGGCAATTAATGACGTGAGTAATTATGAGTGACAATTAATGAAGGCACATTGTCTTGTGTTGTCCTACATGATTATACATACATGAATAGAGTTGACACACTTCGTACGAGTAACTTGCAAAAAGCTGATATACGTTAAAAGCAGACATAAATATGATATTATGTTTTGAAAATGCAATATATGACACTAGGGAGCATTTAAGGTTTCTTAATAAAAAAAATAATAGCGGCCAAAAACAACATTTATTTAATTATTTATGTATGATTGCGATCACTGTGTTTAAACAATGAAAAAATTACAAACCGTTTATTTATAAAAATATTTTATTTTACTTGATTGAAAAAATTTGTTGAATAATCGGAGTTTCAGATAACTGATATTTTGCAATAAACATGTTTGTTCTGGGATAGCTTTGAATTAGTGCATATACATGTACAGCAGAAGTTCGCAGACTTCTTTTTCTCACAGACCACTTTCAAAATTTAGCTGATTCCGGTGGACCCCCCTGCAGCTACATTTCTACCATATTCCGAAAACTAGACAAAAAATGTGAAGATTAGATCTAACTATGGAAATTTGCGTTGCGGCTGAATTCCAACCACGAATTAATAGCTTTGGAAAAAAAAAGTGAGAATTGATTGTTTAATTAATTAATTGATTGTGCTGTGAGTGGATGTCAAAAAAGTAAAGTTGGGCAATCAAAAAAGTGATTCCATCCAACTTTACTTTTTTGACATCTACTCACAGCACAAGGAACCAATCAATTCTCACTTATTTCATTTAGAAAACTCCCCATTCGGAGTGGTCAAAATAATAAAAAAAAAAAGCATATTTTTTGGTGTTGTATTTATTCAAATATGTAATTACTATACTATTAATGATTATGTCGTAATATAATTAAAATTAAACATTAATAACGTAACCCAACGTAACTTCTACAATGACAATCACAAAACAGACATAATTTTAATGGGAGGGATGTACTTGATGGATTGACAGCAAATTACAAATATTTGGTTTCAGATTTGTTAGGAAAACAGCAAATCTCCCCATTGCGCGATATTCAATCTGTTCCTTTTTTGTTTTCTTTTGTTTTTTTGTTATGGAAGTATCTAATAATGACTCTGTTCAGTATATAATTTTTAATACGTACCTACAACACGCAAACATTACAAATATACTTATTACAACATAAAATAAAAGCATGTATAACCAATAGGCAGGTAAATACTTACTTTTTCGAACACTGGCAAACACTAACATCGATTCACTTCACTTCACTTTACTTTTCGAAATTCCGGAAACAAATGAGTAACGTTTATCCTTGGCATTCGTATTTATATTGGTGAAGAATCAAACAAGTTCATGCAACATTGCAAGCACACACACAAGTCGCATTTCGTCTGTTTGCACATCTGAACAAGGTTGCAGACGGCGGAGATTTGCAAGTCTCGACACGTTGTCCTGAATTAATTTTTACAAGTAACAGTCGCTGAGCTTCTTAAAATATTATCTGCCTACATTGATAGATTAAGTCAGGCCAACATTTTAGTTCTTCACTATCGAAAGCAAATAAATTTTCGTGGACGCCCGCTTGCGAATTGTGAATCCCCATTTTTTTGTCAAGCCAACACAGACCACCGTCGAGTCTCCCGTGGACCACTTTGGGAACCAAGGATGTATAGCATATTTTATATTAAAGTAAATCTTATTTAATGTGTATATATGGACCACAAATACATTACATAGCCCAGATCTGAATAAATGTGGGAAATGACAAGTTTGACTGAATTACGCTCGAATTAATTATTAAAGATATAAAAATAAATTTTAATTTCTATTTTTGAATGGTGATATAAATTACACTTGTTTTCTATTAAAATCACACCCATTCTTTGCCGACAATGTGCTGTGTTTCTTTAGTCCGAATTAAGTATTATTCTAACGGTGTTGAACTGGTAGAAATAAACACTGTGATAATGAATGTAGATAAGAAATGCAAAAATAAATACAATGCAAAATGGCAAATTCATCGAAAAAAAACTTTGAGATTTTTTTCGATCTTGGCCTTTATTCTACGGATTTTCTTTGCATCCATATATAACATCTATAGAAATACTAAAATTAAACTTCGTGAAGAATATTCCAAAAACAATTTCACCCTCTTTCTAAATTAAATCGTATATCGAAAATTAAAATACTTATTTTAGCCATTTATTGGATATTTTCGATTGCTCTGATCTATATATACGTTACCGACAAAGTATGAAACTCCGGCATTCTATGGAACGTCTGGCCTTTTTTAGGCGAAGTTTCAAATATGAGAATTATTATATACTTCACTGAGGCATTGTGCATAAAACCTCGGCGTTCTATAATATGACAAATGCACTTCAGGCAAAACAGAAAAAAATGTCAGAACAAGATTATTACTTAAAAGACGCTCATTCCTCAAAAATACAAATGTTATTTTGAAAAAAACTATAGGAAGAGTGCCGTTTAAAGTTTTTAATCAAAATATATAAAGAAAATTGAAAGTTGTATGAAACAAAATTTATGCCTTACTTATAAAAGAAAACTAAATTTTCATTTAAAAAATTTTTTTAATTTAAAATGTCTGATTTTTAAATTTCATTTAAAAATCAGACATTTTGAATTCACATCACTACTTTTTTCACACAGACACATTTCATATTACGGCACTTTGTTTTATACATACATTTGATGAATCTTTGGCCACTTCCATTGCACCGAGCAGCTGCAACTGACCAGAGAGGAATTTCGTGGTTAGTATTATAATTAATTCTATGCAAGTTCTAAGAACATTAAATGAAATGAGTATCGTATACAAATGTTATAAAATTCTTTCAAGTTTTAAGTCTATAGAAACTATCCTCCGTTACACGCATTACTGCACAAATTAGAATATACTTTCCTTAAGCATTGTATAAAATGTGGAGATGTATTTCCAACGTTACCAGTTTGTGATTTGGCATTCTATAGAATTACTAAACACTGACTGAAACGTTTAATCGTTTCAAACATTACCGGCCAGTTTTCGGCATTCTATTAAAATGCTTAGGTATTGTACAGAATGCCGGATTTCATAAGGTGTATATATATATATTATTAGAAAAGTTTCTTTATATATCATCTCCAAGAAACATAAATTTAATTAATGCGATGAATTACTGGAATAAATTTGAGTCAGTCTTTTAAGTATAAGTTATTCATATTTCTGTTGTAGTAGTAAAAATTTTTTAAAACAGTGTATAGAACCGGGAAAATTCTAAGTAATAAAATTAAAATTTAAAGTACGGAAAAAGCAGCTATTGTTATGGACCGAAAATTAATTGACTTGTCTAAGGGAACAAACCAATCCACTATCAGTTCTATATATAATTATTTACCATTTGAAGTTAATACAAAACAGCCAAAGCATGATTGAAAATTAAAAAAAAAAGTTCAAATTAAAAAGATAGTATAATATATTACATTAACTTGAATTGAGATAGCAAAGTCATCTGGAAAAAATAAAATCACAAATAAATACAAACAGTCTTTTAACAGAACTTATAATACCTGCTAAATGTGCAGGCATAGAAATAGGGCAGTCAATAAGATCAAGCGGTATCCTGTTATATAAAATACAATGAAGATTCTCTAAGATGACAATCCACGAAACGTTACGATTTTGGTCTCTGGTGAAAGTGATCAAGAAAACGATGCTCAATACCGATGTTTATTCAAGTTTCCTAAGAGATAGTGGCAACTCCAAAAACGATCGTCAACGGGAGATGGTCGCTATGAAAACTTTCATTGCAGTTTAAAATATCTCACTTTATTCTTATTATCATAACTCAGTAAAAATGCTACAGCAAAAACGCTAAAAAAAGTATCATCTCATTGCTGCACCGCAGAATGCAAACAAAACCTAAAGCTCGTTTCAGAGCATAACCCTATTAAAAGCTTTTCTTTCATCTTTCTTTTATCGATCGCATTTGTTTGCTAGTTTTCAAGAAAGACATGATCTGTATTTTGAAATGAAGATAATATTTTGCTTATGTTCAGGCATATGGAAGGAACGTAGGTCATGCATGATTCCCCCCCCCAAAAAAAAAGCTTGAAATGGGGGTATTTCCCCCCTCCCCTGCCTGTATATATATTTAGTATCTGTACGTTAAATTACGTTACAACTAATTACTTAATTACTTTGGGTAACATCTATTTCAGAGTTTTGTGATATTCGAAAAAATTCTCGGCAAATGAATTCACTCAATCACAGGAAAAATAACTTTTTAGTTATTTAAAGCGCAAAATTATTTTGACGGGCAAGTTGTATACAAAGATACCTTCACGCGAAATCCATGGATAACATGTTCGAACATCTACGGTTGATACTGAGCATTTAAATAACGCGATATTTTCGTAGTATATATAGATAAATACGGTAAAGTTTTATCGGTAAATATGAGTATTAAGCTATTATCATCGCCAAATAAAATACATAATATTAAAGCATATTTTAAGGGACACTGCATATTTGTAATGTACTGATCTTCCTTGCATACGTATGAAACAAACGAATTTCGACATCTCAAAGTAACTTTAAAGCAACAATACAACGATTAAAAAGCCTGATCCTGTAACTTTATAATGTCGAGTACAGACATACCGTACTTATACTGTATTTTCCCAAAGGAACGACGCACAGGTATTTGTGATCATTATTGGGAATGTAATGAAAAGAGAACACTAGGCCCTCTAAGTAGCTTGCTCCGGCTGGTTTCGATTCATTCCCCCTTCACATGTTAGAAACTTAGAAAAATCATTTATTCATATAAGTTGCAGAAATTTATTTGAGCTATCGTAAACCGAAGGTACTACCAATGAATATAGAGGCACAAAATGCATATTGAAACAGGGAGAAAAAACATGACTAGACAAACAAAAAGAAAAACCGCACTGTGAATTGGACTGTATCATTTCACATATGGCTATCTGTCTCATCAATTCAAATTTTGATTGAAAGTATGCGAGGGATAGAAATATAAGTCATCTCGGGAGAGAGAGAAAATTTTCTATTTGACAGACTCCAGTCTGAAAACATATTATATGCACGTTTTGAATAGGAATATTACATTATAATATACGTCAAACATACACGCCAGAACGTAATTCCATTAAAGATTTAAAAACAAAGGCTATCAGCATCCACCTTATACCTGGGCTGATCAATCAGCCTTATACCACCAGCAGCGGCAAACTGCAGTACAAAATAAATGTCTGCCGAAAACTCTTCATTAAGATCAATGCAATCTAGTGAATTTGTTGTATTGTGGCCAGATTAATGACGCAGTAGTCAACACGTAAATCTTCCACTTTCTGTACTTAAGAGATATACGTGTGCTTGCATATACATCGGAAACAGGCATCAAACAAAGAATATAATATAAAACACAATTTTCACCACCGAAAACATCTCTAACCCTTCACTGTAGAGAAAGTAGGTCATTGAAGAACAGCAATAAGAAAATTAATTAAGTGAACCTTACAGGAACTCCGAATGTCGCCAGAAAAGCGATAAAAAGAAGCGACTAGAGCGTTCTCTTCAATCAAGCTCAGAATCGCGTAACCCTCCCGCCACCACCGTCGGAAAAGACATTGGTGGTTTCAAATGTTTCGCTTTTAAGAACCCACGGTTGCTAGAGTGCTGTAAAAATATTTCTGCCCTGCATGTTTTTGTTACGCGGGAAAGATCTTCATCCAGGGTGTAACACTTTTAAAAAATATAGTATAAAGTGTTTACGAAGTCCTTGAAACAACTGTATAGTATTATTGTTGGTACCAAGAAGTAATGCTGTACATTTTTGTGCTGCTATTACATGCACAGTTTTTTTTCTAAAAATTTGTTTTGGTTTAATAATGTGAGAATTTGGGAATCTGAAAATCCTAATGTCACGAAGGAGCTGAAACAAGACAACTCGAAAGTGAATGTTTGGTATGGGATGCTGCATGACAAAATTTTAGGGCCATTTTTCTTCCGTTAACAAACAGCAAGAGCTGGAATTTAGCTCAATACACCAATTAATTACATTTGCTCACAATTTAAGGAGAATCAATCAGGGTCGTTTATCAATAGGACGATGCGCCACCAATCAAAAACTTAGTCCCAAAAATTTGAACCTTGCATCTTAAAAGTGTGACTAGTAACCAAAAAGGTGTAAGTTGTTCCACTCCCAAACAACAAGCTGTTTAAGGACTTTGTGGATACTCTGTATTTCATTCTTTAACCGAACAGGTAGACCTAACAGACGCCATGAAAGAATCTATTTTACAGTCCGTTTTGGAATAAGAGTCCTTTATTCTGTCCGTATGTACAGCCGTTACACAAGAAAATAGTCAAAATAGATTCGTGAAACAACCAAAATCGTTGAAATCTGATAACAGAAATTTTTCGCGATTACAATATTTCCTTTATCTCTTACAAGGAAGTAAAAAGGTCAGGACATATATTTAATGCAGTTAAACGGATAAAACTTTATGAAAAATTACTTTTTTTTATATCATATTATTTTGTCATCAATACGTGACAAGCCACTTACTTCTATTAGGTATATGCAAGACTTTGTATGATTCAAAAAAAAAACATTTCTGCTTTTTAAAAAGCCTTGTCAGTACAAAAATGTTCCTAATAACGGTCTTACCATTTATTTACGGGTTCTTACGTAATAATATAGCGTCATTTTTGTTACAGGAGAGGAAAAAAAAGGGGAATCTGCTGAAATAGGAATAAAAAGATCAAAGTCTAAAACCTACGAAAAGTAAACACGACACGAAACGTCTGTCAAGAAATGGTTTAAAGAAATAAACTTTTAACCAAATATGTACATCTAAAAGAAAGTGCGCAAATATAAATTCTGCCTCAGTAAATAGGTCACACTAGTTTAAAAAAGGTTAAAATGTTTAGAAGTATAAATGACATATTGACGTCAATGACAAATCACGTTCAAGAAACTTAAAAGAATCTCAAAAGGATAGATTATAAAAATTTTAATGGGACCCAGTTCAAACACTAAAAATTAAAAACAAACAAACAAAAATGAAAGACTTTAAATTTTACCGACGCACTTGAGGGTCTGTAAAGCTTTTTTACGCTCTCGCTGAGCTCGCAGTTTACCAACCTGCTCTCGGACTCACTCCCGCTAAAACAACTTTATTATTAAACGTCGCTTTCCTCTCATTAACTTCACAAAAAATTCAACAATAAAATCACAAAATTTTAAAAAAGTAACATAGGTTTAGAATTTCCAATACAAATTTTAAGTGGAGCATTAATATTTTTTGTCTTTTCGTAGTTCACCATATTAATGCTTGGTTTTCTTAGCAAGATAACTAACACATTCTTTTTTAGTCTTTTTATTTCTAACTTCTTATCTTTTTTGACTTGACTTATTAAACATAATTTTTTCCGCATTTGCATTTCATAAAATTCAACAGCAAAATTATAAATTATTTAAAAACAACTTCAGGATTCCAGATTGAGAATTAAGTGTTACCATACATTTATACACATATAGAGAGAGATTCACTATATTATTCCTTTAAAAATAATTATGTTAGGGACAGGGAAAGGTGGACGGAGTACCAGAATGGTACAATAGAGTACAGAAGCTATAGATTTTCAAGTTTGCTCCGTCGCACTATTGTTCTAGAACATCATCACAAGGATACACGGCTCCGAATCAGAGCCCAGCCAAGCAAAGAATTCACTACATAGTGCGTAGCGTTCTAACCATCCTTCTACTCGGCGGTCGCTCTATGTTGTCAGACTCCGACACGCATTCTGCGTTTCTTTGTATACAATTGTAATTATTTTATTTTGAAATACCAACTGGTATTTTGAATGTTTTGTCTACTTATATTTTGTTCTTCATAGGTACATTTTTTATTCGTTTCCTAGACAACCTTGTTCGATGCACGTATAAATATTTCAATAACATTCAGGGGCAACATTCTTTTATTTGTGCTGCCATAGTTTTTTTCAATATTCGCTACATTATTTCTTTAAAATATACATGGCGTATTATACATGGCGCATCATAAAATACATATTTAAAATAATATATGGCGCATAGTATTTGGTAGCAATATTCTTTTATATGAAAAGTGATTCGGACACAAAAGCGACTGGACGCAAAAGATAGAGACTGATTATACCTCTTTTCCTAAAAAAGAGATGGAGGGAGAAGGGGAAAAAAAGAAAGCTTAATATATTAAATCATTTAAAAATCCGATGATTATTTTTTTTTTTTCAGGAGAGAGGAAGCATTTAATATTAAAAAGAAACTGAAAAAAAATACACAATTTCAGTCTTAAGAAAAGTATTCAGTCCAGTATAATATTCGTAAATGATGTACTACAAACATAACTGTTGTAACAGCTCTAAATATTGCTTTTAATCTTTTGTACAATTTAAATAGACGAACATTAATATGTATCTGAATGGCAACGTTTTAAACGCACGAAGAATGTAATTATTTTTTTTTATTTTAAAATAGTCTAGAATATGTTTTTTTTTCTTTTTGCTTGTATGTCGCCATTTTAAGTGTTAAATAAAATTTTTACTGTGTTCCATCAATGGAGTTTGCTTCATTTGCGAAAGAAGTATCACAGCCTTAATTATTTTTGGAGGCACCGACGAGATACGAACTCGTGATCTCCTGTTTGCCAAAAATAATTAAGACTGTGATACTTCTTTCGCAAATGAAGCAAACTCCATTGATGGAACACTGCAAAAACATTATTTAACACTTAAAATGGCGACATACAAGCAAGAAGAAAAAACATATTCTAAACTATTTTAAAATAAAAAATAATTACATTCTTCGTGCGTTTAAAACGTTGCCATTCAGAGACATATTAATGCTCGTCTATTTAAATTGTACAAACGATTAGCAACAATATTTAAAACTATTCTTCGTGCATTAAAAACACTGCCATTCAGATACACATTAATGCTCGTTTATTTAAATTGTACAAAAGATTAAAAACAATATTTAGAGCTGTTACACTGTGAATGCGTATTCTCCCTCCCCCCGTTTTTGTATAACAGTGAGTTCACTTAACGTAAGAAATGTTATTAAATTTCACACATACCCACAATGAAACTGGCGATATGTTTTCCACCTCCAAATGACCAGTCTCCCGTTTTAGCTCATATAAATAATACCGAACCACTTTCCTACAGATCTGAATCTACACATTTACAAGTAAGAATATATATGAGTAAAACATTAGAGCAAAATTTCTAAGCAATTTTTTTTTCTGAATTTCTGTCTTGCAACACTGAAGTAACATATCGTGTTAGGAATAGGACCTTCTCCTCAAACACAGTTCTTCTTCGAAAAGTACTTGTTTTTATAAGAATATGTATGTAGACATTAATAAACGATAATACTACAATTGACAAAACAGTCCATATATCTAGTAACTGTTACAAAATATTCGCAATAATTTTTTGTGGAAGAATAACATTACATCATACAGAATCCAGGCAAATACACCATCAAATGTCCAGGCAAAATTCATTTAGTAACGACATAAAACGAAATGAACAACTTTCCTGCTCTTAACACTGGACAACAAAGAGGTAATAAGAAATAACTCTAGAAGCGTAGTTACAGATAAATAAGAATTCCTCAGTCTATTAGTTACAGACGTTATAGAAGAGACTTCTGTAGAAAGTAATTAGGATAAAGTTATATAAAACGAAACTAAAAGTAACAAATGAAGCCATTCTTTCTTCTGTAATGCAATTCTGTCAGAATACATCCGTCAGCTAGTATTTTGTCATTTTATAACATTTCGCAAACTGTTTGCTGCAACTTCTGTGGCTGTTGATGATTTGGAGCTTCTAGACTAAAGGCCATTAGTCATACAAGTACGCATTAAATTCATTCAGTAACATTCAATTCAAATTTGAACAGATACTTCCTTTTGTGATTTTTCTACACTAGAAGGGAGTATTACTTTTATTAGAGTGTGAATCACTGAATGTACATCAATTTTTCTTGTGTTTCAATTTTTGAATAGTTTTTCGGCTCAGTTCTATTTTTTTAGCGTTTTTATATTAATTCTGCAATGCTATGGATTCTTGAACGACTAAATACGATACTGGCCTCAATTATGTCTGAACAATTTTAAAATTACCTATAATAATGTACCCTTGAAGATACATGGAAAGTATGGTTTGGTTTGGTTTATTTAGTTATGGAAAAGCGCGCATGGGTACCTGCCTAAGGGCAGGGATGCCTTCGTGGAGACTTTCTAAGGGAAACTAGCTCGTATATATGTTACAAGTGGGGAATCCCACGAAACCCCTCATGCAGCCAGCAAATTCACCAGGTATCAAACTCAGGTCAAAACTTGTTGTTGTTGCTAATGCCCACTTGTCTGAGTCAGCCCAAGCCCACGAAATTTTCTCGTGGCAAGGAGCGAAAGTTTACGCCTGTCGTTGGCAACAGCCTTGAGTATCTTCAGGTGCCAGTGTGATTTAGCTTAGTTCCGCCCCAATTTTGATGGAGGGGGGACGCGTCCTATTCCCGCTCC
>KK115033.1:158946-170406 GCA_000611955.2 Stegodyphus mimosarum | reverse complement strand
CACACCCCCTCGAGAGGACTTTCGGCTCGCCGCATACTTAGAGTGCCCCCGCGCCGCACGGACACTACACATTTACAAGCATCAATGCCTTCTCCAGGATTCGAACCCAGGCCCTTCGGCATGGCAGTCAACGACACTAACCACTATACCGGTTGAGCGGCAATCAGGTCAAAAATACCAGTGTTCAACGACTCTACTGTTCGGCGACACTTGGAAGGATTGGTTTGGTTTGGTTTGGTTTAGTTTGTTTGATTACGATAAAAAATTCGAGAGCTATTATAAACGAAGGGATGCCTCCGTGGATGACTTTCTAAAGAATACTATCTCGTATGCATGCTACACATGCGAAAAACTATCAAAACGGCCACTGCAACAACACTGCTAGCCTGAATTTGAACCTAGGTCGAATTACTGGTGTTGAGCAACTTTACCACTTGTCCGCTGTTGTGTTCGATCAATTACTATAAATCGTAGTTATTTATAACTTTTGTAGAGCTACTAACAATGACAGAATTTTAAATCAAATGTTAAACAGCAAGCCATATGAAATTAATATAACCTTACACTATCGAATAAAATCGGAAAAAATTTTTTCCTATACGTATTGGAAAAACAACTTTTCTACATTCAGAAGCAGTAATTTTATTACTCCCCCTGCTTACTGTTAAATAAAAGAGCATAAAATGAAAAATATGTATAAAAAAGTTAAGCTACATGCACTGATAAATAAAAAAGAATTTTAGCTATCGCAGCATTTTTAATCATACCCCGTTGTAAGCAATTTTCTCTTTGCTTATCGTATGCCTTCTGGTGTTAGTGGAAAGCACGTCCGCTAGAAACGGGAAGGACCGGACTTCGAATCTTCGTTTCGAATGCCGGTGGGGTATGTGAGAGGGGGGAGGACATTCTTCTTCTTCTTCTTCTTTTTTTTTTTCTTTTTTTTTTTTTTTTTTTTTTTTTTTTTTTACATTTCTGACTCTGAAGTAAATTTGAAGATTCTATATTGTAAGAAAAAATTAAAACGGGACACCCTTATAACCGCGCACTGCATTAAGATATTAACAGAATGTTGGGAACACAAGAAAAGTGATACTATAGGCATGACATACATAAGAATAATTGCATTCATCTAAATTTTTGACAATTTTGATTTAAAATCCACTTTGTTAGAAGTTCATGATTTTAATTTCAATAGCATATTACGAAGAATACTGCAATATTAAAAACTCAATTGCCTTTAACTAAAATAGAGTACCTTAAAAATCTTTAATTAATTTTATTTTTTTAACTGTTTTTAACTGTAACTTTTTTTTTAATAAAAATAATTTTTGAAGTCTACTAATGAAATTGCACGTAACTTTTTTCTAATACTACGCAAATATTCGATTCCCCCGTCCCACTGAGAAACCTTTTACTTAGTCTTAATAACGCTGAGTTAATATTCAGCACCTTCCCACACCCTCATAATTATGAGATCCTATTTTTCAACCTGTGCAAAGCACAAAAAAGCAAAGGACATCCTTTGACTAACTGCACAAACTTGTCTTAAAAAAATGCTATATTTGTCTCATTAATGATATTTTGAAGCTTTGGATTAAAAAAAACTAGTGACGCAACAGAACCGGAAAAGATTTCGTTCCTTTTTTACAGGTATTTATTTTCTGCGCGTGAATTAGGGCAGCAAGTAACGAGTCCACAAGTAGAAAGCGATTAGGAAATCCCAGAGAAACAAACAACTTAATTCCAAAGAATCGTAAAATGTACTCATACAAACGATTTAGTTTCGCGTAAAATTCAATCGCTTTTAACACCAGAAATAATTCAAAATTCCTTAAATTACTTTTTTTTTTACTACATACATCTGAATATCTTACGTAATGAAATTGCAAATGTTTCATAAATATCAAAATACATACATTTCCTTATCCTTTCGCACTTGCCTAAAGATGTCAATAAAATTAAGCAGCTGTCCCATTATTTGTCACAGCAAAGCGCTCGAGGACTATCTGCCTTAGGTAGGAAGTTTCAATGGAAGATATTTTTTTTTAAATTTAAATACACTGTCTCGTATTCATCTTATTTATGGAATGAATAATGAAACACCCAAGCAGTCAGCTCTTTGAATTATCATCAGCAACTGGCCAGGAATGAACTGCAAGTGACGATTAGTATGTGATCTTACTATTCGTCCAATAGTGGAATTCAAAACATTTTCGAAACGGACATGTCTTCTATTTCGAAAATTCTCCAATTTGACGCAGCAGATGTTTTTGAATGTGAATTTTGCATTCATCGCAAGGTACGCGCGCACACACACAGACAAAAAAATTACAGTGTGCGAATAAAACATATTACATGGTGAGGCAATGTTTTGGTTTCAGTATCAGATAACTGTGACTTCCGTATGCTCAGATAACAAGCACCCTTAGGATGATAGGCCTAAATTGCGTAAATCCTCCCCCCAAGCGTTAGTCACTACTAAGGCCAACAATAGGGGTCTCTTTATTATGGAGGCACTTAATAGGTGGGCCACCGTCGCTTCCGATGAAAGGACCGACAAATCCTATCCCTGCCTTCTACGGGATTCAAATCAGGGACTTTCGGTATGGCATACAGAATCACTAACCTCTTTTCTGTGCGGACAACACTGCGTGAAAAATTGAAAATCACATCATTTCGTACTATAACTAACCCGACGTCGATGGACAGAATGAAAACTTACACATTGTAGTTTCTACAGTGCATTGCAAAAGTTGGAATCAAAGGCTCCAACTGACACTCAGGATGATTTGAGATACCACAGATTCTCGTTCATACGTAGCTAATATTGCAATCTTTATAGGCTAATCCATGATTCGTGGATATGACATAAGTTAGTTAAGTTTCTGTATTGCTATCTTTCACATTATCCATGATCCTTGAATAATATTGCGATCTTACATTTTCACATTATCCATGATCCTTGAATAATGTAATAATATATCATATTTTCTGGTACTTATTATAATATAATATGCTTTATAATAATCTTGAGACTCATCTTGTATATGAGGAAAGAAAATTAATTTAAGATCATAAACTTCTTAAATAAAATAGTAAATGATTTTTTTAATGAAATGTTTAATGTAATGTAACAAATAAGACAAACTAATAAACATACTAAAATGAATTACGCGAATGACAGGAATAAATTAATCAATATTTCTAATTCTATGAGGCTCACGAAAGAAGTTGATTTTAACATCATCATCATTAAACAATTTTAATATCAGCACCGCCCCCTCCCAAAAAAACGTAATTTTAAGAATGTACAGACTTTTTAGATATTTCCGTAAAACTTTTATTTAATATCTTTAAAAATTAGGAATTCAGCATTACATTAATATTTGTTTTCAAAGAATAGCTCTCTGTGTTTCAAAGGATTCTTAAACAGTTCCTTTCTTTCAAGAAATAAAACATTCGCGCCAAAAGTTTGAAGAACGCTTTTGCACCCTACAGAACAAATACATATGTCCGATTATTTCAAAATGCATTCAGCTTTCCCACCTGAAGTAACATCAAATTAATACTGAGTCTTTCTTAACTTCAAAATTGAAGTTCTTATATTAATACTAGCGGAAGTATCCAATGACAGTTAAGTTAGATTGAGATTAAAGCATCTAACAACAGAGAGAACGATACCACTGTAATCCTTCTCTAATAACGACGCAAAAAATACGATTCATAGTCATACATTTTTTTTAGTCTAATGCGATATGGAACTCACATAAAAAATTTCGATAGAAAAATAAACTAATTCTCTCTTAGTATATCAGCAATAATAGCACGCAGTTTTTAATGATTTTCGTCTTTATAATCAAATGGTCGTAAAAGCTCAAGTTCCATCCAATATTTCACTTATATTCAATTCTACTCGATTAAATATGGCAAAAAAATAGATCGTAATTAATCAGAAATCAATAACGCGAACAAACAAACAAATACAAAAACAGACATACTTCCTTATATGTATGTACATTTTGTGAAACTTACAAATTTTTGATTAACAAACTCTACGATTTCAAAGCGAGCAGTAGCAACATTTTTCGAAACAAAGCATTTTTATCTCCAAAGCGCGAGCTGTTGCCTCTCGGGAAAATAAGTGCGAAAATTAATGTTTCCGGAGTTTTTAATTAATATCTCGGCTGAGTAAAGTCGCACGCAGTCGAAATGGCTTTCCACGAAATTTTGGAATTGGGAATAATGCATTTAATGTTTGGCAATGCTATTTTTATTTCATTGCAGAACTTCGAAATTTTTTATTAACAAACACTACGGCTTGAAAGCCAGCAGTGGCAACAACTTTCGAAATAAAGCAGATTTTCATCTCCAGCTTGCGAGGCTGTTGCCACTCGGAAAAATTACGGCTAAAATTATCATTTTTCCGAGTTTTTAGTCCAAAGGGATTTAGTCCCGAAGGACTATTACTTCCGTTTTGCGATTTTGCGTTGAATCACTCTGAATGCCCGTTTCACTTTTCAAATTGTTGCCACTAAATGTTATCGCTCTGGATTAAATTTTAAAAAATGAAAAATCTGCATAAATGTATGCATGTTTCTCGCATTGTGATAAAACCTAGAGCCATCGAATTTTGAATGACGTAATCCTACTGCGAATATGGGCATCTGGAAGCCCTAATTTTGAATTTGAAATTTGCTTTATTATCGATTTTATGTTTTGTAACATTTCAACGAATTTCTGATTAACAAACTAAATGATTTCAAAGCGAGCAATGGCAACACTGTACGGAAAAAGAAAAACATTTTTATCTCCAGCGCACGAGACTTACGGAAATTCTAAAGATATGTTCATTTTAAAATGATTTTCCGATATTGATTTTGAAGTGAATTTTATGGTTTGAGTACGTAGTACATGATATTTAATAAAAAAAAGGTAGCACACGAAACGTTAAAAAAACGCGCCTTTGGACGTAATTTAAAATCTGAAATCTTTCAGATTTTTTTTTTTTTAATTAATATCTCTGATTTCAGCTTTTTTTAGTCCAAAGGGATTTAGTCCTGAAGGACTATTACTTTCGTTTTGCGATTTTGCGTTGATTCACTCTGAATGCCCGATTCACTTTTCAAATTGTTGCCATTAAATGTTATCGCTCTGCATTAAAGTTTAAAAAATGAAAAATCTGCATAAATGTATGCATGTTATTATTATTATTTTTTTTTGACGTAGCTTTCTCTTCAAAAATCGTCTGCGTGCGTTGCACGGGAAAATAAAAAGGAATTTTAATTACTATTCTCTAAAACTTTAACGAATTTTTTATTAACAAACTCAAAGACCTCAAAGACAGCAATAGCAACGTTGTACAGAAAAACATTTTTATCTCCAGCGCGTGAGAGCGTGTACCGAAATTTCTAAAGATATGCTCAATTTAAAATTATTTTGCGATATTGCTGTTGAACTGAATTTTATGGTTTAAGTGCGAAGAACATGGTATTTAACAAATAAAGGTAACACACAGAATGTTAAATAAACGTCCCTTTGGACGTAATTTAAAATCTGAAACATTTCAGATTTTTTTTTTTTTTTTGAAAAAATGGACGTCGACCTTTTCCAGAATGAGATATTAGCGAACGTATATATAGATTGTTATATTAATATTGTCTACTTCTGTGCATGTCTTAAATTTTGCTATACCTATGCTTCGCAAAGTAAAAGATTTCTTCCGTTTCAGTATCCTAGCAAATATCGAAAAACTTCACAATAAACAGCATATATGACAAGCCGGGGTGTATATATGGAAAGCTGGGAAGTATGCAAAAATTAGAATGGGAAAAAAAAAAAAAATTCCAGCAGATAACCAGAATTTCCGTCACATTTCCTGCTCGAAGATGGGAACCACTTTCCAAATCGGGAAATCCAATTTCAACTCATTAACATCTCGAGTAAAGTGATGTCGAAAATTACATAAACGGCCAAGTGGAAGTACTGCGGGAGATCTGCGCCAAATAACCAAGGATCGAATCGAAAGGACAGATTGCCGCCGGCTATTTGTTCCGAACGCCTCTTAACTTGGCTTCCAATGCCATCCAACCTGGTTTCCTTTCCGCCAGTATGACAAGATTATTGCATCGGAAATTGTCGTCAGAGGATTCAGGCGACGCTGTGGCCGGTACAGACTATATCGAACTTTCCCAGCAATTGTTTACGGATAAACATTGATCGGGAAATCAGAAAGGATTACTGCCTTTAATGCCACTTTCTCTGTTTCGAGTATACATTTTCTTCCTGGTTTCTAAACTGATTAAACAGTTGTAAAGACACAAATCTATCTGACTGCAGTAGAAAAAAAATCTATGATATAGCTCAATGACGCAGCTTTTTCAACAAGAGCAAACTATTACGCAATTGGCGAATGACATATTCGAAACATCAATTTCAGTTTTAAAACATTCCTAAGTTTTGTTTTAACACATCGATTTCGAATCAACTGTGATTAATTACAGGCATCATAAATACTTTCTTCTACCATTGTTTTTTCGGGTTTGGTTTTTCTACTACTGTATTCTATAGACAGGCAGGTACAGGGAAAAGTATGGGGGACACCAGCGACGTACCATGGGTCAACTGGTAATGCCTTTCCACACTAACTCTTAAAAAAAAATGAAAACAGAAAAAGAGGGAGGGATGAATTTACATAGACTGAAACTCTCCAAATGGTCTAGAATTTGCCTATTATGGTACATCGTGCTATCCCACCATACGCCTTGCATCCAGTACTTATTAAAAATAATGATGTAGGACATTAGGAGATTAAAATATATTCCAAATACAATTTCAAATTCACAAATGAAATTTAACATCTGTTTTGGTGCAACAAAAATAAGAGACAAACATAATTAGAAAACAGATAAACATAATCAGAAAATTATAATTAGTACTGGGAACGCAATGCTATGATGAATTGTAATAATAATGCTAAAGAAGCGAGTGTCCATTGGTTATTTCAGATATAAAGGTTTATTGTAGTTTATAAAGTTCACGAGTGAAAACATTTTGTCCATAATCACAACATGTAAACGTTTACTAAATTTATGCAGTATGAGGACTTACACTTGACAGAGATCTACTAGGCCGTAGGCAGAGAATCGTTGTATAATTTTTTGAAACTTTGGACACTGATGTTTATCTTTAATTAGAAACCTTTGGAATGCTAGTAGATCAGTACGTGGGAATTTTATGCGAATATCCTCAGTTAAGTGGCATGAGAAAGTGTAATGATTCTCTGTTCCCCACATATGTAGATGTCGGAGTTCGCCATATTTCTTGCGCAAAAATATATGGGGAAGGGTCCGTGTCCTGTTATATAGTAATTTAATGAAGGATTCAAGTACAGAGATGCGAAGCTTACATTGGGAATCAAATTATATGTGCGTTTTCTCTGTGAAACATTGTTCCACAAATCTTGCGAAGATTTTGAAGCAAGTTGTTTTAGTTGGTACTTGAAATTTGAGCGAGGCCATGGAATGATGATTTCAATACCATCTTGATTAATAGTTGCTCCTTTGGCTAATTCATTTGCCAGATCATTACCAAAATGGCCACTATGTCCTTTGATCCATGAAATTTGAATTTTGTAGTTTAGAATTTCGCCTTAAGACATTGTACGCGAGAGACTTGTGTAGCACCAGGGTGCCTGGGTCTAAAGACCCTACTCCTAATCAAATAAATACGTTGTTCCGAATTACTACAACAAGAAATAACTGAATAAATTATATAAGTTTTTTTTCTTTTTTTCATTGAATAAGTTGAGATAAAAGCAATTATCAGTTAAATAGATTATTAATTAGAACAGTTCGAGTGTGCAAAGATTCGAGAAATGACCTGAGAAATGCCAACTTGGGAAACTAGATATCCATCGAGGCGGTGATAACACTTCTTAAATAACACAAACAAATAAGCGAGTGCAAGACCCATGGTGTGCTAATGTGAAAAATATACATTACAATAATATCCTAAAGTAATTACTTTGGTGAGAGTTGAACATAAGAGAAAAAACTTTAAAAAATTTGGTTAAGTTGACGCAGAGTAGGCAACAGTGCGTTAACCGTAAAGATGTTTAGACCAGAGGCCATTCCGTCCTTGTCAAGGTTCTGAATATTTTTATAACTTGAGATAAACTATTAAAATCGTCCAATGCATAAAGTGTAAAAAAAGAATTGCATATCTGTTCTTTTAAGACCCAGAACTAGAAACTATTATGGTACAGTTTCTGGCAAACGAGCCAAAAACTCTTGTACTAAACACTTACTCGAGTTTTAACGTACGTAAAAGAAAAGTTCTTTAAAGATATTAAAATAGACAAATTAGGAATACACCAATACACCAATAATAAGGAAATTAAAAGAGATTTGTTGCTTTATGGACTAAAGCACGCACAGGTTAAATAAAAATTTTACACAAAATTTAAATAATCCTTTCCCCCAAAAAAAGTCGTTAGATACATTTTACTTCGATACGCATTTTACTGCGTCTGATAGGCATAAAACATGGAATATCTCAAAATAAGTCTCTGTTCCAAACTAAACTACTCCATTAAAACCTTTTTTCTCTTTTGGTGCCCCTGAATTATTCGCATTACAGAAATTTACACTTTTCCAGTCCACAGAAAGGGCCTGCTCTTAAATATAGAAGTAAATTTGGATGGAATCGAGACGTTAGCCAGAAACATTAAAAAAAAAAAGCATCGAAATATTCCCAACGGAAAGAAAATGTTTCGTTAGATTGCGTCAAGCTCGAGAACATTTTCACGAACTGCTGGTTACCATTCGAGTATAACCGAACATCTCCAATCTCGTGAGATACGCCGATTTACCGTTGTCGGGTCGTCGCGGTACAGTACGACTTCCGCTAAAAGAAATGAACAACGGACACAGTCCAAGACAAATGCTGTCCTTCTTTGCCTTGTTAATTGACCGTTAAGTTACCTTGTTAATTTACCCTCTGGATTGCTTGATGGTTTTGTTTACATACTGTACCTCGTTCTCATTTTCCGAATTTCAAAGCCAAAATACTCGTATTAAAGACCAAATAACGTCGCTTCATAAAATGGGCGAAAAATAAAGAATTAAGACGGGTTATAATTAGTCACGCAGTTGAGCCTTGAAGAACATGGGTTCAACAGCGAAGATCCACTTACACGCGATCTTCTCCCCCCCTCTCAAAACAAATAAAAGGTGATTCCCTCGCTAAAAAATTGGATTATCCCTCAACAGATTTTCATTTTTTATTGGTTAGAACTGGCACGCATTTATGCTGCAAAACAAGATCTACTCAAAACACATACTGAAAAGATATTTGCCAGAATTCAACGCCTTTTGTAAGAAAGCCTGCCTATTGAGGACAACGCAGTTGTCTTCTTCAAGAATTGTTGTGATTATGCTTTGACGGATATAAGCTTCGACCGCTCCGATTTTCATAACTAACAGCAACTTTCATCAATTTTTAACGCTTTTAATTGGTGACAATTATTGATATCATATTAACATATACGTCTTTGCCAATCTGCTGATGTTGTTGTTGATAAAAATGTTTGGTCGATGTGGGTGCCCTTTTTCAGAATATGTAAAAATTATTATGCTAAATAAAATAATATTTATATTTAATATTATTTAATAATATTATTTAATATTTAATTTAATATTTATAAATAAAGGGTAATTTGTTAACTTTTGCAAGAAACCATTTAAAAAAAAGTTGTCTAGAGAAGTGTTAAGTTCCAATCGGCATTATCAACCAGCAAAATATAAATTCTGGAAATTTGAGGGAATGTGAAAACCTAGCATATCTAAAAATATCGAAATATTAAGAAAACATTGAATATCCATTGAATGGTTAAATGCACGTACTGTACGCACACATTCATGACTAATGTAAAATTTTCTACATTCAAAAACACTGTAACGGAAGAGAAGTGACCAATCGTTTGAGTAGATCAGGTAATTCGAGAATCGTAAAAGCCTCTTATTCAGCATTATTAAAGTCATTTATAAAGAGAACTTCATTTACCGAAATTTTTGTTCAAAACACAGATATCACAAGGCGGAAGCTTGAAGAGTTTTAATAAAAGTTTTGCATTGATAAGGATGTTTTCGACGTTTGTAAATATTTAAGTAAGGAGCAATATGAAATAATATATCTATAATTTACCCCTCTTTTTTGCTTTAAAAAGAGGGGGAAAATTGCAATTGTTTCTACAAGTAAAAATGAAAGCAAAGGTAATGAAAGCATCTATTGAAATAAAAAAAAAATACTGTTTTTTCAAAAAAAGAAAAAAAAAAAAATATCATTCAAGGACAAAGCCCCTTTGGACTAAAAATCTGAAGGGTTTCAGATTTTTAAATTACGTTCAAAGGAGCGTTTTTTAAAGTTTTAGGTGTTACCTTTATTTATTAAATATCATGTTCTTCGCACTTAAACCATAAAATTTAGTTCAATAGCAATATCGCAAAATAATTTTTAAAATGCGTATATCTTTAGAATTTCTGATACAGAGTTCCGCGCGCTTTAGATAGGTTAGGTTATTCAATTATGGCAAAGCACACGAGGGCTATCTGCCTAAGGGGGGATGCTTTCGTGGAGGACTTTCTAAGGGAAACTGGCTCGTATACACGTTACACATGGGGAAAACCACGAAAACGCCCATGCAGCAAGCCCGTTCGCGGGATTCGAACCTCGGACCGAACTACCAGTGTTCAGCGTCTTTACCGCTCGGCCGCTGGTGAGCCGCACGCTTTAGATAAAAAGGTCTTTTCTTCAACCGTAGAGTATTGCCATTGTTCACTTTTAAATGATTTGAGTTTGTTCATTAAAAATTCGTTAATGTTTTACAAAATATGAACTAGGTAATAAAACAAATTCCAAATTCGGTCTTCCAGATGCGCATATTCAGATGGAAACGTACGTTATTCAAAATTGGATCGCTCTGGTACCGTTGTTTTATCACATTTGGAGAAATATGCATACATTTATGCAGATTCTACATTATTCAATTGCTTTAAATATAATACAAGGCTGCAATATTTTGTGGCAACAGTTTGAAAAGTGATGCAGACTTTTAATGTTTCCGACGCAAAATCGCAAAACGAAAACAATAGTCCTTCAGGGACAAAGCCCCTTTGGACTAAAAAAAAAATCTGAAATGTTTCAGATTTTAAATTACGTCCAAAGGGACGTTTATTTAACATTCTGTGTGTTACCTTTATTTGTTAAATACCATGTTCTTCGCACTTAAACCATAAAATTCAGTTCAACAGCAATATCGCAAAATAATTTTAAATTGAGCATATCTTTAGAAATTTCGGTACACGCTCTCACGCGCTGGAGATAAAAATGTTTTTCTGTACAACGTTGGTATTGCTGGCTTTGAAATCTTTGAGTTTGTTAATGAAAAATTCGTTAAAGTTT
>KK115033.1:148146-158871 GCA_000611955.2 Stegodyphus mimosarum | reverse complement strand
AAAAAAAAAAAAAAAAAAAAAAACATGCATACATTTATGCAGATTTTTCAGTTTTTAAAATTTAATGCAGAGCGATAACATTTAGTGGCAACACGCCGTTTTTGTGTTTCCGACGCAAAATCGCAAAACGAAAGTAATAGTCCTTCGGGATTAAATGCCTTTGGACTAAAAAAAAAATAAAAAGAAGAAGAGGAGATAGACAGGAAGAACCATCATAAGTAACCATGCCAGTTTATAAAACAAATGAGAGTATAAAATATAAAGTATTATTATAAAGTAACCAACGCCTAACGACACTAGAAATAAAAATAGATTGCTGTTTGTTACTAATTCGCCATTTTGCTTTCCATTATTCATTAAATTTGCTCCGTCCCGAAATCTTAATTGTAATTACAACATGGATTTAACATTTCTTTTAAAAAAAGCCGTAGAATTAAATTAGGAACTATTATACAGAAAACAAAACTGTGAAACAATGACTACTTAACGGTCAGTAGAACATTAATAAACTACCTTTTACTCAATGACTGACAATCTCTTAAGCAAATTTATTTTAACATTTCTGCCATGACTCTTAGTTAAAGTTTTGAAGAGTCATCTCTACAAGTTTTTTACTTGTTTATGCAGCGTTCAGTGCTCGTCATTACATGCGAAAACATTTACCACAGAAGTTTCCTTTTTTCAACAACGAAAGGAGGTTTAAAAATAAGCTGACAGATACATGTTAAATTTTATCCGTGCTTCGAAGCTGACAGTGAAAAGGAAATTCAGAATTTCCAAACAATTCAAGCAGGATCAAGTGTTTTTGAGATGAGTAGCTAGTGCATGGAATAATCCGATTGCAGGATTAGTCAACTGCTATTAGTGCTGCTAAACACGTTAATGCGGAAGAATGAATAGAAAACCAATTTGAATATACGAAGAAATAAGAGGAAATATTCTAAAATTCTGCACTTAAGATTTTTATAAGCCGAGAGCACCTCACAGCAAATTTTGACTTTTCATAACTGCAATGAAGGATTTTATTTTTGATCTGACGTCTTCGACAGGAATATGTTCCAGTAATCCACATCGCTTTAGTCTACTTTTCAAGTTATTTAAAGTTAAATTTCCGGTTAGTTGATCTATGTGCTATTATTCTCCTATATATTCATCTCGTTTAATTAAGCTCTCGTGATATGTTACGAATTTTGTAACTACGTAAATAATTTTAGTGAAATTATATCTGAATTGCAGTATTTCTTATATAATATAAAAGGCTTCAAGAATTCGAAGCTTCGCCGAAAAAATAAGGTTACAGGGGCCATTCCATTTAATATTCAGGTAATGCCAGCGAATGATAGATTTAATCGTGGAATAAGCAGGCAATGGTTTTGATGAATAATTTTTATCGCCAAATTTGGCAAAAAAAATCGCTAAAAGTCACCAAACTTGGTGACCATTTCGCGGCATTTTGTCCTTCGAAATTGGTAAATTGAGCACATTTTGCTTTAAAAAATGATTAAATTATGTCGTTCTTATCTTCCGGTTAAGGTTTTTATGCCTTTAGTTAACTTGGATGTTATAGTTGTAGGATTATCAACAATTTAAAAGTAGTTTAGGTGCGGCAAACCCACTTTTTTACCATAGCAGCCATATTTGTTTACATTGAAACTTAGCAGAATAGTGGATTTTTTGCCAATCTAGAGAAACTGAGCTTCGCAACAACAAAGATAACGCCTTCTTTTATTATTACGAATTAAATTTTGCTTAATCCACTCTGGAATTATCATTTAAGTTATTAAATTATCCCATATATTGACTCAGCATGGCGTCCACAACAAATTACGTCAGTTTCTACGCCTTCAGTGTCTTTTTGCCGAGTGAGACCCAAAGTAAACTTTCAGTTTTGTGCACCGAAAAATCTGCCGAATTACTTGTTTTTGCCGCTGGCCGAATTGCGTGTTTTTGTGTAGAAACTAATTTTAATTGTAAAAAGAATTTTTTTAATTGTTTTAACTCTATTTGGTATTTTATGTTTTCCTACATTTTTAATATAGATATTTTGAGTTTTTATGTATTTTTGCCTTGTCGCCAAGTGAGAATTGAATTAATTATATGAGAAATATATCTCTAAACCCTTACTTTTGATGGTGCGCTTATTTAACAGTTCCTTTTAAAAAAATCTGTATTACATTCTAACTGTGATTTTTTTTTGAAGCATACGCAACTTCAGAAGTCTTCTTATATACATTCAAAAATTAAATTTAAAGACTGATATAGTTATTTATTGCTCTCATGAACATGCGGGTCAATAAAACATGCTTTACAAATTGTAGACAAGAACTCACTCAAGAGACAGAATATAAAAGGTTCGAAGCAACATCATTAAGTGTTGAATGAGAGAGCAAAATGTCACGTAACCTATTTAGCGTGATGCACAGTTTAAAGAAAAACTTCCCCTGCTTACTAACTAACAAACGATTTAAATCTGAATGGATGCTATTGGATAAATTCATTGATCCTTGCTATAAATAACAGAAAAAACTCATTTGGAAAAGTATATTCCGCCAAAAAGTAAACAAAACAAAACAAAAAATCTTTTTAACAGAGGAATATGAAATAAATAAATTTCAGCAATGGCAAGACATAGAATGGAATCGAAATTCAGATAAAATTGCAGTTTAATGGGATTGTTTTTTTAAACAGAATGATAAATGAAAAGATCTTTAAAAATATCATTGAAAAAATTCTCAAAAAACCATCAACAACATTTTTAAGTGTAAATGAATCCAAGCATCCCTTCTGTCACCCCTCAAATAAGAAGAGTTCGAGCAGGAGCAAATCGACCTGGGTCCATCCACTCCATCCCTGTTGAGGGGGTGATAGGTTGCTTTAACGATTATGGATGAGGGGGATATTGAGCGACTGCGCAGTTGTCATGGAATTTTGGGATGAGGGAAAATGCGGGATCAGAATTCGCGGGAACAGACAATTACAGAATAAAACTAAAGCATAATAAATCCTCATGATTACCGTAATAAGCCATAGTATGTTATGGAAAATTACGGCAGTTCTGAACAATGAATTTAATAAATCCATAACTGTATAACACGACCATTAGGTTAATCAAAAAGTGGCGTGTTATGGAGTACCAAACAGTTGATACAGATAAAGTGTTCCGAAAATTAATACAGATACTTATAACTAATTAGAAGGGATTTAGGATATATATTTATTGATCGCTTGGTTGGCGTAACGTGCATTGGAGAATCATATTAATCAACAACTGATAAACCCTTTTGAAGAATTTTCATAAAGTTCTTTCCAGTCTATGTTCTTCAGTATTCTGAAGTACTTTCAATATTGCATGGCACATGTAAATACGTTTCATTCTGGTGAGAAACTGGTGAAAATTCTGGTGAGAAACATACGGCATAAGAAGCCTTAATGGACAAAAGAAATACTATTTATGTATCTCAAATTTATCTACAGCTCAGCCTAAGTGAACTGGTTGTTCAGCCTATTGGATGAAAAGAGTATGAGGTCGTCTAAAAGCAATTTCCTAGTACAACTGAATTTAGTTTCTCCGTTTTCTTAAAACAGTAAGTGACAGTCAGAAATTAATGTCATACAAGACTTCAGCAATATGAATCCATAAGACATATGCGAAAATTTTACAAAGTTGTATTATCAAATGGAGAGAAATGTTATTCCTTTTTAATCAAATATCATTTTACGTATGCATGATTGATCGAAGTCCGCTTATGAAAATAATTTGAAAACTGCTCACCAAAAATATATATATACATCTTAGAATAAGAAGAAATGAGGGCATAGCATAGAGAGGTTTTCAAAGCGGATGCTAGGGAAAGGAATGCAGCAGAATAATGATGTAATTAATTCGCCAGTAGTATTTGTAGCAAGTTTGATGTATAAGTACAGCTAAACTATGATTGGTTAAATTGTAGTTTTAGTTGCCCTTTTCAAGTAACGTTACATAACGATAGAAAGATCTCGAATTTGGGAGAACAGATGAATTTAGCGGGGGGGGGGCACCAAATCTAGAATGTTAATTTTGAGGTCGCCAATTATTTTTTACAACATCTATAGTATTTTGTTATTATTTACACATGATATGTAAGATATAACATATATAACAATAATTAGTTCATATTCGAAGACTGCCGTTATATTTACGTCAGGTAAAATTTCAGGAAAGTTTCGACAATTACTCAGCTCTTTTCTGAAATGGAAAATGAAGAGAAATTAAAAATAAATAATAATAAAAGTAAATAAGTAAAGTACAACTCAAAGTTCAACTTAATTCAGTATATCCTTCATTATCGTGGTTTACAAAATGGCACTGAAGCTTGCATGATTCTCTCTCGGAGAAAGTAGCAGGTGGCGGAATATTTATGTCAATCACACGTAAATGAGTCAGAAGGTTCGAAGTAGTTATCCCAAAAGATAGTTATTTAAAGTTGTCAAGCAGAACGAAAACACCATTCTTGCCTTCGTCTTTATTTAAACTCTTCGATTGCAAACGGGGAAAAAATCTTTTTCTCCCTTCCCTCTCAGTTATAATCGTGAAATATAATTTTCACAGAAAGTAGCAGAGATGAGTTGGTTTAAGTTCAATACCATCTAGATGAAGTGCAGAGCTCGCTCATCTATGACAAAGACACGAAGCCAAATGAGGAAAACGTGAGGATTACTCAACATTAAAAACACAACCTAAAAAGAGGAACGAAAACGAAACGTGGTGCCCAACCTAATTACAAACTTTGAGGTGAGACAAGAGGAAGATAAGATTTATTGCTGCACCCCCCTTTCAAAGAAGAAATCTGGTCACGTTCTTGGTCGGTTTTTTGGTGTCACGAAAAATTTGAGGTACCTGTTTTTTATTTAATCATTACTCAATGGAGTCTGGCCCACCTCTGGAATGTTCTTTGGATTTCAGAAATTCTCAGAGAAGATGCGGTTGTTCTGAACTACGTCAAGGAAATCTACATAATCCATGAAAATCTGAATTAAAAAAGCAACTTAGAGAGAGTACTGTTCCTAAAAGCCTTCAGAATTCTTTTAAAAAATAAAACGGGGGTATCGACTGTTCCAAGAAAGGAAGAACACAGTTCATAGAATGAATATGGAAAGGGTATTTTTGATGTTAAGAGAGATGGTATAAACAGTCAACCATTTCTAATCGGTGGTAAATTGAGCCCAATCTCTGGGGTTGGGAGTTTTCTAGTATGCTTGGCAGAACGCCTTTTAGATTTTGGATAATTTAAACAATGAAATAGGAGCATTCTTTTATTAAAAACATTAAATAAGGAAACTATTTCAAGTTTAATACTTTAACCACACAGTAGGACTCAATTAGTTAGATTGCGGTTCTTTCTAAGTTGTTAATTAACATGCTTTTAAATTTTTCACCAGTTTACATATTATAGAATAGATAATACATCCTAGTACGGATAATTTTAATAAGCTATGAAATTAATTTAGATAAAACCTAAGTTAACCTAAAATAATTGGTAATATATATACAGATGAAAAAAATTGCATAGACCAAATATTCTTTGTAAACACCGTGACCTCTACGCTAAAACATCTACTTTCATAAAAAAAATTATAAATATAAATCTAGCGTTTTGCTTCTCGTAAATAAAGAGTAAATTTTCTCACAGTTGAAAAAAATTCTAAATCAAAAAATTAATTATGAATAAAAATAAACAAAAATGAATTCAACAATTTATTTTTTTAATTTAAATAAAAAGGTTATGTGTTTAGGAAAATTAAAAATAAATTCATTTTTTGAATTTTGTCGTAGAAAAGGGAGCTTTTCATTTTTTTTTTTTGAGGGGAGAGGGGAATTTAAATTCGATAATCTGCGCTGACATAAAACATGATAAATGGCAAAATACAACTGCACTGAAGTAAATACGTCAAAAATAAATGGCATACGAGGCAAAAAATACACACGTTTTTATCGAATGCTCAAGTGAATTGTGACCCCCCCTTAGTCCGAATATTAGAAGTTCAATTATATTTAAAATTTACTCCTTTAATCAGCCTCTAAAAGCAGATAACTGACGCAGTTCCTTTTGTGATCCTCAAATGATGAACTTTAAAGTGTTTCGCATTTTCTTATAAAAAATTGCTGTGTTTTTGTTGACAGCTTTCCCTCCCCCCACGCCATACATAAAATTGCAAACTTTTCTTAAACTAATAAATAACAGTCTAAAGAAAACAAAGAAAAGTGTAACGCATTTTTTGAAAAAAAAGTTTTCGCTCGAGTTTTTTGAATAAAAATATGTTGAACAACTTCATGAATTTAATGTATACTAATAACTGATGGTTTATTAAAAAGTGTTTATTACAGTTTTTATTTTTAAATAAGAATGCATTAACTACTTCAAATTTTATTACTTTGGTAATCCTCGCAACTGACGTAACCTAAGCAAACATTTCGTACCGTATAAAACAATATTTTACACTAATTTCCCTCGATAATGTTGTTCATCAGGTAGAGGTAAAGAATAATTTATTCTGTGGAAAGCGTTATTTTACTTTATAGATTACTGTAACGGGACCAATTTCCTTTAGAAAATTTCCCCTCCGAATATTTTCATAAGGCAAACAACCGTCGAGTCACCTGTTGTGATAAAACATTGTATATAGTTCGACCGCCTCATCCGCGATTACGAGAGCAAACACGCATGCGCCATTCGGACCGAATTATTGTCAAAATAGGGTGGAAGGATGGGGACTTTCTTTCCCTCCAGCATATCCCTTTCCGGAGAACCGAAGACTTTCACGTCGTAAAACCATTCAACGTCGTTCACGTGATACCGCCCCTTCTGGACGAGTCTATGTGTTTTGGCAGAATGCCAGCCAGGGTTGCGTTTGAGACGGTCGACCATTCTATGACATGAACATAAATTTACATAGATACATAGTCTATAACACAAATATATATAATTAACTATATTAAGATTGCAGTATGCTGGAAGTTTGACCTCGTTCGATCCTAAGTGATCCTTAAAGTGATTTTTTTACTTATCTTGGTTCCGGCTGCATAGTTGGTTTTCGCGGTTTTTCCTGCGTGTTAACGTGAAGACGAGCCAGTTTCTCTTAGTATTCGACGAAGATAACCCTCTCTTCAGGCAGATAGCCCTCGTTAATTTGCCATAGTTAACTAATCTAATCAGGTTTAACTGCAAATGAAATGCTTCAAAGTAAAATCGCTCTTTTTAAAAAGACTTAAAATTAATAACAAAGCACTAAACACGTTGTTTTACTGCAGAGCATGGAAGAAAAAATAAAGCAATTTTGAACACAAATGCCACAAATCGCTTTGCAAATATTTCCTATACGCAAGTAAGCCGCGTATTTAAGTAATTTTTCTTCCAAAATATTTAAAAGTTATCCTCCCCCCCCCAAATATCCCTGTATTTTTTTCTCTTTTTCTACCGATAAAACATAAAGAGTACAGTGATCCTATTAGCAAGTGACATACGTCCAAACTTTTGGCCATATTTCATGTTTATTAGTGACGCAATCATGAAGAAAATGTCAGCAAAGTGTTTGCTTTGATTTATTTGATTATAGAAAAGCACACCGGAGATATCTAACAACGGAGACAGATGACTTCAGAGAGGACTTTATAAAGGAAACTGGCTCGCATACATGTTGCACGTACGGAAAAGCACGAAAACGATCATACAGCAAGCCCGTTCGCCGAGATTCGAACCCCAGACTGAATTACCAGTGTTCAGCGACTTTACCGTTCGACTTCTTCGCATGGGTATAGGAAGCTGCTTAGCTGACGAGCAAAATGAAAATCAAAACTATTTGAAACTCGAGCATAAAAATTATTCACAAGTGCAAGAATTCTTATAAGCTTTCTTTCCACTAAAAATTCCGACTGAAAAAGTAACAAAATCTAGTTACTGCAAGCGAAGCTTTAAAAGTTCTTCAAGCTCTGACAGATGGGAAAGCGAAGTTACCGCTTCTCTCTCATTTTTGCAACCTCAGCAGTTAAAATTGATGTTTCGGCATATTTTCCCCCAATTATCTTTTTTCCTCACAAAAAAGCAACAATAAAAACGATTATATTCGCGAATGGCAGAGAAAGACATGTTTCGCAAAGATAAAGAATACATAACCACTACATGTTCCACAGCGCTACAACACTGCTATTTCGTATTACATATGAATATATTTTAGTGATGCTTCCCAATTATGTAAATGGGAAGAATGTTAGCCCATCCACGAGCAGATATCCACCGAGTGAATGAGGGCCAATCTTCAAGTTGTTTTAGGTAATGAGGGTTCGTAAAATATTCCCTCGTCACGGACCAGTTGTCGAGAAGAAAACATTCGAGTCATTTTCCGGACGCAGAACCAAGCTGTTTTATTTTATACAATTGCAACTTCCGCGCGGTATTGGAACTTAGCGTATGTGCATTTGTCTTGAGACTGATTGATTGAGGATCAATTGCTCATGCTTTTGCATACAAGTTGATGGGGAAAAAAAGGCGGAAAAATTTTTCACATACTTTTTGAATGAATATTTGAAAACGATAAGAATGCAGAGCGGAAATTACATTAAAAAAAACACAGCACTTTTCAGAAAACCTTATAGTATGGAGGATCTGTTATAAATGTTATCGTTAAAGTATATAATGCAGTTATTTCATAGAATACCTAGTTATTCCATGAAATAACTGATCGTGTCCGTTAAAGTGTATAATATGTTAATAATTTGACACTTTAACTAGTTATTCTATAAATTAACTAATGAGAGACAGTTAAAGTGTAAAATAAACAATTTATCTAAAATGAAATAACTAGGTATTCTATAAATAAACTAATGATAGACAATTAAAATAAAAAAGAAGCAATTTATCCAATTTATGCAGCGTATAAATGGTATTTAGGGAAACGTACCATAAAATCATTTGTTACAACAAGGATTACTAAAATGACACTTGGAATTACAAAGAACATTATTTCTAAGACAAAAACATTTTTTGTTGACACACTGGGTTTAACACGAACACTCCATATTGTTAAACGAAATGTAAATGTACCTTATACTAAAAAGCGAGATATATGATCTAAGATTATTTTACACTTTAACGGGCTCCAGATCGTTATTCTATGAAATAACTAGGTAAACCATGAAATACAACAGAGTTTTACACTTTAACCGACACGATCAGTTATTTCATGGAATAACTAAGTATTCTATAAAATAACGGATTTCATACTTTAACGGTATCATAAACACCAAATAAAAGTTTTCAGTGTAGCAAGAACATAGTCATAGTTGGGAAATCTAGATTTCAATCCTTCAGTGCAAATAAAGCGCTCAGCCTTCATCCGCGCGTGCTGAAATTTTTGGCATCTGATAAATATTTCATTAACCTTAGAACATAAAAGAGAGCAAAAATTGTTACTAAAACATTGTGAATCTTACAGGAAAACACATGTTTTCAGAGAAGTAACTTGCACATTAAAATTAATTACTTGTACACTAAATATCGTTAATAAAAGACTGCAAAGATTATTTACAATAATATCCAGAATAGTAAAGATTTGGCAAATTTTTTAGTCCAAAGGGTTTGTCCAGAAGGACTATTAATTTCGTTTTGGCATTTTGCGTTGATTCACTTTTCAAATTGTTCCCACCAAATATTATCATCATGTGTTACATTAAAGAAATTAAATAATGAAGAATCTGCATAAACGTACGTATGTTTCTCGCATTACGATAAAACAACGATACCTAGAGCCATCAAATTTTGAATAACGTAATCTTCCATAGAATATGGGCATCTGGAAGCCCTAACCTGGAATTTGAAATTTGTTTAATTATCGATTTCATATTTTGTAACACTTTAAACAATTTTTTATTAACAAACTCAACGATTTCAAAACGAGCACTCTACGGGGGGGATTTTATCTCCAGCGCGCGACACTGTGTATCGGAAATTCTAAAGATATGCTCATTTTAAAATTATTTTGCGATATTGCTGTTCAATTGAACTTTATGGTTTAAGTGCAAAGAACATGATATTTAATAAATAAAGGTAACACACAAAACGTTAAAAGAACGTCCTCTTGAGCGTAATGTAAAATCTGAAAGCTTTCAGTCTTTTTTTTCCCCCGACGGTTTAGTGATGTTAGCATTAATTTTATAGCGGTAAATAAGACCTAAAAATTTTTAAAAATTAAAACTTTCCTAGGACACTCTTAATAACACTCATAAATATAGATATACATACACAATTACACAAAAATTAAATTACGGGAAATTAAAATAAAAATTAAAATCAATTCCTACTTCATTCGCAGGGAAATAAAATTTTAGGAACCTTAAAAGAAAGAAGAAAATCTCAAATGGTAAATAAGACCTAAAAATTTTTAAAAATTAAAACTTTCCTAGGACACTCTTAATAACACTCATAAATATAGATATACATACACAATTACACAAAAATTAAATTACGGGAAATTAAAATAAAAATTAAAATCAATTCCTACTTCATTCGCAGGGAAATAAAATTTTAGGAACCTTAAAAGAAAGAAGAAAATCTCAAATGTTTCAGATTTAAAATTACGTCCAAAGGGGCGTTTTTTAACATTTTGAGTGTTACCTTTATTTATTAAATATCATGTTCTTCGCCCTTAAACCATAAAATTCAGTTAAATAACAATATCGCAAAATAATTTTAT
>KK115033.1:113340-139842 GCA_000611955.2 Stegodyphus mimosarum | reverse complement strand
AAAATGTGTATATATATATATATATATATATATATACACTTTTGGTGCGGCCGATTGCGTCTAAAATACGAGGTGTACGACTACATGTTATAGCAGTCTTATATAAAAATTTCAAGGTTTTGAGGCTACTCGTTTTTGAGTTATGCGAGATATATACGTAGTATGTACGTACAGCCACCACGAAAAAAATCTCTTCTGAATCCGTTTTAAATCAGTTTTATAATTTGTTTTGGGAAAAAGAGTCCTTTATTCTGTCCTTACGTACAGAAGTCGGGCAAAAACATCGTTAAATTGCAAAGCGGTCAAAATGGATATTTTCGTTGAAATTTGGTACCCGGATTTTTTTGTTATTACAATACTTCCTTTACTTCGTACAAGAAAGAAAAAAAAAATAATTGGTACACAACATTATATCGAAAACTGTAGTACACTAACCCTCGTTATGACGAGTTTTATTATAACGGCCATACCGTTAGAACAACTAGAGCAAAATGTTTCCAATTGATAAGAGTATATTTTTATTATAATGACAATTTATGATACGAAGGGTACGCGTTGAAGAAAGTGAGATAAGCATATATTTGAAATTCCAATAGCAAACAAAATTATAATACCCAAATATCAAACAAAGTTATATTACCACACTACAATTTATAGTACCATCCGAAAGGGAAATTTTGAGGGGGGCGGCATTTGAACATTTCAATACTTTCGATTCTATCTGACCAACGCAATTCTCCCAGTTGGACTAAAGTGCTAAAATACTAGTCAAAAGATAATACCATCACGATGATACGTATTTATTACAGAGAAGAGTACGTTTCCGTGAAAGACTTTCTAATAGGATGGAAACATACTCATATCATATATAGCATTTACGGCCTTTGCCTATTGGCAGAGTGCTATACATGATATGAGTATGATATTGGCAACCATAAAATTCAGTTCAACAGCAATACCGAAAAATAATTTTTAAATGAGCATATTTTTAGAATTTCCGATACACAGTTGCGCGCGCTTTAGATAAAAAGGGTTTTTTTTATCTATCCGTAGAGTATTTTTTTATCCGTAGAGTGCTGACATTGCTCGCTTGAATTTGTTCATGAAAAATTCGTTAAAGTTTTACAAAATATGAAATAGATAATAAAACAAATTCCAAATTTGGGCTTCCAGATGCGCATATTCGGGAGGAAACGTTACGTTATTCACAATTGGATGGCTCTAGGTACCGTTGTTTTATCATATTTTGAGAAATATACATACATTTATGCAGATTCTTCTTTATTTAATTTCTTTAAATATAATAAAGCGCTGCAAGATTTGGTGGCAGCAGTTAGGAAAGTGATTCACACTTTCAATGTTTCCGACGCAAAATCGCAAAACGTAAACAATAGTCTTCAGGGACAAAGCCTCTTCGGACTAGAAAAAAAAAAAAAAAACTCGCGCCTAAAATATCCGTGCTTGAAGATGCACACGATGTTAAATGTTAACGGAATGTTTTGAAATCGTTGAGTTTGTTAATCAAAAATTCGTTAAAGTTTTACAAAATATGAAATAGATAATAAAAGAAATTCTAAGTCTCACCGTAATAGATATTGTAATTGAATTAATGGAACTGGTCGCTGTATTAGCTGTAATCGTATCCGACCCTAATAGAAGAATTTCGAGAAGCAGAAAGTACTAGAAATATCTCGGCAGCCGGTTAAAAATTACATTAAGACCGGAGAGAGTATAAGTTCCTCAATAGTTATTGTGTGTGAAAAGTTAATTCAGAGCGACTTAGGAGTAATGAAAGCTTCGCCTTTTAGATGCGCTTTGCGTTGTGTTTAACGCCCTTAATAATTTGAAGTGTAACTAACGATTGTACTCTGTGATACTATAAACACAGGTACGAGTACTTCTGTAGAAAGTTACGGAACTCTGAAATGTTTCTTTTGATAAAATAAATTTTATCAAATTTTATCATTTTACCTATCATCGCATCTGTGTGCATTTAATCTATTACGAACCCGTAGCAAGCAACAATGTATTATTGAATAAGTTTAAAGAGGTTAGCTAAAAGTTTCAATGTCTAATGTCATAGCGTACAAAAATATTACCAATAATTTTGCATTCCTTCTCCCTAGGAACAACACTTTTTACGAGGATTTCATTTCAGATCATAAGAACTAAAGATCATAAGAACCTATTGCCGACTAAACTCAGTAAAACCTATTATATAAAATTTACGCATACAAGCGTAAGCAAAGTTTTTATAATTTAAGTTTTAAGAAAATCCTTATAAAAATAATTAAGTAAAAAGAGAAGGCGTCTATGATTATTTTTTAATACACAGCGTAAAAGTTTTGTCCCCCCCACGGTTACATTGTTTACTTAGTTCTTCGGGAGGGGGAGAGTAAAGTATATTTTCTGTTGAAGTGCCTTTGAAAATTTAATTTCTACGAATTAAAAAAAGAAAAATCTTTTTTTGTTTTTTATTCCCCTACTTTTTTTTAAGTCTTCAGTAAAAGTGTCTTTTAGCCTTTCCAGGAATCTCTTTTTCGACAGTTGCTTATTAAAAGGAAAAGTTTACAGTACAGAACTCGGAGAAAAAAGTCACAGTGACTGATTACTATTTAAAGCGAAAAAATTCAGGTAATGACAGAATGAGAACGTTAATATGGTTATATGAAATCGGATATAAACAAAATTGAATGACGTACGTGGGGAAAAAAGTCCAAAACCAGAACTTTTATTTTCCAAAGGTATAATAACATACGACATACGTGTATGGAATCAGCTTTCTCAAGACAGAAGTAGCAATGTGCGTATTTCTAATAAAAACGCCCACGCTATATGAAGCGTGACTTCCAGTGACTTTGAACTCTGTTAACAACAAAAAATAACAAGGAGGTATACATTCAAGTTGTGTGACTCACGCGATCAATGAAGGAAATCAACTGCAGTGGCACAATTACTTTTTTCCCTACGAGATCACAAAACTCTTCCTTGGAGGAAGTGTTTCAGAAAATCGCTGTTTAATTATGGCCGATGCTGAAAACAAATGAAGCATGGAAAAGAGAAAGTTTTTTTCTTTCATTTTTCAAAAATCATTTTAGATAATTCTGTTTTCTACATAAACATTCCGATATTCCAAAGAATGAATATCTTTGCTGTCTTATCAGTAATAAGATATGATGAAAATGAGTTGACTAGAAAAAATAAAAAATCAACGTGGATTTAAAAATATATATATTGCTTTAAAAAAAGTACAACTGAACAACGAAGGCCGAACTACACGGTTCCACTTACAAATAGTTTTTTTTTTTTCCAATAAATAAAGATACATTTTTTGCAGATTTTTGTCAAGTTTTTTAAGCGGACTGCTAACATAGAAGTATCAAAGGAAAAATAAAAAAAGTTCAGCACATATTCTTTGCGAGCAAACTACGTAGATATATTGAATTTTTCTGTCATTTACTACAATAAAATATAAAGAAATATATCACAGAAATTTTTCGTTTCCAGTATCAGGTATTAACAGCATACACAGCACCATTTGCAACATTTCTATATTTTTTTTAATGGATGGTAATATTTGTAAAGACTATTAAGATTTTTCGGAGCAGGAAAAGTGAAAAATCTACTGTACTTTCCAGGGATTCCAACCATCGATCTTCCAAGCACATATACCACAACAGCATAGACAGCGAAGTGAAACAATTCATTATATTCTCCCTCAGTTAAAGAATGATTGGGGAGAGGCACAAGACAAAGGAGGTAAGAAAGCCCCACCTTTTGTTTTAAACTTTCGGAGCGTGGTAAAATGAAAAATCCATCATTTTGCTCTCGACGGGATTCGAACGACGGATTTTCCAATTGCCAATTGGATATAACTAACTAACATCACAAGAACACGCATTAGGAAGTGCAATAATCCCTTATATATTGCAAGCCAAAAGGATCCCTCATGGTTTATTTCTCGACATAGCCAAGCCATAAACGATAGATAGCCATAGATTGTGTTTCGATGGGGGCACTCACTTACAAAATACGTTGTCTGGGTTTCCCAGACTCTATCACACACATAATTAAATCCTACCTAACAGGTAGCCATTCTGTCATTCATATTTCAGACACATACTCCACCGGCTGTGCTATTGCAGACGGTGTCCCACAAGGGTTCCTTATACGACCCACGCTATTCAATATTTATATGAACGACACTTAACGCACACCCAACCAGAGCTTAAATTGCGTCGGAGCCCGGCTCCGGTACTTCTTAGTTTGGGGGATAAATCATAATTCTAGCCACAGCCCTAAATAAGAAGGCTCCGCCACTTCTTTTAGGAAACGATTCATCTTGAAAACAGAGGACATAAAAGTGTAAAATGTCTATTTTTATTAAGAATATGAATCTTCAAAAATCAATCGTTCTCTTAACGGAAATCGTAATTAGGTTATTCGAATATGGTAAAACACACGACGACTATGCGCCTAAGGGTATGGATGCTTTCGTGGAAGACTTTCTAATGGAAACGTGCTCGTATTTACATTACAAATGGGGCAAACCTACCATACAGCCAGCCCGCTCGCCAAGAATCGATCTCGCATTCGACTCACAATATTTAGCAGTGTTAACCTCTCGGCTACTAGTGGGGTTACCAAGAAATCGAATCCGAGACTTTCAGCTTGCAAGTTAACTTGCTGATGACTACATCATAGGACACATTGGATCAATGCTTTTAAATTCTTAATGTCTCATTCCTTACAGTCTTCTGTATTTAAGGAGCAACAGGGAGGGTGGAGACACAGTTCATTCGGTCAAACCAAAGCGGTCACGGTTATTGTCCACTTTACTTTTCAGTTTGAGTTCCGCTGCAGAGCCAACAGGTTTGCCTAAGTTAAAATCTTGAAAAATAACAGTTTTATCGTCGTGAATCGAATTTAATACCTTCCAGTTTTCTAGCCTGATTTAACCACGACACCGCAAGGAACACGTGTGAGAATATCCTTTAATTTGTCATAAAGTAAGCGGAAGTGTTTTAAAAGTAATTTTCCTTCCTTTTGATTTTCTTATTAATATCGTCTCTTCTCAAGAAGCTAACTTTGAAAGAATACACAGAATTTAATGCAATACAACGTGTGGTAATTCGGCTGTTTATACTAACGGTAAATCTTCTCATCAACACCAATAACATGGAAAGTTGTTTTTAAAGATTTTACAGTTTTAGAATGATTTTTCATAGAAATATTCTTATTTCACAATTAGAAAACTGTGTATATATAAAAAAAAAGGTTTACCTTTATTTATTAAATATCATATTCTTCGCACTTACCATACAATTCAGTTCAAGAGCAATATCACAAAATAATTTTAAAATGAGCATATCTTTAGAATTACAATTAGAATTTTACCTTTAGAATTTATTTTATAATCAGCCGTTCGATTTCTTAATAAAAAAGTTTCTAATGTCTACCTTTTAGACACTATGTTTCCTCACCGGCATTAATACATACATTTCGGTTGCAAAGAGTTAATTTCGGCTTTAAGAAGTTGTAAGGTTTATTATACGTTTTCCAACAGTTATTTTAAGTTTTGTATCTTTCCTATCTTATTCTAATTTCAACTTACAATTTCCTGCCAGAATGTGAATTCAGAAACGCAGATAATGCAAATGAGAATGAGTACTATTTAAGTCGTGACTTAACCGACTTCAACAGAGAGAGTCTGATTTCCTAACTAGCGCGCGTTCGCCTTCTAGCTACATCTCTCTTAGCTATATTACTATGCTCGGCCATATCTTAGGCCCTGGCTAGGCTTCGCCGACTTAAAGCTTCGGCTATATTATTTAAGAGCTTTAGTTAAGCTAGTTTTAGTTCAGTTTATTAGTATTTAAGTTCAAGCCCGAGTGGCGGCTTTACAAAAAGTTCCAAGTCGGAACTGATTGTAAATATACTGAATAATAAAGGGTTTTAAACCCTTCTCAAGTCTTACGTGTTCTGTTCACACTTAAGCGATTATTCGCTTGTTAAGTGAGGTTAGGAGTTAAAACTAAGAAATAAAGAGTTAAACCCCACAAAGTGATGCCACTGCTCTTTCACTTGCCACTGTCAAAAAACATAATCAGCATTTGATAAAGTATCTTTCTTTACACATATATACATATATATAATCAAATATAATATTTTGGAGGAATTTTTTATACGCCCATATACGCACACGTTAAGCAAAAAGCTCTCAGAAAGGCTTATATTTCAGACAACGCATTTCTGTCATTTTGCTGACAATTTCACTTCTTTGCCGCCCAACCGGGACAGTGGTTAGCGAAGCCGAGTGCCATACCGAAGAGCCCAGATACGAATCCTGGAGAAAGCATGGATATTTGTAAATGTATAATGTCTGTGCAACATGGGAGCACTCTAAATATGCGGCGAGCCGAAAGTTCTCTCGAGAGGTTACTCTTAGGGGAAGAAATGTGGGAGACCCTCAGACCCGTCCCCTGAGGTGTTTTCTATCAAAATTGGGGAGGAACTGAGCAAAGTCGTGCTACCACCTACATGGCGCTAAAGGTCTTGCAAATGACAGGTGCAATCTTACACTCCTAGGCACGATGAATTTCGTGGGCTTGTTCTGATGCTGTCAGACACGTGAGACAACAACAACAATTTCACTTTTCTTCTAACATTCGCTTGAAAAGCACAGAGATACCCTCAAGTTTAGGTAAAACTAACGTAAAATCTGACTAAGCAACAAGTACATTTTTTTCTTTTTTCTTTTTTTTTAGAACATAGGTTGAGCATTGTGGTCTCCGTTATTAGCAAATCTTATAAGGATTAAAAAACCTCACAGAATTTATATCTTGGATTTCACAGGTAAAAGAATAATTCTCATTCCTCTGGTTACTATTATCCATCACTGACTTTATTTATCACAAATTTCTTTCTAATTATGTGCAGAGATTAATTCGGCCGCTTCTGATTATCTCATTAACCTCTGATAAAATCCCGATGAAAAATGTTTAGACACGCAGCTCTCCTTCCCCCTCTTTCCTAATATTTTATCAAAAGTAATATTTTACTCTTATCCCCCCCGGGATATCTGCCTACTTTTGCTGCATTTATAATAAGAAGTCAGCTTTTTTATTTATGCATTAAAATCTTTTCTTAATTTTTCTACTTTAAACTTTTATTGACCTGTAATATTATACCAAAGCGTTCTTTTAGTATCCTTATCGTATATTTTCTTCAATTTTTTAAACAACTTTGGATATAAAATAACAAAATTTTAAATGTATTTTTATCTGCACTCATTAACTTAATGGTTCGTTATATGATCGACAGAACGTTTTACGAAATCGTACAAACAACGTATAGCAATTTTACGATTCTTCCAAAGTAATATTTATTGATTTCAATTTCGTATATCACAGCAATAAAGAGATAAAACATTAAGTCGTTTAACTTTATTACAGAACATCTCTATTTATTCTTTCTAACCCCTACAGGCATAACCAAAAAAGAACAAATAAAGATAGACAAACGAAACATTCCATTGTAAATCTTAAACTGAAAGAGAATAAACAATTACATCCAAACGTACGAGTAATGTCTTTTAAATAAGTACTGTTTTAATATTACATAAACATAAGCATATTTTTTTTTTTCACAAAAAGAGGCTTCGATGTATTTTCCAACATTATTTCCATCTGCATTAAGGTACTTAGCGTACATTCAGCTTCTAAATTCCATCTTAATAGAAATCAGAAGCCTGATCTGAAAACTAATTTTGATACACAGTGTGAGTACAACTTCCGATAATTTAACAGCTCTGTCAAAACTCTCAATAGAATACTTCTTGAAACTTGAATAAAACTTCACAGATAATTATACAATTGTAAAGGGTTTGCTCTCTAGAATTTTTTCATCAACTTTCTGCATTAGATCCCCATTAATAAGGAATAGTCGCTCACATCGTTCCCTTACTATCACGCCTTTGTGCGATTTCATCATTATCTACTAAGTTTTCCTTTACTTTCAAAAAGTGTTCTGTATACAGATTGTAACAAATGGAAGTTGTGATCACTCTGAGCACCAAAAATGATTATCGAATCAAGCGGAATATTTTTATATGAATTTCAGAAGCAGCGGCGTATCTAGGGTATGGCAGGCACGGCACATGCCATGGGCGCCATTTTGTTCTTGAAACCAAATCAAAAAGAAATAAACCTAATTTTAAATACTTTAAAAGGGGGTAATTTAAATTCTTGCCGCGGGGGCCATTTTATATAAATACGCAACTTTTCAGAAGGCAATGGAACGATAAAATATAAGGCTTAATGTAACTGAAAACTATGCTGTAAAGTTGAATGCCGGATTTCATCATCACTATCTCATCAACGCCGTTAGGCAACAAAAACAGGTTTTATACACATTCTCCATCAGCCACTCTTTCTTAAAAGAGCAGGTGAAAGAAACTACATCATTTATTTCCTTTCAAACAATTCTTAAATGAACTCACAAATACAAACAGACGTAACCAGGAAAATGAGGTACACGTGATAATGCATTATGCAGATTAATCAAACAGCTTAAATGGTAGGAAAAAAATCGAAGCCAACAATCGGATACGCATCTGAGAATGGAACGGCAAAAGTAGGTCTACCGTTATGGTGTTTAGATCTCTGCGTGTGACAACACTCGGCACAGGTCGGCCGTCAAACACAGGCGTTACGGTCCCCCGCCCCTCTTCGATCTAAACAAGAGACAGTTTCGTCGCCAGAAACTATAAATAAATGAAGCGTTTGCTCGGCAAAATCGCCGCGCTCCGTTTATTTAAAAAAACTGAGGAAGAGATACAGAACACTCTTCTTTGGATGAACTCACGACCATGAGGAGGTTGTTGGATAAATCAGCAGGTGGGCCGATGACCTTACGCCTGTGAAAACCGTTACGTAAAACTTCCAGTTATCAGTCCAGCGAATCTGATGATGGGGGAAGCGTTTTCTGAACAAAACGAATACGAACATTTGTGCCAGACATTTATAATAGTAAGATTTTGATCCGGCCTCCATCTCAATTTTGATCGAGAATACCAGTGCACAGTCACAGGAAAAGCCAGCCAACGGCTCGCTTTAGATTTTGAGTGTCCGTCCAATAGAAATGATCAATTGACCGCCAAAACAGCCAAAGGACAGAATCATAATGGCATACGGTACTAAATGTTTATGCAATGAAAATTTACAAAGAATTACAAGAAAGTTCAAACGCTTGGATAAGACTGACTGATACCCTTGGAGTAGGGGGATGAAGCTCTAATATAACAATATAGGAATACAGTCACATATAGTACAGTGGAAATGGAATAAAACTGCAGAAATAATAGTGATATATAAAATATAAGCAAGATAATTAATGTTAATTTTATCATAATTTCCCACGGTACTCCTCCTAATCCCGTATAAAGTTAAGATTACCATAATATATACAGGGAATAGCAAACTGATCCGAGTATACCTCAAGGGATGCTATACTAAAGCACCTCAAATCACCATCACCTTTTAGACTGCAAAAAGACATAGTTGGGCGGCTAGTCGCCCTCGGCTGTGATTGGACTAGGTACAGCCTATTTGTCATAAAACCGTCCTTCGGATGGTTATGTCGGAAGGGTTGTGCGAAATTGGAGCACCGATTAAATTCACAACGTTCTCACAACACATATAAGCAGACGTGTCACGTTTAATGATTTCTAAAAGAAGCGGGGGGCATTCATCTCCTTTGAGGATATATTTCAGAGATTATTATTTTGTATACAATATATTCATATCACTCATTTTCTTAATTAAATATGAAACAAGACTGTTGTTGTTGTTGTTGTTTCAACTCCCCTTGGGGCAGGAAAGCCTACAACAAGTCCAAGAGACCTTGCCACACAAGCAAATCGTTGATGTCGTCCTGCTCAGCCTACAGCTGTCTCAGGAAGACGCCTATACAATCCCGTAAGTGAGCGGGAGAGGTAAGGAGGGAACAGGCACACGATGGAAAGGTCTTTTCTTCCTCTTTGAATTTCATGCATCGAAGATGGCCACTTCTGAATCTGGTCATGGCCGTTTGGATAGGCCTAGATCTTTTACTCAGAAGTGACAAGCCTGGTTGTTCAGCGAAATACCACTGGTGAACAGGAGAAATTTTCCTTGCCTAGTTTTATGTTTGTAATACACTATATGAGAAAAGACTGAAATATACACAGTCCAGTCACATTAATGTGACCACCACGTACTTTCCATGTCAGAGTGAAATAACCAATCACAGAAGGCAGGTGGCAGCACAGTGCAGTTGAGCGTATATAAAGGGTGTGTGAGGGCTTCGGAAAACATTTCAATCGTTGGCGTAATGCAGAAACGAAGCAATTTATCCGACTTCCAAAAGGGCATGATCATTGGCTTTCGGGCCAAGGGTGGAAGCATTTCCGAAACGGCTGAGTTTGTGAACTGTTCGCGTGCCGCCGTGGTAAAAGTGTACCGTGCATGGCAAAATGGGACTGTCCAAAATCAGCGACGTGGCAAATGTGGTGCACCACGGGCCATAGATGACAGAGGCGAACGACGATTGCGGAGATGCGTTCGGGCAGATAGACGGGCTACCGTTGAGCAACTGACCACCAAAATGAACCAAGGGGCTACCAAAAGTGTCTCCCAAAGTACTATTCAGCGAACATTGCTGCGTCTGGGCCTCCGAAGCAGACGCCTGGTTCGTGCACCTATGCTGACTGCTGTTCATCGACGGCGAAGGCTAGAATTTGCACGCCAGTACAGCAGCTGGACGTCCACTGAGTGGCGACAGGTTGCGTTTTCGGATGAATCGCGTTTTATGCTCCATCGGACAGATGGACGTTGGCGTATAAGGCGTGAAACCTCTGAAAGGAACCACCCTGCAACCATTGCCGGAACGGTCCAAGCTGGAGGCGGGAGCATTATGGTCTGGGGAATGTTTTCCTGGCATTCTCTAGGTTCACTGATCATTGTGGAAGGCACAATGGATCAATACAAGTACGCATCTGTCCTTGCGGACCATGTTCACCCCTACATGCGCATTGTTTTTCCTCAGGATGATGGCATCTTCCAGCAGGACAATGCGAGGTGCCATACAGCTGCCAGTGTACGTGCGTGGTTCGAAGAGCACCAGGATGAGTTTACCGTCCTCCCCTGGCCAGCAAACTCACCTGACTTAAACCCAATCGAGCATCTGTGGGACCATCTCGATCGAGTTGTTCGCGCCATGGATCCTCAACCGCGTAATCTAGCGCAGCTGGCCACGGCATTAGAGTCGGCATGGCTCAACATCACAGAGAACACCTTCAGGGACCTATGTGACTCTCTTCCTGCACGTCTCGCAGCAGTCCGCTCTGCGAAAGGTGGTTATTCTGGCTTTTGACAGATGGTCACATTAATGTGACTGGACTGTGTATTATTAATCAGTACAGTTCATTACTATACCGTCCTTTGATAGTTAAAGTAATTAACGGTCTAACTGCCATCTGGTTGGAGTCAGTTCGAATTCCACAGAAGGCATGGATGCTTGTAATTAAATAGTTTTTTTTTCTTCTTTTTCGACATTGGACAGTCAAAATACCGCCCAGCAGAAAGCCTTTTCCAGAGACTAAAATTTCGAGAAGACAGGAAGCAAACTCTTCGATCAGTTTGCCAAGACATTTTCCATCAAAATTATGACGTAACTCGTCAAACTCTCATTGACACCCGTAAGTGCTTACTGCCTTGGGCAAACGACAAACGCAAATCTTTGCCTCTTGACAATGATAAAATCATTTTTAAGATAAATCAGTTTTCAAACAAACAGATCTCCTCCCAGCTTACATCCATCATCACTATTTCTATCAAGCATACTTCTATTGTATCGCAACTTTTATTGTACTTAAAACGAGCTCTGTTAAGAGGCATTTTAATACGCAAAACCACAGTTCAATCTTATCAAGAAATCAGAAATAATATTAGCTTAAAATACAAATAAACGGAATTTAGGATGGTCTCCTTCCATACGGCTGCGTCCAAAATAAAGGTAATTGATAAAGTATCAAATAATCGCAAGAAAAAATGAACAAATTCTTCCGATTCGGGGAAGTAGTGAAAAATGGAATCTACTATTTTGCTGGTGCTCAAAGAAAAGTAATAGTTTAAGAAGGGGGAAGGGAAACCATAATGAACTTCTATATTGTTGACAGTTTAGGATGATTTTATTGGTTGTTATAAATAGGTGAAATGCCTTCATGAAACTAGCGAGCCACACAGCTTCCGAACACCATCATCTCTCCTTGTGAGGTCATCGCACCAAACAGAACTACTGAAACGTTCCAAAAACGTGTCGCCAGGGTGAAAACAATCAAATAAACCATTAACTTTATAACGCATGAGATGCTTGAGGTCTTACACAATATATTTGGAAATGGCTATAAAGGTCAGCAGTTTTTTATAATTCTTATTTAAGATTCTAGAAAAAAGACTGGAGCTTAATAAACATACACAAGTTCTTCGATTCTCAAAATTTAATGTATGAAAATTGACTTAAATTGGTCCTCCAATGATCTTCATGACTTTAATGTACAGAATACTCTTTCTTTAATAACTAAGTAAAGCATAATAATAATAATAATAATAATAATAATAATAATAATAATAATAATAATAATTAATCAGAGTACGAGAAGCGATAAAAAAGTTAGATGTTTCTTTTTGAAAATCTCCTTTCGTAAAAGTTAAATTTTATATATAAAATTATGCATTTTATTTTAAGAAGCTTTGTATTTAAAGGGATATTATATAGAATCATTATTTCAGAAAATAAAACACGGAACTAGTCTTTTCGAACGCCATGCGTAATAGAAAAACTGTAAATAGAATACTCTAAAATTGCACCTCTGAAATTCAAACAATTTCTGGCTCAGTTTCGCTTTAGGAAGAAAGAATGTAGAATGATAAAATTAGGAAATTCTGCAGCTTTAAAGACAATTCAGATAATACAACAATCGCTACTGTTGTTATCAACAGCTGCTTAAACTTAATCTGAAGACGACAATTTTTTATTGCAATTATACTTTTATTGAGATTTAGATTACAGTAATCGAAAGTCAACAAAAACGAAAATTACTTCTACACTTAATTTTTTAACACTTACAAAAATTTTTCTCAGTCCTCACACGATCTTCTCGAAACAGTTCGATTACTTTACGATTATACCATCTTCCGGTGCAACCACCAGCCGAGCAGCCTGAGCACTGGTACTTCGATCCGCGTTCAAATCCCAAACAGGTAAGTTACATGAGGTTTTCGTGGTTTTTTTTTCAATGTGTGACGTGAATACAAGCCAATTTCAATTACAAAGTACTCTTTGAGTAATGCCAAAGAGAAAGAATGCTCATTAGGATGAGATAATCCTCGTGCTTTGTCGTAATCTAAACAATCTTAACGCATCATCTCCCAAATTAGCCAATTTTAATACAATTAAAAACGGTCTGGAGAATCAGTAACTTTAATATTGATGAGAATAGAGACAACTTACCGAGCATGACGCTTTTAGAGTCGTAAAATGTTGCATAAATTTAAATACAAAATTTTCCATTATTGAAATAATCAGCAAAGATAAAAATGAATGATTTAAGATTATTTGCTTCAATAAATTGTTTAAGAAGGTGTATTCTAATAGGTTGCGACATCTTCCTTACCACTCTTAAGTTCCACTAATCTTTACAGTCCTCATCACTAATTTAGATTTAAAAAATCTAATGTGTACACCACATGACTTCCTTGTACAGAATATTAAATTATTATTATTAAATTAAATTATTATTTTTTCTTGCATTTCATTTAAACTTATTGGATTGAATTAAATCTACTTCGTCGATAGCGCATAAACCACAACAGAATACATGCATGCTTTAAAATTCACTATATTTGTTTACCATAGCGACACTCTGGCGCTAGGTTCACTTAATAACGTTATATCTCATTCATTTTATAACTCAGAATGCACAAAAAGTTATATCATCTGAAGAATTATCAAATCGTTGCCACATGGTTTATTCAAATACTATAATAAATCTAAAACGATGTAAAAAAGAAATTAAAAAAAAAAAAAGAAACAGTTTTTCATAGACGATTCAATATTTCTCATTCAATTAATTCAGTTCTCACTTAGCGACAAGGGAAAAATACATAAAAACTCAAATAGCTATCTTAAAAATTACCAAGTAAATTTTAAACACTTATTTCCTCGAATAAATTCCAGAATCGATTAAGCATAATTTAATTCGCAATAATAAAATAAGAATAAAAGAATAAAAGAATAAAAGAAGCCGTTATCTTTGTTATTGCTAAGCTTAGTTTCTCTAGATTGGCAACAAAATCACTATTCTGCTAAGTTTCAAATGTAAACAAATATCTTAGCCACTCTTAAACAACTTCTAAATTGTTGATAATTCCACAATTATTGCATGCAAATTTAATAAAGGCATAAAAACGTTAACCGGAAGATAAGAACAACATAATTCAATCATTTTTAAAGCAAAAAAAAAGCACAATTTACAAACATATACGAATAAAGAAACTGAGATCACTCAGCCGAGTAACAAAGTGGATATATACGTATACACATATTTTAGACTTTTGGTGTGGCCGATTGCAACCAAAATATTAGATGAACATCTACATATTATAGCAGTTCTATATACAAAATTTCAAATTCCTATATACAAAATTCTGAGGCTACTCGTTTTTGAGGTATACGAGATACGTATGTACTTACGCACAGAGGCCAAGAAAAATTCTCTTCAGAATCCATTTTAAATCAGTGTTACAGTTTTCTTGGGGGGAAAAGAGTCCTTTCTTCCGTCCTTACGTTCAGACGTCATTCAAAAACATCGTTAAATTGCATTCGATAGCGGTCAAAATGGATATTTTCGTTGAAATATGGTACCCAAAATTTTTCGCTATTACAGTACTTCCTTTTTACTTCGTACAAGGAAGTAAAAGGGCGGGGGATGGTGGTTTAAAATTATGATTTGATCTGATATAAAACTGTCCGCTTTACGTCAAACAAAGTGATTGTTCTAAATAAACCTACAGCTTTTGTTTCAAACCAAATAGTAGTTTAAAAAGCGACAGTTTAAAAGAGAAACGCAACGCTTCAGATAAGAAGCAGTATTTAGACAATTGCAATACTTATTCTAAGTGGTCTTTCACGATCTCAAACTTGTAAATTTGTGTTCTTTGCGCTTGAAGAGTTTCTTCGTCAAAAACACTTTTTTTGGATTGTCTCGAGGAAATTTCATTAAATAAATGCGATTTACATTTTAATTCCCCCCATACAAGCAATTAACATGGGAATAATTTTTCAAACAACCATTCTGAAGTAGTTTTCTAGCTCACTCTAGCAACGCTTTGTTCGATTACAACAAAATTTGAAAAACTGAGTCACATTTCAATTCTTTGAATCAGCACGTGAAGGTCTTTAGTCAATAATGCTAATGGAACAGCAAGTACACATTAGATTGGAAAAGAACGATCTGCACAAGGTTAAACATCCTTTTTTCAATATGTTTATTTCAAGGAAAAAGTTATTCAAGGAATATTAAGTAAAATAACCCAACAGTAAAAATAAAAAGATAAGTTAATGGATAAAAGGTAGGTAAAATTTTTCTGATCACTATCATTTCTATGTTAGCAGCTCGAAGATCACGACTAAGATATAAACAGGTGAATTTTAGCTGCAATGTTTAAATTTAATAATCCAATGTTAATGCAATTACTTTAATACTACACCTCTTTCTGGGAAATACTGATATAATAACAGAACTTTATAAAACATCCAAATTCCTTCGAAATGTACACAAGCGTGCCCTCGTATCCGAGGTTTACAGCTGGGGAACAAAAAAGAACATCAACAAGCAGAAGACAGTTTGGCAGAAAATGTTATGGAACATAGGTGAAACCAGCGCTCAGATACTGCAACTACTTTCTTCCCAAGGAAACACGCAACTACAAGCTCGTCTACAGCAGTTAAATTTGAGCCCTTATAAGTTTATAAGATTACGAACCACTAGTAGTTCGAACCGGGTTCGAGTCCTGCCGAACGACTTGACTGCTTGTGTTGTGTGTTTCGTAGTCTTCCCTCCGTGTAATGTGAATATGAACTAGGTTTCCTTAGAAAACCGTCCATGAAAGCATGTTCGCTAGCTTTCATTTAAACTATATACTCATTTAACGTTCATAGGCTATAGAAGATTACCGCTTTCGTCTTTAGCTTGAAATCCATCCATTAAAGAAACGCAATGGAGAATAAAGCCAAATTTAAAGTAAATTTGTTCTACAGCTAGTTATAAACTTTCCCCAATCTTTCCTGGTCTATTCAGTGGCATACAAATTGCATTTATATTAGAGCTTCTTAAAACATAACTGCAATTTATGAGACCCGAATACACCCTATGAAATGAAATCCTTATTTCAGGTGAATATATATCAAGAAAAGAGTTATATCATTAAGAAATCCCCATTCTTCTATTGAAGCTTTCGATGATTTCATAAGCAATTTATTATACTTTCCGTACGTTCATTCATCGCACATTTCCTTGTTACCAAATAATGCATAGTACCTCCAAAAACTCAACATTAGATTGACGCAGAATTGCAAATTTACGAAACAGGAAAGAGTCTTTCATCGTCGAAGTAAAGTGACCATTTATTTTCGTTGCTCCAAGAAGGCCCTAATGAAAGCCGAATAAAAATTCTCTTCCTGCATGCAGTGGCACTTGGCTGAAGAAAACGCTCCTGTTATTAAAATAAGAGCAGCTCTAATTAGAATCTTGAGAGGCTGAAGAAACTGTTCTTTTGTTAGGTCACGTCTACTACAATAAATGCGTGCTCAATTCTTTCCCGACCATATTAAATTTTACATCGCAAGAACTGTAATATCTAGACCTTGACCTTTAGGACTGAAGTTACCTCCACTAAATAATGGACATTAGAATTGATTGTACATAAAAGTTTGAAATATACGAATATATTTTTATTGATTCCGGAACTAATAAAGTAATAATATTTTCTTAGCATTTCCTTTTGTTTAGGTCCACTATTGTTGTTGTTAGAGAACAAAGAAAACTTACATTACTTAATAAGCTTTCAAAGTACCGATGTTTTTAAAAGGAAAGATTTTAGATTCAACCCTCTTACAATTATAATTCCATCAGTTATGTTAATCGATGGTAAGTAGAATGGCACCTCCGGATTTCAATTATCCTTACGTTTCATGTTTACAGAGTGATGAAACAAAGTCTGCCTTCAGACCATTTAAGGTCCAAAGGGACATACCTAAATAGTGTTATATGCTTCCACTGAATATTCGAGTTCAGCTATAAGCTCCTAAATGAATCAGAACAGTAAAATTTATGTCTCCAGCAATTACAAATCTCTACTTCTTCTGAAAAGATAAATATAATAATCATTAACATCGGACTCAGAGGTGAGATTGAGCCGACTCACACCGGTTCGGCAGAACAGGTTCCTAAATATTTTTAGTTCGGGGAACCGGATGCTAAAATTGAACTCTATTTATTTAGACAATTAATGGCCACGTAATAACTAATTTTATCCTCTTCTGTCTCTCTCTTTTTTTTTTTTTGTCCAAAGGGGCTTTGTCCCTGAAGAATTATTGTTTTCGTTTTGCGATTTTGCGTCCGAAACATTAAATGTCGGTTCACTTTTCAAACAGGTGCCACCAAATATTGTAGCCCTGTATTAAAGAAATTAAATAATGAAGAATGTGCATAAGTGTAGGTATGTTTCTCGCATTGTGATAAAACGACGGTACCTAGAGCCATCGAATTTTGAATGACGTAATCCTGCTGCGAATATGGGCATCTGGAAGCCCAAATTTGAAATTTGGAATTTGTTTTATTATCGATTTCATAGTTTGTAAAACTTTAACGAATTTTTGATGAACAAACTCAAGGATTTCGAAGCGAGCAATGGCAGCGTTGTACAGAAAAAGCATTTTTATCTCCAGCGCGTGAGACTGTGTATAGGAAATTCTAAAGATATGCTCAGTTTAAAATTATTTTGCGATATTGTTTTTTAACTAGATTTTATGGTTTAAGTGCGAAGAACGTGATATTTAATTAATTAAGGGTAGCACACAAAATGTTTAAAAAACGCCCCTTTGGACTTCAGGTTTTAAGACGAAACGGGGCGTATAAACTCGAATTCTATTACTGACCAGACACACTGGCATTTTCTCACATTTATGAATGGCACCATCTGCCAATTATCTTTGAATTAAAATCGACTAAACCTACCAGTTCTTGGTACATACATAATTCATATGATGAATTAATGTAAATTAACACAAGTGAATTGTATTTTATTGGACAATTTTTCCGTCTCTAATAACTTACTTCAAATTTCTGTTCTTGTCTGTTCTTCATCGTACTTGAAGGTCCTCATTATTTTTTAACATTTCTCAATGCTGAAATACTGAAATTCTCCGGTGTCTATATTTCTGAAATTTCAGGTTCTAGAATGATATGTTTTAGTCTAAAACACAACGCAAAATGGTTACAGAAATGACAAGCAATTAGAAACTAGGTGTTACGACAGGTATCAACTTCACATCATATGTTGCAATTCTAGTAGACCAGCTTCCTTCCTGTCACTATCTAGCTAGTAGCTTAGCATACACTTCAAGCGTACCTGGGGAAAAAAACTGGGGGGGTAAGAGTTTCTTGGTTAGATTCTATCACTTCAGAATGTGGAAAATTTGTAAGCATCAGTTAATGATTACTAGACTGAAAACGGTACTGTCGCAAGGAAAGTAACAGAATTATTAATCATTATTCGTAACTGCAAGCTATTAGTCATGAAGAGATCGCCGAAGAGAATTAGACGTCATAACACGATTTGGTACTACTATCTGTGTCCTTATATTACCTCTATAACACTTGTGTTCACAAGTGACTTAATGAATAAAATTACATGATAACAGTAATGCATAACACAAGGTTCGTTAACATGTAGAAACATTAGGTTATTTAGAAACAGGAGACATGAAAAATGAGCAATACCATTCGCCGGGACTCGAACTACGGACCTATCGAATATGCGCCGAGCATGCTGACCACTACTCCACGAAAGCATGCTAAGAAGACAGAAGAAATACCTTATATACTTCCCCTTTTAAAGGGCGACTGGGGATTAGGGGACACAATCGCCAAATGGTGATGAAGAATCATCTTCCACCACCTTTTCAGTTCGGGCGCCACCTATACAGACATTAGGTTATTTAGAAGCAGGAGAGATGAAAAATGAGCAAGGCCTTCGCCGGGATTCGAACCATGGACCTCTCAAATACGCGTTAAACGTACTTGACCAGTCCACCACGAAGGCATGCCAAGAAGGCGTGTGAAATACCTTATCATCAGAATTACAGAAACTGGCTGCAGGAAGCTTTCGTAGTTTTTCTCATGCTTAGTGGGAATATCAAAGCTTTTCTTAGACCAGTGGTCTCAAAATGGCAGTCCTTGAAGTAATTTTACACGATCCGTGAATACATTTCAATTACGCCTTTGTCGCAAAGACGGTTGTTATAGTTTTCGAGACATAAAGATATGAATTGAGCTTACTGCAAGACTGTTACTGAAGGAAGGAAACATTGAATGAGTGCATTGGGCTTTACCTTTGTCAATGTATGCTTGGCTACGTACGGTGGAAAAGCTTCCCAAGTAGATACAACCAGTAAATTTAGTTCGCCAGTCGCCCTTGGAGGCGCTACAATATTCTGGCTTTTCAGCATTTCTTTTTCTTTCTCTCTATTGAGCTGGTACTTCAGATATATATTTTCCTCGAGTTGACCACTAATTGGTTAACAGGATTCACAGCTGCGCAGTTCAAATAATATTGAATACGTTCAAAAGTTCATATACTTTTCATTTCATATAATTCAATATTTTTGGATGCATAAATTTATACATATATTTCACTCTTATTTTGTTAAAAAATTGCCAAATTAACTTTCACCTTTTTTAAGATCACACTTTCTGTTCTCGATCATACATACATTTTGGTTGCTGGCTTACACTAACCTCCTTGAAGATATCTGTTCTAAAGCAAATAACTCTCGATTGTTAGCCATAACTAGTAACTCAATAAGTTACGCTTATAATACCTCTATTCCGACTACATAAATTCTTATTCTGTTGTTGTTGCTTATGCTCACTTGTCTGACGAAATCAGCCCAAGCCTATGAAATTTCTTGTGGCAAGGAGCGCAAGATTACGCCTGTCGTTGGCAACAACCTTGAGCACCTAACAGGTGACATTGCGATTTGCCTCAGTTCCGCCCCCAATTTTGATGGAGAATATCCCGGAAGGACGGGTCCGAGAGTCTTCCACTCCTCTCCCCTTCCACCAAACCACTCGAGAGGACTTTCGGCTCCCCGCATATTTAGAATGCCACCCTGCCGCACCAACACTTTACATTTACAAACATCCATGCCCTCTCCGGGATTCGAACCCGAGCCCTTCGGAACGGCAGTCAGCGACACTAACCACTATACCGGTTGGGCGGCTTATTCGCATTCCTTACTTAATGTTGCTAAAACTCACCAGAAATTCAAATTATCTTGTATTTTTTCCAGCGATGCCTACTTATGTTTAAGTGATGGGAAAAGTTAACTGACTATCAGCCTCGTTCCAATGTAAACAAGTTCTATTTTCAAGAAATTTCTTTTAGATATTACACAATTTAATTTTAATTCTTTAAGCAATTTGAATACGCCGTATCTTCCAAGATATGCATTCGTTTCCATCTTTTTTGCCTTACGCATCCCTTTTACCACTGCTAGAAGATCCTTCCCCCCTCCTTTCAAAAGCTTGAAATATATATATATATATATACATTTATTAAGAATTATATTATTTCTAACGTGTTTTATATATTAAATAACAAAAAGTGTAGAAAATTTAAGTAAATACCAAAAGTTGCTTTTTATACTGATAACTAAAACTAAATACCTAACATCTAAATAAAAGGCTGATCCCATTTCCCCCTCGAAACTATGAAGTTCCATCCCCCCCCGCACTGCGATCCTCTGGTCTAATTGCTTTTTCTATCTAATATTATAACCATACTACGCCATAAGAAAGATAAGTATTCTCTTAATACCAGAGAAGAAAATTTCGTATTCATTTAATCAGCACTGGAACTACTAAGGTATGAGCACACAGAGGTTTATTTGATTAATAACATAACTGTCAAAGTAAAAAAGTAAGGGTTATGGATTGCACTTCTTTCAAATTCCGCTGCAAAATGTTCTTAAGAAGATCAGATAAAAGAAGACCCACCTTAACTATTAAAGAAAGGAAAAATCCTTTAATCTGCAATCATAAAGTATCGGGGTTTTGAATTGCAACTGAAGCATAGATATCGGAATTCATCATAAATTCAATCAGCTGTAACTTAATTAGCTGCTGTAAAAAAAGAAATACAGCTAAGGAATGTCTCCCGCGAAAAGAATAATATTATTGCGTATTTTTTAACTTTTATAATTATGCTCTGAAGAAAATTAGTAGAAGAAGAACAGATGGAACTTACTTGTTTTGGAAGCAAGTGCATGTGAACTACTAATTAGAAGCGATATACTTATTTCTTAGCAGGCTCGTAATAAACTGGAGATGAATGACAAATATGTATGGCATTTAACTGATTGTTTAAACTTAAAAATTTACAAAATTTAATTCAGGCTGGAGATTTTACTGTATACATGAAATAAATTTCAAGATAAATCGGAGAAAAGTAAGTAAAAATTCCAATGTAGTTAGTTATGCGACGAACCACACACAGATGAGAAACTCATGTGTGCGGTCCCCGCAAGTCACTGCTTCCAAGCTTTTACAATGTGTCACACCACATGTTTCTGACATCGCAGACGCAATCATTCGTTCCAGTTGATACTGCAAGACACATAACTTCACAATGACTGACAAGAGAATTTAGCGCTCTTCAATAGCTGTAATCATTTGTCTGTCGTCAAAGCCTCTTGATTTCAGGAGGGCTGACGAACCAATGATTTTGTTTTTCCTCTAATAGCGTTCCCAATATAACGAATCAGAGAATGCAAAATACAACAGAAATATTAAGGAAGCGTGGCAAAATCAGTCAGAAGATGTTTCCCATGGGGACAACACGTCAGACTGCTCCTGAACTCCCGACTAGAGAGACCAAGACTGCTCTGAACTCTCGACTAGAAAGACCTAGAAAGCTCCTGAACTCTCAACTAGAGAGACCTAGAGTGCTCTTGAGCTCTCGACTAGAGAGACCCTCGTTAGCAGGCTCCTCACACTACAAGGACTATAATTCATTTCAATAACTGTCTATGATATCCATGAATTATGAATATATTTATAAACAGCTCATAATTGTAATAAACATGTTTTGAGTTCAATAATGCAGTAAATATCCCGCAACCTCAGAAACGTACCCAATCATCCCACGCGTTTCTCTCGGGTTCGTGGACCTGGAGTGATTAACGACAACATTTGATGAAGAATGAAAACACAATTTATTAACCAGTATTACTCATGACAGTTCCAAAAACGCGTTTACAGTCGTCGAAAAAGTACAACAAACACACTGAAACAATCAGCGACACAGGCTTCAGGCTATAACGGTGAAGACAGCTTCATGACAAAGCACTAGAGTGCAGCTCCCGACCCGGTTCGGTCGTTCACGGAACTCAACGTACTCTTCGAGACTCTCCACGCTACAACTCGGGATGCACTCGATAGCCTCAACGATGCACACTCTCGATGCACCAACCCGCGATACACTCGACGACCAACTCGATACTACACTGCTACTCCGCGTACAGGCAGGGTTTATATAGCTTTTGGCCTTCCCTGGAGAACATTCTGAAGCAAACCGGTAAGAATTCGTTCTAGAATGTTCTCCATCCGTCTACGGCACATCGCCAATTTTGTCGTCAAATGCCCGATTTCGCGTCAAATATGGCAACCATGTCTACCCTTGCTATTTTCTGGCAACCCTAAGGCCGCTTTGCGGGGAAGCTATCTTAATGTGGCTAAGCATTTCCTAACAATATAATTGTAACTGTGTCCGGCTTTATGTAACTGTACATGCTTTTCAGCAATTTTGAGAAATCGAAGGTACTGGAAACTTCTCGGAGGAACTGTATGAGATCGGAAACAGTATCACTTCTCAGTTTAGTTCAGCTCAAAGTACTGAGACATCACTGTGCAAATTTACGCAATTGAGGCTTTTTATATTGCCTTGCGTTTAACGTTCTTAGTAGGTTGAAGTGGTCATTACTGATTGTGCGCTGCCTTACTGAAATAAGCTGTACGAGTACTTTTGGAAAAATAAAATTTTCAAGCTATTGTCGATTCCGTGTGCACTTAATCCATTACGAACCCGTACGGACGTAACAATATTTTCTTTTGAATAGATACCACAGAGCAGAAAAATTCGCAACCGTACTGATACAGTTTCACTTTGTGCTACCAATAGCTGTAATCATTTGCATAACTTATTAACCTAAGCATATTTTGCACGCTGCTGAACTCTGAATTTGTAGAGTGTTGTAGCAATTTTAATTTTATGCAAAACCATACCAGAGGATAAATCTTTTATACTGATATTTATAATCGCTACATGGAAACCAATATTCAAACGGCAAGTATCATTAACAGTTTTGTTGCTATTGAGAAGCATAAAAATACCAAGAGTAGCGTACTGAATCACTGGTACACTAACAAACGATACAATACTGTGGTTGGCAATGATTCATCGAATTCCAATGCCACTGCTTTATTTCATTACTTATATCTTTTCTCCCTCAGTGAATCAAAAATATACCATGATAATTTCAAGCTAAATAAATCAGATTAAGAACTACTCAGCCTTCTTATACGTAGTAAAAGCAGTGCTAACTATTGTGCAAAATAATATATGCACATACGAATCGAAATCTAGTTAAATAAACTGTCCAACAATACCAGAAAACAACTTATTAAAATAACATAGCGATATTAAAACTTTCCCAAACACAAACAGAATAAGAATTTCAGCCGAATGAAACGATCCCGAGATTTCAATATCAGATACTGTCTATCATCTAGACTTTTCCTAGTAAGCACCAACAATCCAAAAGATTCGAGTAATGACGCCAGGTATTAAAGAAAACAATAAAGAAGAAAATAATCGAATGTCTCGTTCGCATCCGACTTGTTGCCATTTTCTTTTCTTTCATAGCAAGCTCTGCAATCGTGACGTCATCCAGGAGCATAAAGAAAATTTCTAACCAAGTAAGGTTCAGCGCATGCGCTTAAAAACATCGCAGCTTTGTTTAGAATAAAAGTGTTTTAATAGCGAAATAGCGTGACTCAGAGTCAACAAAAGTACAACAACTCTATTTAAAAACGCGAAGCTGACAGAAATTTGAATTATAAAATGGTTAATGCAAGAATTCCATAATTTATAATCGCCGAAAATAATCTCTTTCAAAAATGTAATTTAAGAATATTTCTTTTTCAAAGTTCTGATAAGCCAGATGGAATTGAAAATGCTTAGTCCATCTTAACTTAGAAAAAGTTATAATACAAATTGAAATAAAAGTCAGTTTTCCTTAATCTTATTTCCTTAAAATACGTTTCCTAGGCTATAATAAAATTTACATAGGATTTTGATAGACAGTAAAATTTTTCGCACTTTCTGAATTAGGTTTGATGACTTCAGACTTATACAAATCATACCCGATTATCTAATCAAGCAGAAGATATATTCACCTAATAGATGGATCCTCAAACTTTCGGAGCCTGGGTCTTTCGTTCGTCTCAAAAAATCAATCAAAAAAAAAAAAAAAAAAAAACTGCCTTTAAAATATACACGCGTAAACAATATTATATTTCTAATTCTCCTCTAGAATAGAAACAAATTTAAGAAACATAAAAGTGCAATGTAATACAAAACAAAATGGTATTTTAACTATGCATAATAATAAAATACGTGATATTGCACATAAAATCGCAAGACAATCGAGACGCACGATTTCAGATCTCTTGTTCCAGTGATTGTTCAATAGGAAGGAAAGTCTAAATGCAAGGAAAGAAAGTCGTACGTACACAACATCCAACAGATAACGAAAGTGAAGTTATACATAATAAGGTGCTGAAGAAGATTTCAGTATCAAAATTTAAAAGGAAATTATTATGCACAATTTAAATCGTTTACATTTAAATAAAACGCAATGCATTATTTTATTCTCATACTTTAAAAATCAACAATTAAGATTCGAAAGAGATCAATTTAAAATATTTTAGCACTATTGATCAAATTTCAAACGTCATTACTATATTACAAGCAACACCACTAAATATTTTATGAATATCTTCTAAATTTTTGCTTCATTCTTCTTTTTTCAGACTCTATTAAAGATATAATTCATAACCTACAACCAACATAGTTTTCAAATTTCAACCTTTAACGCAATTATTAATTTTAAGTTAGGAAAAAATATCCTTTATGATTTATTTATTAATATATTCACACACAAGCATCTACAAAGTTTTAAGACTGAATTTTTTCAAGCACTGCCAGAGAAACTAATATAATACTTAGTGGCAAAGATTACCAACATAACTTTAAGGAAAAAAAAAATACTGTTCGCTTATGGGAAAAAATTTAAACAGATTTTTTAATTAATTTTGTACAGCCGAATTCAATGACAACAAAGTATTATGTATAAGAACGAACAATAAATAGTAACTTCTCAAAGAACGGGATTATTATCCTCAGACAGTTTATTACAACAAGAAAAGCGCAATAGTTCCTAATCCCTTCTCCCACCTAATTTTGCACCTGCGAACTAATTTCATTTTCTGCAGAGAAATCCTAGGCCAACATTTCCTGAACATTTCAAATATCGAAAAAAGGTTAATATATATATATATATATGCTATAATTTCAGTAGATGGGCATAGCAATGATGAAGCTGCGCAATTAGGTCACATCAGAATCCGAGTGTTATCGAGTGGAAGGTAGAAAAAAGATGAGACTGAAGAATTTCACTGTTAAAGTTCCCTATCTTTATTCTTGTAAACGGCAGATAATTTTTCTTTCAGACGAAGAGCACCAAATTACATATCCGTAGTGATTTAAAAATTAGGTAATATCCAATTTAAGAATTTTGCGTCATAACGTATTGAACAAAGATAAAAAAAGAGACAAAGCAGCGAAGGATCCTATAGCATGCGATGGCAGGAAGCAGTTTGACTAAAAATGGCTTGTATAGTGGCGGTTACATAACATGCCAGAGTGTTCTCGAAAGTACTGGTCTAGAGGGAAGATCCTGAAATTGCAGAAAGTTAATGGAGGTTGCCTGTTCACGTAGAGCAAAGAACCATGGAACCAAAAGCCATCATATTCTTTTTATATTTTGCACGCACGCACA
>KK115033.1:84546-107803 GCA_000611955.2 Stegodyphus mimosarum | reverse complement strand
TCCGGAATACCACAATTCGATGCGGAAAAAGAGCTTTCAAATTACAATTGTACACGATCAAAAAACTGAGCAATTTAAAAGTAGTATACAGTCTTGAAAAGTTATTGTGATTTCCAGCATTAAGGAAAGTCCCAATAAATCTAAATTTTAATTAATTTTTAATTTAACTAAAGCTATAGTTTTATGATGATTAAATTATGTAACTGATGAATTTACCAACTGATAATTGTTTACTTATATCCCTTATAATTGTCGCTAATGAAAGATATTTGTACTTGAAATACTGGGATATTTGGAATTGAATTGTTCGGTTTTTTATTCAACTCTAACAGCTGTGAACAAAATGAAATTGCCGAGATATTAAACACATTACTTTCGGCCGCGAATCTGACGAATTATAAAGGTTATTAATTTTATTTTAATAAATAATTTTGGACTTTTAGAATCCTATAGCTCTGGCTGAAACAGAACATTTGATGATAATGAAATTTAAACAAAAGGAAGGCTAAATCAAGAAAACGAATGTGGCTACATAAAGCAAAAGCAAATAAAACAAAATGGATATGTTGGCGGCAGCCATTACGCTAACAGAAATGCTTCATCTTAAGGTCTCGATCGAAGTTGCAACATCGGAAATTATTGAAGTTATTATTGTTATTGAGGGCTGTTTTACTTATAAAAATTTACAGATTAGTCTACAATACTAAACTATTGTGCCTAAAAAACAATTATAAATACTTAGTTTTAATTTCAGCGGAAATTTAATCGTTAAAACAATGTACAGAATTTTTTAGAAACGGTTTTAAAGCGTAAAATTTTAATGCAGTGCTGCATAATTTTATAATTATCATTATATTCTGTTTTTAATGCAGACAGTAACGTATAAATAAGACATTAAAAATTTCTCCAGAAAGACAATCTCCAGAACAATGCAATAAATAACACAATGAAAATATCTTATTAACTATGCCCCTGACTACAAATGTTAAAAACAATTTTTCCAAAATACGATTTAGATGTACATATCGCTTCAAATTATTTATTTTGTTACAATAATAAATAGCATACTTTTTTACATGGAAAATAGAAATTAAAAGCGAGCAGAGGATTTAAAACTACTTGGCTTTTGGTTTCGGACTTACAATGCTAATAATACTTGCATTCAATTTAAATATAAAAAGGCTTTTAAACAGTTATATTTAGCGGTCGGAAATACTTTAGACAGATTATCTCTCGGCTACAGATATCTACGTCATTAAATTCGTGAAGAATATTTATGAAAGTCGAACATACCACAAATCGCGCACGAAACACAGATTACTATGAAGTAATTCATACATAATTCATAAAACGCAGGTTGCGTTAATCACATTCCACGCAATCCTTGCCGAAACATCCGGATTTAGTTTCGCTTCGGTTAAAAATCGAGTAACAGATCCAGTTTGAAAATAATGTGATATTTTAAAAACAGAAAAAGACAAAAATGCGTTTTTTAACTAACCTGTTCCGAGAGCTGGGGTTATGCAGAATAGTCTGTTGTTGATCCACTTCCACCACGCATTTTGTTCCCAGTTCGATTTCTAGAACGATAAAAAGAAAAAAATTATGGCATTTACAAAATTCTGTTTCATATATAAAAAAAATTGCGCATCAAGATATTGAAATTGATACACGCGCAAGAAATAAATTTCAACATTTTGAACTTCGTAGGAATGGATCTTTACAATTTCTCTTCTATCCACAATATATAAAGTAAGAAATTTAGAACTTATTTTTCACAAAGACCAAAAACTGAACTTCATAAGTAATAAATTTCAAATAATCCCATAAATTTAATAAAGAATTTAATAAATGCTAAATATAAAACTTTTCAAAAAAGCAATACCCCAATTCAAAACATCAATGAAATTTAAAGAAAAACCTAACATAACAGAAGAGGAATTCAATCAATTTCAATGCTACTTCGTCAGGAGGAGGAACGATTATTTGAAATTTATTACTTATGAATTTCAATTTTTGGTCTTTGTGAAAAATTAGTTCTAAGTTTCTTCTTACTTTTATGTCTTTACTGATAATTTTTCAGCAGCTTAATGCGCTTAAAAATCTAAGCATTTATGTGTTTTGTTTTTAAAAAAACTGTTTTGTTATTATATATATATATAGAGAGAGAGAGAGAGAGATAACAGTAATCTCTAATGATTAAAATTCGTGTGCATGTATGTATGGATATATATATAGATATAATGCTTTTAAAGCAATAGAGGTTTAGAAATTACTCATTTAAAATACTAATTAAAATGCTGACTAATGTTCTTTTTTTTAATTTCATGGGTTTAATTGAATTTCTGTTCTTTGAAGATGGTATATGAAAAGCTTTCTATTATATATATATACAGACGAATTTTAATTAGTGATTACTAGTAGCTTGATTGTTTTTAATAAAAAAACGCGTTTTGTATGTAACTTAAAGCAGCGGTATCTAGGCTTTACTACGTCGGAAAAAAAACTACATAATTTTGAGAGCAAAGGTTAAAAATTAATTACAGAAAATATCATGATTTTCAGGTTAAATCTTATTAGCAGTATTTGTGCAGCTTAACTGAAAATGAAATTAAATAAAATATCTAATGAAATTTCAAGTTATTGCCATTAAGGAAACTACGAAAATTATACTAATATTGTAATGACACCTCAGTTTCTTTTTTACCCAGAGTTATCAAGCACAACAGAAAGTCTCCGATTACTAAAATACCCAATTTCCTATTTAATGTATTATACGCAACGCATACAACTTACGCTGTTTCATATAATAATACGGGACCGTTGCAGAAGCAGATAAAGAAAGATCAATTCCACAAGCTAACAAATAAGAATACGAAAAAAAAGCAAGCACGTTTAATATAGCTTTGCTGAATAGTTTCAGATCACGTCGACCTACGTCATTGTCATTCTTTTTAATTCTTAACCGCAGGACAAAAGAAAGCGGAATTGGCATTGTTCAAAACTGCGAAGAGAAAGGCGCATTCTTAATCATTACACCTAACTAAACAATTAAAAAAAAAACACTTTTGCTTCTGATGGTGTGTTTACAGTGAAGAAAATCCATGGAAATAACGCAAATCTTCGTTAATTCAGATTCTAAACACCAAGATTTCGTTCAGTTCAGACAATTCAGAAAAGCTTTTATTATAAAACTAAACGTTAATAGTATAAAAGTCATAAATTACTGCAAATACTTCAAGCATCACCAGATATATAACCTAATATTCATAAAGAAAAGATTTCTAAATTAAATTTTTGAAATTGTAGTACCAATCTCTGATGTTGAAGAAAAAAAGCAGTCCACAGATATCACAGAATATAAAGAAACACAACCTGAGTTCAACGACTTCTATTTTTAGGCTGCTGTAAAAGACATTAAATCTTCAACTTTTCCCATTTCCCATAAAGAAAATTCCATAAAAATGCAGATCCTGATAGACTAATTAGATAAGCGATGAAAGATTTTCAAGTAGCATTGCATCAAATGGCGAAGAACAGTAGCCAGCTTGATGCAATACTGCTCACCGTGACACTAAGAAAAGGATAAAGATTATCCAAGCTATTAAACTCCAATAAAGCACAAACTGTAGACAGTAGCAGAGAGTTCCAGTCAAAAAGATGATGGTGATAAAGATGACGATAGAACAATGAGAAAAACATGAAAATGGGTGCCTGGAGAGAGATTTCATTCGTGTCATTAAAGCACTTAGAGTGAGCGAGAATATACAAATAACCCAAAAGAAGATCATCAGTTCTTTTACCCTTTCGACCCAACTTTTGCACAATTAAAATTTAACTATGAAAAGTAGTTTAATTTAATGTTGACACGTAAAGTCATTAGGATTTTCGATGCAAAAGATATTGAAAAATGAGCAACGCCTTCGCCGGGACTCGAACCATGGACCTCTGGAATACACGCCTAGCGTGCTGACCACTACACCACGAAAGCATGCGAAGGAAGACAGGAGAAATACCTTGTATACTCCCCCTTTTAAAGGACGACTGGGGTTTTAGGGAACCCAATCGCCGAATACTGGTGGTGAAGAATCATCATTCACCACGTTTTAGTTCGGGTGCCACTGTAGAGTCAGTAGGATTTTTGATACAAGAGATATTGAAAAATGAGCAACGCCTTCGCCGGGACTCGAACCACGGATCTTTAAAATACGCGCCCAGCGTGCTGACTATTACACCACGAAGGCATGCGAAGAAGGCGGAAAAAATACCTTGTAGACATACTACAAGAAGTGTAATATGAGTTTAAAGTTTTTAACTTTTTTCGTTTACTGGAAATCTCCTGGGACAATATGTCCCAATCGTGTTGTCAACTGGGACTATTTGCCCAAATCGTCTAGGAATTGTGATAATAACCTTACGCTGCCTGTAAATAAATAATAAAATAAAATTAAATGTAGCGAAAATTGTATTCTAACAGTACAAGTTAAGTATGGCAATGCGTAAAGCAGTACTTACAAAGTGCAACCTGACACATTTGGCAAATAGAACAAGTTTCTTTAGTCATATATTTGTTCCCTAATTCCTTAATAACACTGCAAACGTAAAAATCCATTTAAAAGTGGGTTTTATTTACCCAATAGGGGGGGGATGAAATCTAATATCTGGGAAGTATATGCCCGTTAGAACCGAAGGGGTTAAACCAGTTGTTTTTCATCAAATAGTTTTTAATAAGAAAATTTCTGTATTCTCTAGACATATTTTTTATAATTTGTACAAGCCTTCAATATATATACCTTTTAAATAATAATACAATGATCCTTATCACCTAAGTTTACATTGTGTTTTGAAGATTTTGTATTTTTTATACTTTTTATTCTAGTTTTTAGGCTATTTCACCTAATTCAGATTTTCACCAGACGAAGCTATAAGCCCCAGTAAGCCCAAGGTTTTACATATATGACTTTATATGCATTCAGGCAGTAACTTCACAGTACTACGCATTTATATCTGTTAATTGTATTCACAGCCCGCAACCTTTTATACTAATTGTTATTCTGATAACCTATCTTTCCTTCTATATATTAGCGACTACTATGACATATACTCCTTTGTACGTCGAAGCATGAACTATACAATTATTCGTTTTGGTTATTCTTATAATACGGTGTCCGCTGATAACATAGCGGCAAAAACATCGCGGTGTAAACAACGCAAAGCGAAAACGTTTTGGTACATCTTGGTCATCGTGGGAGAAAATAAAGCAAAGAGAAAACATCGCACTTCTAAAACATCGTCGTCGAAAACAAAGCGGTTAAGAAATTCAATTTAAAAACATCGCCGTCGAAAATATCTAGGTAAAAAATAAAGTACCTACAAATCATCGCATGACGATAACATCGCAGACATGCGTTTTTCAGGACTTAATAATTGTAAAATTTAATGATTGTTTAATAATTGTAAAAACTCACATAAAGATTTGTGAGCGCAAGATGGAAAGAAGGATAATTTTCACTCTCATATTTTTTATTAACTAATATATATTTGCTGAAAATGTAAAATAGAAACTTAAGCATGGAAAATTAACGCAACTTATAGCACTTAATTTCAAACTGACATAGTTGACTAACAAAGGTCATTAATAAATTATTTTTTAATAAAGTTTTACTGATAATTTTAATGAAAAGTATAATCTAAAAAAGAGTAGAAAAAGAAAGATAAATAACTGCATGAACTTATATATTAGTTAATAAAAAATATGAAAGTAAAAATTATCCTTTTTTTCGCCTTCCTCTCATAAATCATTATGCGAATATCCATTAACAATTATTAAAGTCTGAAAAACGCATGTCTGCGATGTTATCGTCATGCGATGACTTGTAGGTACTTCATTTTTTACCACGATATTTTCGACGACGATGTTTTTAAACTGCTTTATTTTCGATGACAATATTTTGCACCACGATGTTTTCTCTTTGCTTTATTTTCTCCTACGATGTTTTGTACCACAATGTTTTCGCCTTGCGTTGTTTTCTCCATGACGTTTTCGTCCGCGATGTTTTTGCCGCGATGTTTTCGGTTGTAGCCTATAATACATGCCGTTTCATCTGCCATCTCGACCACAGCTGAATTTACCGAATAATAGACCCCTCTTGCGGGGATGGATATACAAAGCTGAAAGTTAACTACATCAGCTGTCTTTCCAGCGGCATAAACTTACTGTTGACCAGTTCTGGAAGAGATCAGAGGAAAATTCAAGAATATTACCACTGATAGCTTAGCTCTATAAATAATGATAGACGCAGCTTGTGACTTATGGGCCTGTTTCCATTTCAGAACTCGGAATGGGCAACAACAACGTATTTCTTTTCTCTAGAATTTAACATAAAGTAATTTAGGTATTTAGACTGGACTAAAATATTTAACTTAGGCTAAGTAAACTCTTGGGTTATTTGCGAAAGTCCCTCCCCTCCCACTTTGAACGGAAAGCACCCTCAAAGATGACATCAAAAACTTACATTCTTCTTCACTCTCGCTTACAAATTGGCAAATTTTAAGCATCTTCATTACACAAAGACACAAACGCCCAATATGCAATGGCCCAACAGGAAGTCACTAACCACCATACCATCCGTGACGGCTTACGTATTTGGTAAAGCAAGGAAATTAGTCAACTCCCACCAAATAAATTAAATACAAAAATAACACCAAAGATTATCTACCCACAGCTGTTCCAAAGCCGAAGACATAATTTAAATTTTCCCTAACACAACAGAAACGAAAGAAAATTTTTAGAATGCATTCTGCTACACATATTCAGAATTTTTCTTTTGCCAGCTGACATAATGCGGTCACCAACCCACATCTCGTAAAAAACGTTCCATCTAAAACGACAGGCGCCACATATCACTTTAAAGTGGCTGAGCCGAAAGTTTATAATCGATAGAAGTCCTCACATCGTTTCTAGCATGGCCCGACACTAAACGGGAATAAAAGCAATAGAGGGAGTAATGATAAATACAAAATCGATTTCTATTCCGAAAACGCGAAGCGGAAGAAAAGGGGACTAGCGTTCAATTTTAGTTCCCATAACTTCTTCCACTGAATACATTTCTTGGGACTCAAGGAAACGGAGAGCTAGGAATCAATCGATTAAGATAAAGCTTTCGGAAATTGTGCAACTGCCGCTAGAAAACGAAATTTTTCCGAAATAATGCTGAAAATATTTTTCTCGTCTTTGGTTGCTACGATTTTACATAAAAGCAGTACTTTGATTTTAAAAGATACTAGAAGGAAATATTAATAATAATAATGAATAACGTATCATATACAATTGCCAAATTTTTACAGCTGCCACTTTTTTATCCGAAAGATGCATTTTTAATTACACTTCAGTTATTTTCGAGGTAGCATCTATACACTCTAATCTTATAAGGTATTTCTCCCGCCTTCTTACCATACCTTCGTAGTGCAATGGTCAGGACACTCTGGCGCGGATCGAAAGGTCCGAGGTTCGAGTCCCGGCTCATTTCTTCGATTTCCTTGCTTAAAAAAAATCCTAATGTCTCTACTGTGGTGCCCGAACTAAAAAAGTTGGTGAATGATTCTTCTTCACCACAAGGATTTGGCGACTGGGTCTCCTAATCCCCAGTCGCCCTTTAAAAGGGGGAGTACATAAGGCATTTCTCCGCCTTCTTAGCATGCCTTCGTGGTGTGATGGTCAGAACACTCGGCGAGTATCGAGAGGTCCCAGGTTTGAGTTCCAGCTAGGGCATTGCTCATTTTTCACATTTCCTGTTTCCAAAAAGTCCTAATGATTCTACAATCTTTCGAAATACCATTTCGATTTTGAAAGCAATGGAAAGAGTAATAAGAAATGCAAAATCGATTTCGTTTGCATAAATTCTGAAAAAAAAGAAAAAAATTGCAAAAATTCATGACCTGCACTTACCGAAACAATTCCGAGAGAAGAAATGAATTGATTTATACAGACTTTTAAGTTTTTCAGAACTGGAAAATATTATATATCAAACGCGCCCTTAGCAAGATTTGAAACACGGGTATTCTAGTTGTCAGCTGGATGTACTAACCACTTACACCATAAGACCACATAAGAAGGAATACGATAATTGCTCACAAATTTTCTTGAAGTTTTTAGCAAGGAAGAAATAAATCCTGAGGGGGAAAATCGTAATGAATATGCATAAGGCTCAAAGTCAGATTATTTTCACTCGATAGCACGAAACAATATAGCCTGCCCTGATTTAAAAATCGGTGTTGCTTTCCCGCGGTGGCATCGCAAATCGAATCGTTATAACGTAAATGGGGGATGTGTTCTTCACGAATAAAAGTATATTTTTATTTAATTATGCTAATAGATATATTTTACAAATTAAAATATTTATTTTTATATTAAATAAGCACTAAATTATTTATATATTCATTCGAAAGCGAACTCCCATTTATTGCAAAACAGTTATTTAATAGTGGCATTGGATGTAACTTTTATTAGCGCCTAACTCAGGCTGATTGCGGCTCATCCATTGATGAAGGGCCAATGCCTAATAATATAATCTTTGTTTTTAGTTCAGACATAAAGACCTGGCTACATTGCTGAACTGAAAATCGCGAATCCGTAGGCCTTTTCCTTTTCCTTTCCGTTAAGAATTTTATAATAGGGAGCACATTAACCACTTGTTATCAAATCTAATGCTTTCTTTCCATTGAAAAGTTAAAGTTTTTAACAAATTCGTGCAGTTCTGCTATACTTTTGAATTAGAGCACTGCAGTGTGCAAGAACATTTTTAAAGTCATCAAGTTTCATTACCTTGTACAGACATTAGGTATTTTTCGAAGCAGGAGAGATGAAAAATGAGCAATGCCTTCGCCGGAACTCGAACCACGGACCTCTCGAATACGTGTCGAGCGTGCTGACTACTACACTACGAAGACATGCTAAGAAGGCGGAAGAAACTTATATACTCCCCCTTTTAAAGGGTGACTGGAGTTTAGGGGACCCAATCGCTAAATCCTGGTGGTGGAGAATCATCATTCACCATCTTTTTTAGTTCGGGCGCCCCTGTAGAGACATTAGGTATTTTTTTAAAAGCAGGAGAGATGTAAATGTGCAATGCCTTCGCATACCCCTGAGTATGCTGACTATTACATCAGGAAGGCAAGCTAAGAAGGCGGGAGAATCACCTTTTAACCTTAACCTTTCATTACCGATTTATGTCTTAAAAATGACCGCAGTCACAGTTTCTCACTACGCTTTCAATCCCGATATTTAATTTCTTGCTTAAATTTTAACTTTTTTCTCATTTTAATTTAATGTCTAAACCGTTATAAATATGAATTGCCATAAGCTGAATCTTCGTAAAATACGGTTGAACTTAATGAAAACAAGGTGTTTTCTATGAGCAACATCATTAGTTTTAAGATATATAAAAGTTTAAATAAAATTTTACGTAACAATTTTAAGAAAAGAAATATTATTAAAATTACAAAACAAAATGCCGAACAAAGATGGAGCTGATAGAACAGCGTGCCAAGGAACTACAACTACAACATATACTCTGCGGTAAAAGAGAAAAAGCTTCTGAAAGAACTTGCTAAGTCAACTGCCTGGCAGTAAGCCCATCCATCATATTTAAGCCACCATTTTTATCTGGATAAAACTTCTCATTTCGCTCGCTGACGGCCTCTCTGGAACTATATCATGAACAGAATCTTCTAGAAAATAGAAACGCTCAGAGTACCTAGCAATATACTCGACGTTCCCTTATGTGCTACACCCTCAGACCTTTAAAGGAACATTAACTTTTTCTTCCATGGTGACCCGAGTTAATTACCTAAAATTATCGCGAGTCATTAATTACAATTAACTGTAGAAGGAATACCGCAGGGACAAAGAAGGCAACGGCATTCTGTCCTTTAACCTTTGGATGCGGAAGGTTGAGTTAATTCAAGTTCAGAAATATGAATATATTCCACCGAAGCAGTAATACAGCAGTTTCATATAAAACAAAACTGATTATGATTACAGAAATGCTAAATACAATAATATCTCCTTCAGGCTACTCCATTGTTCCAGAAAAGTGATGTTAAATATTAATTTCATTTATGTTCTAAAGAAATAACGGTCACTTTCGGAAGCGATTATGATGGCAAATTTCATTGTATTACAAAATTCAAGATCAAACAAGAATTTTATATGCGGCATTAGAGGCTTTAAGTGAAAAAAACGTTCCCTAATCAATCTTCTTTTGCTTAAGAAGCAAACACAGGATGTTCGAAAAAAGCAGACTACAGGTTTTATTGCCTTAAATATTGATCGTAGACAAATATTTACAGAGCGCCTCTGAATACAGAATTTTAGGAAAAGTGTTTCAGCGCTGCGATATGAGAATCTTTTAAACACAAAATTTAACTTTTTAGAACGATTCCCAAGGAACAAAATCCGCAATCACTAAAAGGTTAATAAGCTTTTAAATTAAAAACATAAAATATTTTTCGCCATTAAGAGAAAAATTCGTAAGATATTTGAAAATGAATGCACTGACTTAGTAATTTTACAATACGTGCTGCAAAACGGCTTCAATCAAATTTCCTTACTTTGGGAAACTGTGTCATTGGCTATATAAGGCTAGGATTATAATTCATAAAAATAATCTGCAACTACCTTTTTCCATTACTTTACACATACTTCTAAACAAAATGATTTTAATTCGCCGTCCATTTTAATTAATTAATCGAAACATATTCGCAAGTACACTTTTTATTCTTTTCATTTCTAGCTGCCAGCTGATATCTAGAAAGGTTTAAGTATCGTAAGATATCAATTTATGCATCATTATTTTTTAGGCTCTATTTTAGAGCAATGAACATAAGAAACAACAATTATTTCTTTTATTGTTAATGAACATAAGAAACAACAGTTATGCTAACAGAGCAATGAATACAAACAACCCTTATTACTTAATAAACATAACAAACAACAGTTTATTAACAATTGTGGGATTCCAACCTTTTATCTGACAGCTGTGAGGAACCTTGCGAACAGGTAAGCGAATAATCGCTTGAGTTCAGAACACAGTTCGTAAACAGAGACGTAAAACTCAAGAAGGGTTAATTACCCTTTATTATTCAAAATAAGAGTCCTTCAAAATACAGTCGGCTCCTTTCTCAGAGCGTACAACAAAGCCTCCACTTGAGCTTGAACTCAGAGTAATAATAATTAAAGCTTAACTAAAAAGATATAGCCGAAGCTATCATGATTCTAAGTAGTTGGCCCCTAAATCTCAATTAAGCTGGCAAAGGTATCAATTTATGCCTGAAGTACGGCCTAGTGTAGTAATAGCTTAAAGCAGTGATTCTCAACATTTTTCTGTCGCGGCACACTTTTTTTAACGATTTCAAAATTTGGCGGCACACAAAGAAAAAGATAAGTTTAAAAGTTGTTTACTTACCTATAACACACTGCGTAAAATAGTTTATGATAATAATTTTGAATGTAAAATAATATATGTACTACAAAAACAACAGTACGTTTATTAAGGGATTAATTACAAGTTAATAATAAGAATACTTTTAATGAGAAATTTGAGCCTGATGTTTTTTGATAATTTCATTTATATTTGGTCGTAAAAATGACAATGCTACTCTCATATCGTCTTTTACATTTAACATTCTCGAGCTTTTATTCGCTTTTATGTTGGTTAATACTGAAAATCCGAATTCGCACAAATACGATGTAGAAAACTGTAATAATATTTTTAAAGTTTTTTTAGCCATCGTGGGATAAACGCATCTAATGTTAAAACCCAAAATGAATTAATTGATTCTTCCGAATATTTTTAACTTAAATCTCGATTATCAAAAAGCGAAATTAGTTCTTCCTCTTCATTCAAATTTAATTCAAATCCAGAAATATTCGTTATCATAAATTTCTATGGATTATGAACCCCATCAAAGTTTTTATATCTAAATTTGAAAAATTATGAATAATTTTCTCCACTAATGTTGTCAAATGGTCAATAACAATTTTATGAATAGTTTTATTAAAATCTTTTGGAACTGACTCAAACTTTTCCAAATGCCTTCCTGAGCTTTATTCTTCCATAAAGTTATTTGTTTTTCGAATCCCACCAGTTTATCTGTTGAGTTTAATATATTTTCTTTCGGCCCTCGCATACTTGAATTTATGTTATTAAAAATAACAAAAAATGTCTGATAAGTAAGATAATCTTCCATCTGAACCAATCAGAACTTCTGAACTTTCGAGTTATATACTGAACATACGCGAAAATGCTCCGAATTGCGCTCTCCTCCAGAGCACCAAAATCGGCTTGGATACCACAATTGACGCGCTTATTAATGTCTTAAAAACCGAATTTCGCCAATTCTCATATGTACCCTATACTAGGATTAAATCTATTACAATTTTTACTATATACATTTCTAAAATTTGGCGGCACACAAAAATGCCGCGGCACAGTGGTTGAAGACCACTGGCTTAGAGAGAGACGTAGCCAAAAAGGCGAACGCGCGCTAGTCAGAAACTCTAGCTCTCTAACGAAGTCAGTGAAACTGCCGACTTAAGTACGACTCTTACTCATTTGCATTAAACGCGATTCTGAAAAACATTCTGGTAGGAAATTGTTAGCTGAAATTAGGAGGGATTGGAAAGTAGCTTAAACTAAAGATAACTGTTAGAAACTAAGTAAGTGGATAAGCCTTACCTAGTTATGATGAACATAAGAAACAACAGTTCTTTAAATATTGTAAGCAAATTACTCGTAGTTTAAAAATATATGTCGTTGTAAATACTTCTTCTATAACTAAGTGCACAATTAATACATTATTTAACTTCATAGAAAATTTCGTGTATTTTAGAACATACAGCTTATAAGTAAGCTTCTTTAAAACAGATATCCAATTAAAACATTTCAATTTTCAGCAATTATGGCGTCTGTGTCATCAATTGATGATTTTTGGAAGACATCCTCACAACTTCGATTTAAACTATTTATCGTAATCTGTTCGTATTCAATCTATATTTATCTATATTTATTCGTACTTTATTACTATTCTATCTGTATTTTTAATATATCTATATTTGTAATTTATTTATAATCGTAATCTATCAATAGTTATCGTAATCTCCATACGACAGAAGCAAATAATTGTAAAGTTTTGATTCACATCCCATAACAGGCACAGAATATTGCATAAACTATATCAATAGATATGTATACATTTCAAATTTGTTTCCTACAATCATCCACTATACCTCCTTCCGCCATCATACATTAATTACTGCGCTGAAATAGACACATTATACAATATTCCTGGATTGAAATTCGCATCTGATTAGATATATTTTGCTGCTGTACTGACAAAGATGAACTTACTGATCATGTTTCACTCTGCCAGGTATCGTAATGCATGAAGTTCCTTCAACATACCGATAATGACAATTATTTTAATAATACTGTGCTACAAAAAACGGATCAAAATAAGAAACACACATTTAGAGGGCAATGGCAACTACTATTTCATCCTTCATTAAATTATTCTGAAAGTAAGCAGCCAGAAGTTTTCCGATATGGCCATATGCCAAAAGAAAGTGAAAAAAAACGTCCACTAGCAATATGCCGAGAATGTATGCTTAGCTGCCTGACTCATGATCCTCAACCATAAGCAAATATCTAAGCTATTTGCTTCACGCAGCTTCCAGTTTTGGTTTCCGAATGTGTGTTACTCGTATTCATAGTTAAAAAACATCTACGTTTCTTCTGCCAATTCACCATTTCTTCTAAAAAAGTATTTTTATAAAACTGTTTCTATTTTTATCACAAACTTTTCTTATTGACGAACACTAACTAGCACACATAAAAATTGACTTCAGCTATTTGAAACTTATCGCTACTCGTCCGGGAAGGGTGGTCAAAGAAAGTTACCCTGTGTATTTATTAAGCCGCAATATAAAGATTTTAGAGATGGCAATTATCAGATTTGTCAAAAGAGCGAAATTGAAAGAGAGAGAAAACAGAAGAAAAAAATAATAAGTAATAAATAAAATAAATTTTTAAAAAATCTGAAAGGTTTCAGATTTTAAATTACGTCCAAAGGGGTGTTTTATTTTAACATTTTGTGCGTTACCTTTATTTTTTAAATATCATGTTCTTCGCACTTAAACCATAAAATTCAGTTCAAGTGCAATATCGCAAAATAATTTTCAAATGAACCTATCTTTAGAATTTCCAATACACTGTCTCGCGCGATGGAGATGAAAAAAAATTTTTTTTTTCTGTAGAACGTTGCCACTGCTCGCTTTGAAATTCTTCAGTTTGTTAATCAAAAATTCGTTAATGTCTTACAAAAAATGAAATCAATAATAAAACAAATTCCAAATTTCAAATTTGGGTTTCCAGATGCCCATATTCGGGCGGAAACGTTCAATATTCGAAATTCGATGGTTCTATAGGTACTGTTGTTTTATCAGAATGCGAGAAACATATATACATTTATGCAGATTATTCATTATTTAACTTCTTTAAACATACTACAGGGCGATAATATTTGCTGGTAACAATTTGTAAAGTGAAACAATGCTTTTAGTGAATCAACGCAAAATGCCAAAACGAAATTAATAGTCCTTCTGGGCAAATTGTCCCTGTGGACTAATAAGAATTTCTTAAAATTTGTCTTAAAAACAGTTAATTAAATATGCAAAGCATATCAGGATTATTTGTCTTGTAAGATAAACTCACGTGGGATATTTTTTAAGAACACTGACTTTGGGCAATGCATTTACAAAAAGATACAATACTTTCACATTTTAATTTTTTTTAAATAGCGCACAATTTGAATAATGTTGATGTTAAATAACGTGAATAATAAACATAAACTTGTAAGTTCTTGTTATTTCACACCAATTATGAATTCGGTTAGGTTGTTCGAACATGGCAAAGCATGCAAGGGCTATCTGCCTATGTAAAACGGTGCCTTCGTGAAGACTGGCTCGTTTTCCCATTACACATGGGGAAAGCTATGAAAACTAATCGTCGAACCCGGGACTAGGATCAAACCCAAGTGTAAGATTTAATTTGAATAAAATCTCAGAGTTTTTAACACTGTTTAACACCAATATCATTTATTTAAGTATGATTTTTTAAAAAGACTAAGCGACATTAGTTCTACAATGAAACATGCTAGTCGAAGGATACTAGAACGTAGGGCGATTATATGCTAAAAACTATCATTTAATTTTTAATTTGAATAAAATCTCAGAGTTTTACAACCAATATCATTTATTTAAGTAAGATTTTTAAAAAGACATTTGCATTTACGAAAAATTTCGTTTTCTAGTAACGATTCTAAGTTAGCCATGCTGCTAAACTGTTTCGCTAGGAATCAAATTCTGAAAGAAATTATTAGCGTTCATTGTTTTTATCAGCCATCCCCCTCTGCCATGGATAACAGAATTATCTGATTAGCTTGTAAGATATTATAATTAAAAAATATCTACCTACAGTTTCTGAAATATTTTTACTTGTCATAAGTTTATTCTTAATCTTGTCGTAAAAAATTACCAAAAATTGTCTTGTCATTACCAAAAAAAAAATGTCCTTTTTAACTGAAGAAAAGATGGTAGGGGTACAATACTAGGTATAAAAATTATAGGAATAAATTCATTAATGGTTGAAGTATCAACAAGCTTCTTATACTGATACATGTACTAAAATAAAAATTAAATACTGGGAGCAATGGGTGGATATGTGCATAAATATTGGGATTTGAATTTCCAGTTATTATGTTACCAGAAACCTTTCATGTGCAAGCTTAGCGACAATCCGTCTGAAACAAAAGTTACTGGAGCAGATTTCATAGCTTTCCAATACATGACGTTTCAAAAATCTCGGTCCATTTTAATGAAAACTGTAACGTATGCTTTTCTCGGCCATAAATGAATTATACTCACAACTGAAAATACTACTTTTTCTGTTCAAAACCGACAGCATTAAACTATATTCAGGATTAAAATTTCAGGATCAATAGCTTTCTTCCCCTCATTTTGAAGTTGGAATGCTCGGAGTCATTACGCTCTCCTCCCCTGAATTTTGAACTTGGATATTGCCCACTTTGGGATAAAAGAAAAAAGACAATTAATTACTCTGATTCTGCAGCCATTATAGTATAAAGATGCGTAAACAACTCCCGTACGTAATTGTTTTATGCTATATTTCTTAAGTAAACATTTTATACTACTTGCCGAGTCATTATTATGAGAACAAATTCTCTTAAATGTATAGTTATTGATTAAAACATTTCAAGAACAGGTTGTAACGCCGAATGATCATGCTCAAAGAAACCATCAAAATCAATACAGCCTGTTCAAAGGCTTTAGAAGTGAAAGCTAACAGAAGCCCTAAATCTTCTGAATGTAGACTAGAAAACAGAATAGAAAGCAAACAGAATACAGGGCGTAGCTAATTTTAGATGGCATATGCGATGAAACTGTGCTTCAGTAAGAAGCACCAGCAGCGCATTTTGCTAACACCGTGCGAATTCATCTTCGTATTACACTGCCTAATCATTTAATTATTAGCAGATACTTAATCTTTTAACTATAAGCACTTTTAACAAGCCTGACACCTTTTGACTTCTTAAGGTCAAGATAATAAACATCGACTAACTGAAATTACTCATTTTAAATGTTGTGGGGGGGAAATTATATACTAGAAATACTAGATATACTCCTATACCAGAAAAGGTTTTCATGTCAATTTATAAAACAAAGAAATTTATTAAGAACTAGAAAGAGAATTGGACTTAAAATATATTAAAATTACTTAATATCTGTATCATTCCGAATTATTATTTCCATCCGTCAATAACTATTTCTAGCTAAGATCGACACTACTAAAACATTTATGGAGCATTTTAATATGTAAAGCACACATATACAAAGGGATATTAACGTGACAATTTCAAAATATGGTTAAAAAATGTCAAACGGTTTGATTTTGTGTGGGGGGAAGGGGGGAATCGTCTACAACGTTTTTGATTTTGGCTTTATTAAGATCACTTGTTCTAAGTTGAAGACTTGGACAGGATAGCACTTAATTAGCAGATATTAAAAAAATATATAGTTGCAAAAAAATTACTATAAAAAACCTGTAAGTTATTTTTTTAAATTTCTACGCTGGACAAATTCTCAGGTGATACACGAAAAATCAGTAGCATTATCGTGTTCCTCCTTTCCCAGAGGAATGTAATTTTTGGCTGAATGTGTTCGTTCATTTCAAATTCCATAGATTTCTAAAAAATGTTTTAAATATCTATCCATTTTCTGAAAATATTGAAGTGTTTTTTTTTGGAAAGGGGCGAGCGAGACATGAAAAAAATTACGCAGTAATAAAGCAAGGTAAAAACTGCCATCTTCATTAAGCTATTTAAAATAAAAAAATAATAGAGTGCCAGATATTAAGTTATAAATTTTCTCTCATTCAAATAACCTTCTCCTAACTAAATGGCATTGTTTCATACGACCTGCATTACAGACTGCAACATTTAACACAAACAAAACGTTTTACACTACAACATCAGGTTTAAACCGTAACATCAGCTGCAGATTACAATATTAGTAGCCAAAACGACGTCAGACTAATCTTCATTTTTATGCTACGATACCAGTATTCAAAAGCCTTCAGACTAAAATCATCCCATCACACTTAGCATATCAAATTGGCAAGCCCTCAACTCTTTTTTTCTGCGGCCTTCGGTTCACCGCCAGAAAGTTACAAAAAGTGTGATTTATAATATATTAATAAAAACTGAAATTCTATCGCATAATAGCAAGGAGTATATATAACCTTGGGATGCTGAAAAAAACTCTCTACAAAAATACTATTTTCTAAAACAACGCTGAGAAAGCGACAGCCAATTAACAGAAATCAGCGCGATTCAACTTTAAAGCAAAAATTCGATCTATGGGTATCCCAGAATTTTATACCCGCCGAACGTGGTTCTTACTTCTATGTTCGGTAATACATATGAGTGCGAACAACCTTTTCCACTTATGAAAAGAAACAAATCCCTAACAAGATCCAACAAGATTTCAACTCCAGACACCTGCAAGCTAGTTGCAGTGAAAAGAATTCAGGTGTCGGGCAAGATACAATACGTATCTGTTTACTATTAGGATTTCCTTATGCTCCTTTTATTTTTTACTACAGTATTAGATAAGATTTTAAGAATCTACTAAATTTTTAAAGACATCAAAATATGAAAATGGCTTATTTTTTTTTTTCGCTTGCGGCCTGCACTATTGTAAAGCGATAACTATATGGCCCACGTGAGATCGCAGTTTGATAGGCCTACATTATACCATCAACACCTTCAGCCTGCAACAACAACCAGAAACCTTCTAAATAAAAAGACTATAATTCTTACTAAAATTATACAAATCCGCACCCCCATATAAGCCAAAGAAAGAGTTCAGACTACCTCCTTAAATGACCGGTAAAAGTAAAGAGGGGAGGGGAAGAAGAAAAAAAAGATGACCACAGTTTCGTTCTTTTACTTGAGAAGATAAGGGAGACGCTTCTTTTCTTCTTTTTCTCAGCTCTTCCGCCTTCTGCCACTCAGGCGTAGTTTCGCTATTGATTTTGTGTCATGCGCGAGAGCAGTAGTCTCAGTGCGCATCCGACTGCGTTACGGAGTTGACGCGCTTGGGCGAATTGGAGCCAACTTTTCCAATATTCTCATCGTGAATACATCACGATTTCCGTGCCTTGATTTTCAGCGATAACTATCAATAAACTCGATAGAAGCATATGAAATAATCGGGTGATATGAAATAATCGTTAACTTGAAAAAAAAATCCTAGTATTTAACAATTTCTATTTTCAGGAAAATATTATAAAAAGTAAAGAAATTGTTGACTTGGTGAAGAAATAGGTCGTAATTCCTCAAAATTTGCTGTTTTTTTAGTTAACAGAAGTCAATTTTCCCAAGATTCTCATATCAATAATTATGATTTTTTACCCTTTTTGATGACGATATAATTGGGCACTCAATTGCTAATGTATATGGTTGCAACTATTGTGTGAAAGAAATACCTACTGAATATCGTAAAATAAATAAAAGAATATCTAGGAGTACTAATTAAAGGATATCTAGTGAGTAATTTAGAACACTAGAGATTAAAATATTTAAAACAGTTAAATTTTGAAGGCATTAAATAAAACAAAGTATTCACAAAGAATTGGAAAAAATTCTTTTAGATCTAATTTAAGCTTTCCTTTCGTAGAGATTAATTAGGTTTTGCTAATCTAATATGTTTATTCCACTATGGCAAAACATACGTGGGCTATCGTATTCATGTTACACATCCAGAAAAGCAACCATGCAGCCAGCGCGTTCGCCTGGGATCAAATCCAGGTCAAACTGCCAGTATTGAGCGGTCTTAACTACTCGGCCACTAATGGGACGCTAAAAATTATTTATCACAATCGCAACAGAAATAATTTTTGTGTTTTCGAACGATTAAAAAAATAAAATGAAGGTTAGAAATATAAGATCCGTTAGTAAAATGTATACGCCCTTTAACAGATGGTATCTGCGTACTGGTTTGGAGTATGGATGGTATTATCGTATTGATCTAGGCGTTGCTGTCCACTCATTGTTGTGCCATGTGTCTGGCTCATATAAGCTGTCCCTTTGACAGTTTGAGCACTCTAAGTAGATGTAGGTAGATTGTAAGATAATTTCTATTCCAAGAATATTTGCCTTTAGAAGTTAAACACTTTAATCATTTTTTCATACGAGTCCTGTTATTTAAGAAAGTCAAAAAAAAATCTCCAGTACTTTGTATGTAAGATACACTGTGTGAAAAAAAAATTATAATTTTAATTCGCAGAATTTTTTCCTTCCCTGTCCTAAAAATAGAAACTGCTTATAATAAATCTCTCTAAACTCCGTCAATTTCAAATTAATCCATTGTTATATGATCATACACAATGCTACTGACGCAGGCACTTAAAAGCTTTAGTCGATCTAACAATTTGGAACTGAAATTCAAAATTGCAAACCATAACTCTTCAGCTTCTGCCTCCCGCCAGCTTTAAAAGTAAAGTGTTGATCGTTTATAAACAAAATCTAATTTGCTTATAAACTTTATGGCTCAGTTTAAATTATAAACACAATTCACTTTTAATTACTCTATTTTCCCATACAATGGACAATAATAACTATACGTGCTCATGTACACATCCGTTCTCCTGCTTTGATATGAAAATACCGCATCAGTCGTAGTATATATATCATTTGGTTACATAGTGCTTCGAATTCACAAATCAGTCACTTAACAATCACAAAATTTTTACAAACAGCATATTTTTAAAACTCCCGCTAAAATGTTATCATATTATTTATTTTTCATCTATTTCCAGTATATAATATTAGTGCTCAGTTTCTTTAATAAGATGACCAATTTTTTAATTTGCCATTTTAGTTTTATTTATTAAACATCACTTTCTTCGCACTTACGCGCATAAAACTCAACAAAATCTTTAAAATACAAATGCCTATAGAATTCCCAACAGAACGTTAATAGTTGCCATACAGTTTTCATATCACTATATTATTTACATATGCTATATTATGTCCTTAAAAATGATACACGGCGGTAACGTTTAGTGGCAGCATCCTTTTATTTGAAAAGAGATTCTACATAAAAGTGAAACGAACACGAAATTGAAGATCCAGACTAATACATTTAATTTCTTCATAAGGAGAGCTTGTCTTCATAATGAGATTTTTCTTGTTGCATTTAGCATAATTCCAAGGATATATTTAATGCTTATAAATGCAGTATGTTGTTCTCAATCACATACCTGCTTTAAACGCAAAGCTTTGGATTATCTCACAATATGCGTACTTTTGATGGAACATTGTTCAGAGTTTCTGGCTTGTCAATTTTAACCAAAATCTAATACACTATTCCATTAACGTAAAAATCTAAATACTATACTAAAATCTAAAAGTTTTGGATTACATTTTAGTATAGTTATTCATTAAAAATTGTCACGGGATGAAGTAAAATAACACTTCCGGTTGTCCATTAAAGATTGTTTTAGGGTTCCTATAAAGTACCATTTCCGATTGTCCAATTTTACCCGAAAACCTAATTAAACTCTTAATATGAATGTAGAAAGCTTAAATAGGAAAATTTAAAATTTCCAAAGTTATATATAAGAATTCTCGTGGACGAGAAAGTCGGCAAACACAGATAAACATTTTAAAAGTAATAAAAGGTGCTGTGGGGACCTTAATTCGGCTTATTCACTGAAAACTCACTATCGAATTTTTTATCCGAAATAATACTCCCTTACCTATGTATACAGATGTACACTGCGGTGAAAAAAAAATGGGACATTCTATATCTCCCGTTCTACTGAGCCGATTCACAAAATTCAAATTGCGCTTTTCACATCTCGAAAGTACGAGTTAGGATATGTATTAGATTTATATATAGCATTGTTCTAACATAGGTATTTTGACACAAAATCGGACTTTTTCTGAAATAACATACCAATTTCTTTCCGTATTTTGATTCTACGACTCATATTATGTCAAGGTGCCAAGTTTTGTAAAAATCGCACCACTAATTTTTTACAAATTAGCTCTCAAAGTGTTAGCTCCTCCATGTGAATTGAATTTGATATATATTTATTAATATCTTTTTTCTTATTAACTTTTTTAATTTTTCCTTTCACATTTCGAAATTTAGCTTCATTCCGAGTAAAATTCGCCCATTTTTTATGATTTATTTTTAAAATTTGTATTTTTAAATAATTTTTACTTATTTTTCGAAAAACATTTGGAATTATAACCTATAAAATTTTTACCATCATCTTAAAGTAGATGTATTTCTAAGCACAGTTGCGAAAAATTAGAGTTTTTTATTCAAAAATTTCAAAGATTTATATACTGGCGCGTTCTTAGTAGTTTGAATCTAATTTACATACTGGCGCGTTTTGAAATTTGGCATATTTGTTATAAGCGATAGTAACGCCAAATGTGGTTTAAGCAGTTTGTTAAAATTATTTGAAAATATGAAAGGTGACCTTTTTTTCGCTCGTGTAGAATTAAAAAAAAAAGGAAAGGAAAATAGGTTGCTACAAATTAAGAAGTTCGCCAAGTGAATTATTCTTGCCGCAAACTGAAAAAAGTACGCCCATGTAAATTTTTAAATTTCTCCATAAATTTCTCAACAAAAATTACAAAATTTAACATCTAGGCATAATTTGAGTCGTAGAACCGAAATATGAAAAAAAAATTGGCATGTCATTTCAGAAAAAGTCCGATTTTGTGTCAGAATTCCTATATTAGAACAATGCTATATATAAATCTAATACATATCCTAAGTCACGCTTTCGAGACATGAAAAACGCAAGTTGAATTTCGTCAATCGGCTCAGTAGAACAGGAGATATAGAACCGTCCCATTTTTTTTTCCTTCAGTGTACCTATGTATACATATGTATATGGTATACTGATGGGCGAAAATATAAGTTGAAAAAGAGGTTTACACAAATGTATAACAAAAACAAAACACATGGTTGAACTAGCATACAAATTATCATTCCCACAAATGAAAATATCCAATAGCCTCTTTTGATTTTGTACATAAAGTCATGAACTTTTGGCACATGAAAATATGATTATAAGTTATTATAGAGAAAATCCATCAGTCTGAGACAATCCTGTAAACATTTCACAGGGATTCAAATCCCAGTGAACAGGCAGTATACGTGGGAATTTTCGAGATTTTCCCCATGTGTAATGTGAATATGAGGCAGTTTCTCTTTAAAAGTCTTTTACGAAGGCATCTCTTCCCTTAGGATTATATATTTAACGTAAGACAGAAATATGAAGCGAGCATATCGAGTCGGCAGACGTCTGGCTCGATGCAGCATTGCCTTAAATTTCGACTTGTAGAAAACCGCAATTAAATTAGAGCAGTCAAACACTTAACAAATGAAACCTTTTAAATTGATTTAAACATAACAAGCATTAACACCTTTCTTAATTCGATCTCCATTCCAGTTACTAAAGCCATGTAACGACACTTACGATAATATTTATTCCGCTGCCAGAAATAAAATCCCTTTTTGTTAGTGTTTAATTATTATTTAACGCATAAATGCCATAACAATTGAAATAGCGACGAATAAAGAGAAGCCCGACGT
>KK115033.1:42692-75133 GCA_000611955.2 Stegodyphus mimosarum | reverse complement strand
AAAAAAAAAAAAAAAAAAAAAAAAAATAAATAAATTAATAAATAAAAAAGATCTAATTCGTCTCCCCCTCCCCAGAATAGTCTCAAAAATAGGATAGAGGTTATCTTTCGATACTCATGTATTATTTCTGACATAATAGAAAATAATCAGCAACGAATTTTCGCTTTCGGTTGACAACTTGATAGCTTCTCGCCTTCTTTCTCGATAAAATAAAGTTAGAAACGCTCGAGAAAAGAGATTAATTCAGGCATAAACTGAAGAAGAACGCTATCGTGTTATCCCTAGAATTAGTAAGTGTTATTATTTAGCTCTTAAAATTTTCTTTTATTATTAAAATACGTATACCACAATGCATTGCATTATTTGTTATTAAACCAGTGATACTCCAATTATTTTGGGCCGTAATCTCTAAATTTTCGATTCTGATTGAGAAAATTCGCATTTCAGTAATCAAGTTATACAGATATTTAATTTGATTTAAATAGACAAACTGACGAATTTTGCTTGTAAAATTTATTGAAAAAAAATAAAATGTGCGTATTGTATACATACACACACGCCAAAAAAAATTAATAATAAAAAATCACGATAAGTTAAAAAAAAATTCTAAATATATCAACAGCAGAGTACATTAGGGCAACGTTCAGGATGTGCTGCATCCTACCTCAAAAGAATGACACCAGAATCCCACGTTTCCATTCTTTTTACTTCCTACATGAAGAAAGCAAAAAAATACGCTTTCTCCCAGATTTGGGGATAAACGGAGGGGGGGGGGATTTGCAAGTTAGAGGAATTCAGAAGTTGCCATCTTTCTCTAACATAATAATAATATCAAATTAAATTCATTATCATTATCCTCAACATGCTCATAACGAGACACAAGAGGGAAATTTCCTCTTTCGGAATTGCACCAAAATGAGGTGATCTCAAAGAGGCGGGAAAGGTTGCACGTCATAACAGAAGAAACGGCTTCCACGTCCAGCCGTGACCTAACAAAACCGGATTAACGACTTTTCCCAAGAGGCAAAGCACGAAATGGGGAGCCCCCGACGTCACGGTATGACAGGAATCCGGTGAAAATATTACGGGGAGCGAGGGTTATATGTAAATTTCTAGCGCTCTTTAATTAAACTCTGCCATTGGGTACGAACAGTACGTCTACATTTGATAACGACACAATGCCTGGGACCTGCCTTTCATCTACATTCATAATCATTGCGTTTAAACTGAAGAATAGCGGTAGTTTTCACTCAAAAATTGCGTAGACAACAAAGCTTAATCGAACAGAATAGACGGAAACGAGATTGGTTCTCGACCGTATTTTAATCCGTTATTCGCATTTTCTTAATTTCTTACTATATATTCTTATATATATTAATACATTTATACATTTTTTAATGTATAAAAAAAAACCGATGGTCAAATTTCGATTCCCATGTAATTACGACTCACGGTTGATAATCAATTACTCTTTTTTTAAATACATTTATAGTTTCAAATATTGCTTTACGAAAAATTTCAATAACAATCAGTAAATAATTTTTTAAATCACATCATTTGTATAATAATTCCAAAACAATTTGAAAATTATCCTCTTGCACTAATCGTCAATGTGATAAACCAAAGAAATAATTCCGCACCGAACTAACAGCGTTCAGCGACTTAACCGTTCGGCCACTAGTGGGCCGACAAACATACGGAAAACAAGTTGCATTAAAAATGCATTGCTGAAAAGCATTATGAATACATGTGGTTTTTAACTTGCACACATTATCACTACACATACGAAATTGCTTTTATTAAATTCAGTCACGCGTTCATAATCAGAAGAAAATGCTTGCTTTTCTATCCGGAGAGTTTTCCGGACAAGTTTCTGTAAATCGTAAAAAGAGTTTAAAATTTGTGCACCGCAAAAACATCTCTTCCTATACACATGAGTCAAAGCAACAAGAAATGTTATTCTTATTCATTTAAAAGAATTATTAAAAAAAATTTTTTTTTAAATCTGAAAGGTTTCAGATTTTAAGTTACGTTAAGTTATTTTAAGTTAGGGGCGTTTTTTTTAAATTTTGTACATTACCTTTATTTATTAAATATCACATTCTTTGCACTTAAACCATAAAATTCACTTCAAGAGCAATATCGCAAAATAATTTTTAAATGAGCATATCTTTAGAAGTTCCGATACACAGTCTCGCGCGTTGAAGATAAAAATGTTTTTTCTGTACAACGTTGTCATTGCTCGCTTTGAAATCCTTAAATTTGTTAATCAAAAATTCGTTATTAAAGTTTTGCAAAATATGAAATCGATTATAAAACAAATTTCAAATTAGGACTTCCAGATGCCCATATTCGCAGGAGGAACACGTTATTCAAAATTGGATGGCTCTAGGTACCATTGTTTTATCACAATGCGAGAAACATACGGAATACATTTACGCAGATTCTTCATTATTTAATTTCTTTAAATATAATATAGGGCGATAATATTTGGTGGCAGCAATCTGAAAAGTGAAACAACGCTTTCAGTGAATCAACGCAAAATGCCAAAATGAAATTAATAGTCCTTCTGGGCAAATTGCCCCTTTGAAATAATAAAAAGCTAATATTGAAAAAATTATTACCTTTTAAAGTATATAAATATCTAAATTGGGTTTTAAAAGAATCTAGTTTACTCTTGGAATTTCTAACACGCGGCAGACATGAAGTTCGGACACTACTGTGTTAACCTGCGAAGGAAAAAGAATACATGGAGGTAGGAATTTTTACCCTCCTTTGAAGAATATGGGGGAGAGGGAACAGGGTTAAATGGAATGGGTTAAATGGAGGGAAGAGTATTGTTAAGTCCTGGGAGGGAAACCTGTCTCTAAAGAACAGGAGTAACCATCTGAATATATTGTAGTTTTTTCAGAGTTCGGTTGCTCTAGAAAATCTTGCAAGACGAAATCAATTCAAAACAAAGAGATTTCTTGTGTTTCCACAGAATTACTTCAATAAATACTTAAACAAAGGATATTTACAAACACCGTGAAATACATGATTTTATATGAACTGAAATCATGAAACTACGAACTAAAGAAATTCATTAAATAATCTAAATTTAAATTCCACATGAAACCTAGCAGTATCATTGAACAATTTGAATCGTTTGAGAGACATTTGAAATTCAGCCATGAAAGTGTGAGGAATTATATTATGCAAAAAATTTCATATACATACTAGTACCGTCGTAATACATTATTACTACAGTTGTAATCTTCGTTTACTAAACATGTAGTTAAATATAATTCCATGTAAAGAAATCCAAAGAAAGACTAAGCGACCTTGCTGGGTAAGATTTGTTGCTTCATTCCGCCAATACAAGAGACCACTGCGTTAGCAGCTGAGCCGCCATGGAGATTTTCAGCTTTATTGCTCACTCAACTCAGTGGGACCACATTTATTTAAATTTTATAATCTATATAAAACATGAAATATGGATACATAAATATATACATTAAATAAAGTTATGAGAAAAACTTTGATATATATATATGTAGAGAGAGAGAGAGAAATAAAAATTAATTAATTCTAATTTGAAAGTTCTATAATAGCTGCGAAGACGAATTTAGAGATTTTATGAGTTCATAAGTGTTTATGAACAGTTCATATGAATTTGAGTTCATAAAGATACTAAGTACATAAGTTCAATTAGTACATTGGAATTATTCTTAGGAGTTTATATAGTTATTTAAAAGTTCATAGGTTTCATTTTGATGTCTTGCGTATGCGACTAATATAGTACAAAATCTTGAGTTTGCAAATGAATGAATGAAAGAAAAATATTGAGTATGGATATATGAAATACCTTGCATCTTGGATTAGAGGAAGAACCAGAAATAGGAAGTCGAGTTGTGAGTGCATAAGTTTAGACTTGGAAAATCTTAAAATTCTGTCGAGGAGAATCGTGAAGTATGATAATGAAGATACTTATTATAGGAGTTTTAGTGTATTTTTATTTTTAAATAATAGTGTTGATAAATAGTGGGCGGGAAATTATTTTCTGTTGCTTTTAAATGATCATAGCTTTCTATTAGATATTTGATTAAAATATGCAGTTTATTATTCCACCAATACAGAAAACATTCGTGAAATAATTTCGAACAGTGCTTCATCTCTGCCCCTGAAATCATACAACACCTATAAGACACTTCTTTTTACGCAAACATACTTTCAAAATGGTTTATTAGTTCAGGTAGCATATTCAGGGGGGAAAAAATTGTTTTTCACAAACGATTCAATATTTCTCATTCAATTAATTCAGTTCTCACTTCGTGACAAGGCAAAAATAAATTAAAAACTCCAAATATCTATATTAGAAATTAGGAAGTAAATCTTAAACACTTATTTCCTCGAGTAAATAAATTCCAGGACTGATTAAGCATGATTTAATTCGCAATAATAAAACAAGGCGTCATCTTTGTTGTTACGAAGTTTAGTTTGCTTAGATTGGCAATAAATCCACTACTCTGCTTAATTTCAAATGTAAACAAAGATGGCTGCTATAGCCAAAAAAATTAGGCTTAGCCGCACGTAAACAACTTTTAAATTGTTGATAATTCCATAAATATTGCATGCAGATTTACTGAAAGCATAAAAACCTTAAAGGGACGATAACAACATAATTCAATTATTTTTAAAGCAAAAAATGCGCAGTTTACAAACATATAAGAATAAAGCCACTGAGTTCACTGAGCCGAGTAACAAAGTGGAAATATATAATATACTTTTGGTGCGGCTGGGGGGATTGCAACCAAAATAGGAGTTGCACATCTACATGTTATAGGAGTGTCCTATATACAAAATTTCAACGTTTTGAGGCTACTCGTTTCTGAGTTATACGAGATACACACATACGTGCATACGTGCGTACGTACGCACAGACGCCACGAAAAAATCTCTTCAGAATCAGTTTTAAATCAGTTTTAACTTTTTTTTCTTGCGGAAAAAGAGTATTTTATTTTGTCCTTAAGTACAGATGTCACGCAAAAGCATCATTAAATTGCATTTCGATAGCAGTCAAAATGGATATTTTCGTTGAAATACGATGCCCGAAATATTTCGTGATTACAATACTTCCTTTTTACTACTTACAAGAAAATAAAATGGCTGTACTTTAACTAAAGAAAGCTATATTATAGTTTGAAGTAGTACTATGTTTCATTTTATTTAGGCCGTCGAAAATGCTGAATCACATGTTTGTGCACATCATCAAAGCGAATTAAATGGGAAAGCCGAAGCATAGTAAGTGCTGCCCCGGATAAATATTTTTAGTATTGTAAAGTGTAATACGACATGTTTAAGTGTTTCTACCACCTACTTGCACCACAATCAATGAAAGACAAACTGTAGCGTTGAAAGAAATGGAACAGCTAATTGAGTATAGGAGAACAGCATCAGCGTTGCGTACTTAAGCCTTAATTTTATTCAGCAGGGGTAAGTCTATTTAAAGTTAGCATAGAAGAAAAAAATTATAGAACAGAGACACTCTTGGTACTGTATACATGTCTTTTAAGCAAGAAAAAATAAGACCCACCTACAGGAGGTTATATAAATATTCATTTACATCCCTGAGCTAAAATTCTTATGATTATTAATATACACTATTTTTATATTAAATTACCGCTCAAAGTTGGTAAACATTTTATAATACTGTGTGTAACCCTGTGTTATACTATTAGGAAATGTTTTGACTTAAAGCATCTCGATTAGCAACGAATCTCATAACTTGTTCATAAGCAGAGAAATATCTGTGTAACCCTACAGTAATAGCAAATTAATGTACAGTACAACTCCAACTATCCGAATCGCTTTCAGAATTTCAGAATCAACTGAAGAAAAAAAGGAAATTGAGAAAAAGTAAAAATAAGCTCAAGAAAAGGAAAGGAAAGAGACGTACAGTATACTTATAACATGTACGCAAAAGTGTCGCCTTTTCATTTTAATTAATTAAAACTTCTTTCTTTAAAAATAGTTCTTTCTCGCACTTTCAACATACAGTATACAAAGTGTACGTAAACCCTTTCTTCGGAAAAAATCCAGTTATTCGAATTTTTGATTATCCGAATGGGGTTCGGTCCCAATTGTTCGGATAACAGGAGTTCTACTGTATTTTCAACTCGGATCTGCCTTTTAGTCAATTCAAGATGCTCAAGAATTTCCTTTAAAAATAAACCAAAGACCTAAATCGGTGATCTTTGACAAAATTAGTTTTAAAAACATTAGCTTGAATATTCTAAAATAAAATACTACTTACTGAAGACAAAATGTTGTTTTTAATCAAAGGCAGAATGCTAATTTCATCCGATTATCCAGTAAAAATTCTAAATGCAATTAGTTTTGAATTAAATTCTCATTACAAGTACAGTTCGAAAGAATTTTTTTCAACCACCGGAATCCAAAACTGGATTTGAAAAATTAAAGTTTTAATACGCAAGTGAATAATTATTTTAAAGCTGCTTTGGAAAACCAATTAAATCTAAAATAAGACCGGAAGGGGTGTTGCTATAGCAACGAAATTTTGAACAGCGCTTCTTAACGATGACGTCAATAGTGCTGTCATACGCCACAATCTTTTCCCGATTATTTAACACCTCTGAACTGTTATTTCTAACGTAGCAATTAATAACATTTACGGAGATAAATTGAAAACTACTACGTGAAATTTTTGCCAAGGAAACTGTTACGAAGAAAAACATTGCAAAATATTACTATACAAAATATAGCAAGAAAAAATTTTTGACAAAAATGAAGGTGTAAAATATTATATATTCGCTATGTCAATGATCAATGTATTTTAGATGTTCATATTTTGTTTTAAAATTACAATATGTTTAACACATTAATAACAATGGACAGCGAACAGAGGAGATGTTTGTGCGCTTTGAACTGATTTCTCAGTTGGGTTCTAATCATGTTAGATGCTCAGATTCTATGTTCGTTGTATATTTTATACTTTAAAAACGATGTAGCACGAACCTCGAGATCCTATTTATTTCAAGACTAGTGCACAAGAATGCTGTATCTTAAAGATGGCATTTATGCTAATCGGACTCTGTTCGCCAAGAGAGAAACTTTCGCAATGAGGCCCTTATAAAGCTCAGCCTTTTAACTTTGCAGAGTTTAAAGTGTTTAGCTATCATGCAAAACGTCTAAATTCTTGGTAGATGTTAAGGGAATTATCGCTAAGTAACAACTGAAACTTGGGAAGAGTGTAAAAGACCCCTCATTAAAACTAAATAAGAACAGAAGGCACATCTTGTGCTTACAACTCAGCCAACCACTAGTGGCCACTCAGCCAAACTATTAGCCGAAGTTGGCTCAACACTTAATCGGCATGGAATTTACTATCGGTAATTATAATGCAATGCTGAAGACAAGAACTCTTATCTATGATAGCGACCTAGTAACGTCGCAACGAGAAGCAGAACACGCTTTGTCTTACAATCTAAAAACCTAAACTTAAACACTAAATGTGTATTCCGGATGGGGAAAGAAGTGACAGTACAAAAGAAGACAGTACAAAAAGAAGTGACAGTACAGAAGAAGACAGTGACAGTACAAAAACAAGTGACAATACAGATCCAAAATACAAAATTACTAGTAAATTAACATAAAGGAACCTCACATGAAGGAAATTTAAAAAAGCAACTTTCATAAAGCTGCTAGTACTTTTATGAAACTAGTACCCTATGGAGTGAACATTTATGCTATGAAAATTAATTTTAGATGCGTAGTGATACCCAGGTAACTTGCTACCCTTGCGTAGTGCTACTCCGGTACCTTGATTATGCCTTGATAAAACGAATGCAAGTTCTGCTTGCACAGCTGTGCTCGTCGAGTAAAGGTGCCAGTACACTATTTATAAAGGCTGCTTTCAAGTTGAAAACTCATCTTCTGAAAGCTGCGTCCAGCTCCAACCAACCTGCGGTACCCTGAAGAAGGTTCTATCTTTGTAAACAATCGCCGACTTTTATAAAGATGCGGTATATTTATGACTCGGTATGGCACTGTAATGAAAAGGTCCTGATACTTCACTATAATAAAGTAATTCACATCTCAGATCTAAACAATACTGATTCGATGTAACCAAAAAGGGATTCAAAGTACTGCTGTATGTGATGCCAATCAAGTAAAAGTACAGATGGATATTAAAACAATATTACATCAATATCCATCCTGTGAATCCATCCATATCCAAATCAGGATGGATACTGATGAATAAGGGCGAAATAATTAGCTGAATAATAACTGACCAGCAAAATAATTAAATGAACTTGCTAGCAAAATAATTAACTGAGTTTTGTTAGAAGCTTATTAAACATTCTCCCCCCACCAATTTTTTTTTTTTTTTTTTTTTTTTTTTTTTTTTTTTTTTTTTTTTTTTATGTTGGAAGTTTATTGCAACATCAGAATGAATTTCAGATCCCTTTAATTACATTATCTGATGCTGCGATAAACTTGAAATATTTTTTTTTCTTTTTGGTGGAGAGAATATGTTTAATAAGCTTCCAGCAAAATTCAGTTAATTATTAAATTATTACTGGAAAATTACACGTTTTACTTATCACTTAATAACTGAGCGAACGTAACATAATAATTGATTCTGGTAAGTAAAAACCACTTTAATAACCGATAAAGTTGTAAGGTATTTTCTCCCTCCTTAAAGCTTACCTTCATAGTGTAATCGGAAAGCACGTCCATCTATCTAGCCATCGGAAGGGATATTGGCAAGGGCATCGTTGATTTACCGTGCTCCTCACTTAAAAATATTCTAAGGACTCTACTACTGGCGCCCGAACTAAAAACGTGAGTGACGATGGCTACTGCGTGTTCTCCTCCCCAATCGCCCTTTACGACAGAGAGTATGCAAGGTATTTTCTCCCTTCTTACCTCGTGCCTTTCATGGTGCAACTGGAAAGCACGCCCAGCTACCAATCGATAGGTCAGGAGTTCGAATCTTGACCACCACTACAATTTTTCACGTCTCTTGCTCCGAAATAAAATGCTTAATGGTCTCTATAAAGTCAGGTACAGAGATAAAGCGGAAGACCTGAGGATGGAACGGGGATTTAATAACTGACCACGATTTGTGTTATTCCCTTCTTACCTACCACCAGTTTAATAACTGATGATAAATAAGATACGGGGTAACAGTAAGTAAATAGAATTAAATCATTGATGTCAATAAGCGTATTTAGAGTCTTGACAACTGATTGTGACTTGCATGGTCTCTTCACTAACCACCAATTTAATAACAAATGGTAGATGGTAGGTAAGATAACTGATGCTGACAATTAAGTACCAATTTAGTCACTGATGGTAAAAACATTAAGCTGGATATATGACGAAACAATAGAGGATTTCACGTTTCTTAGTTATTTTATAACTGATGGTAAAGTAACAAAGACTATAGTGATCTCGCTATTTTACAAAAAGTGATTTAAAACGAAACATCAATCCAAAGCAAACACTTTTTATGATGAGACAAAGGGCAGGCAGCAATGAGAAAATAAAATAAAAGTAATATGATCGGAGAAATATTATTGCGTTTTATCTTCGCACTGAAACAACAATCTAAATCGGAAAGCTAATCATGGAATCGCCTCACGTAATCCGCAATGTTATTTCCCTCTACAGATGCGATGGGATAAATAAAATATCACTAAGTTCACATACGCATAAAAATAAGCTTCTTCATAAAAAGAAACGATTTCTACCCTTTTTATGGCCAATACTACTAGCCTTTATCACAATCCGTAGTCATTACATTGGTAGAACGGATTTTTCTCGTACACACCTGCTCCACCAACTGCAGATATCAAAAAAATTTATATAAATATATGTAGGAATACGCAAATACACAATTATAAATACCCGAAAAAGTAATCAAAGCAATTAATACGAATTAAACTTTGGATGTCAAAAAGGGGTTTCATTTTTGAAACAAAAGTTAATGCAACATTCCATTAGCAGTTCTTAATTATTTAATCATAGCAGTTTCCAATACTTACAAAAATAGTATTCTGTCTATCACGCCCTATTTTTCCAAAATAGCTTAGAATTTAAAAAAAAAAAAAATGAAAGGTTTCAGGTTTAAATTTCATCCAAAAGGGCTTTTTTTTAACATTTTGTGTGTTACCTTTATTTATTAAATATCATGTTCTTCGCACTTAAACCAAAAATTCAGTTAAAGAACAATATTCCAAAATAATTTTAAACTGAGCGTATCTTCAGAATTTCCTATACACAGTCTCACGCTTTCGAATTAAAAATACTTTTTCTGTACAACGTTGCCACTGCTCGCTTTGAAATCATAGCAGTTGAGTTTGTTAATCAAAAATTCGTTAAAAATTTACAAAATATGAAATCGATCATAAAACAAATTCCAAACTTCAAATTTGAGCTTTCAGATGCCCATATTCGCAACAGGATTACCTCATTCAAAATACGATGGCTCTAGGTACCGTCGTTTAATCACAATGCGAGAAACATACATACATTTATGCATATTATTCATTATTTAATTTCTTTAAGTATATTACAGGGCTGCAACATTTCGTGGCAACGATTTGAAAAGTGAAACGACGCTTATCGTGAATCAACGTAAAATGCCAAAAAGAAATTAATAGTCCTTCTAAACCTTATTAAGCAAATATTTACGCAATCTTTTCATCGTATATCTTGTTCATTACTCCTTTATTGACACGTAACATAATTTGTTTTTTATATTCACGAAAAACTGAACTTTCTTGTCTTCTGAACAGCTTAGATTATTCGAATTGAATGCGATTACTGTTTATTCGAATATTTGACAAGAAAATATTTAAAATGGTTACTCTAAAAAAAAACTTTTTATTCCGAGACTGTATACATTGCACTTAAATAAAAATTTATTTTCAAGTTTAATTACTTTTTCTGACATTAGATTACATTTCCAAGTAAAATGAACATGGGGAAAAAAACGTAAAACTCATACTTTTTGAATTCATTGAATAACACCGTGATTAACAACCCTATTATTAGTTACAAAACCGGTTTTTTAAGCCAAAGTTTTAACGAGACTTATTAAAAACCTTAGAATTGCTTGTTTGTTTAATTGAATGTGGAAAATCACACGACGGCTATTCGAGAAGCCTTAAGGTTATTTGAATATGGCAAAGCACACGAGAGCTATCTGCCTAGAGTAAGGTATGCCATTGTGCAGAACGTTCTAACATAAAATGGCTCATATTCGCGTTACACATAAGAAAAACCGTATGAAATCAAGAACTAATTTACTGAATACTAATTAAAAAAGTGATTAGAAAATTTTTGAAGGATTTCTCTCCTAATATCTGCATCCTATTGCCAAATTTTCATCAGAAGCTTCGCCAACGTCTGTCCACTAACGCTTTAAGGATTCGGATCGCTATTTATTTAAATAATCTATGTAAGGATAATCTAAGCTCTTCTGAAGTTCTCTTTCTAGAAATAGAATCCTTTTCCCCAGTGACTGGGATTCTATCTCTTCTACTAGGTAACATCCTAATAAAATGAACAAAGATAAAACGCAAATTAAAATTTCCTCTGGATAGAAACAGGTTCATCCATAATAATGACACAATTAATCGTAATCAATATCGCTTCAGCCCTGTATTGTTATAAGAATTTATTTTTTGCTACCAGTAGAAAGAATCGATATAAAATGAATCACTTTGTTGATAATGGTATAAAACAGAACATACGAAGGATCAGCTAATTACGCTTTTCTTGCGTTTCCCTATAACAACAGAATTAACGTAATAATGTCTGTAGAATCACCAAAACGTTAAAAACATTAAAATGGTGTATTAGTATGTATATATGTAGGTATATATCTATATATGTATTAGTATGTATGTATAGATATATCCATACAGGCATATCTCATTTTATTACACCTTTTTACAAATCTAATATTTGAATGTAACTCTTCGTCCAGCGAATCGATAAGGCTTCATCATTCTCTGTTTTGCAAACCGAACGTGATTGCAGTATGTTCCACTGTTGTATGTTTGGTCGATAAAGGCAAAACATTCGAAGCATAAAGATAAGGCATAAACAAGCATAAGGATGCTTTTCGGTGAGGACTTCAAAAGGAACTGGCTCGCATTCACATTATACATGGAGAAAACAAAAATACAACCAGCTCATGTGCTAGGATTTAAACTTATGCCAAATTACGAACGTTCGGCTGTTTTATTCACTCGGCCACAAAGAAGCCATTGGTTAGTGACTCTGACTGCTGCCGTACCGAAAGACCCGGGTTCAAATCCCGAAAAAGGCATGGTTTAGGAGGCAACGGTGGCCCACCTATTAGGTGCCTTCATAACAAAGTGACCACCGCTTCGGACCTTAACAGTAGCCAATGCTTATAAGCGCTAGAGATCGCCATTGGTGGTAGTGGGGGGAGACACATCTTGCTGTGATATTTTTCACAATAATTAAAACCTTTCTATTACTGTCATACTGAATGTATGCCAAACCAATAGATATATTATGGTACGATTAAAAATGCATTGGTTATTTAAGGTTTCATGAGATTATATTTAAATTTTACTTCGTGTTAAAATTATTCACCTAGTGAGCTTTCTTTTTGCAGAAGGTTTCTAAAAACTACATTTATTTAGTACTATTGTTGAAATATCTCGCTTTTTCATTACTATTATTCACAGTTAAGATTATAGCATTCATTGAGAAGCTCTAGCATTCGCCTTTCGTGTATTTACACAAAAATTATCATTATGGAAAGTTATACGATGATTTGTGAAACGCTTCTAAAATCTTAGGCAAGGACTTGTGGATCTAGGCGAAAATGACTGTTATACAAAAATTTAAATTATTAATAATCGTACAATTGGTTCAAAATAGTTAGAAAAACCGTCCATCGGGAACAGTTGTAAACGCTAGCAGAAATTCTCACAAAAAAAAATGAAGTATATTTCCAGCGTACATGCGAAATTTTAATAACGGCCTTACTTGTTTTTTATATTATAATGCATACAGTGTAAGCATAAATGTATATGCAAAAGGAAACCGTAAATTTATATAGCACGTTTTATTGCAACAATTACTTTGTTGTTGCTGCTGATGCTCCCTTGTCTGACGTAGAGTCAGCCCAAGCCCACGAAATTCCTCGTCAGAAGGAGCGCAAAATTACGTCTGGGTGGCAACAGCCTTGAGCACCTTACAGGTGACAGTGCGATTTAGCTCAGTTCCGCCTCCCCCAATTTTGAAGAAGAGCACCCCACAGAGACGGGTCGGAGGGTCTCCCACCCCCTCTTCCCCTACCAACAACCTCTCGAAAGGATTTTCGGCTCGCCGCATATTTAGGATTCCCCCATGCCGCATGGATACTATACATTTACAAGCATCCATGCCTTCTGCGGGATTCGAACCGGGGCCCTTCGATACGTCAGTCAGCGACGCTAACCACCATACCGGTTGGGCGGCTACAATTACTTTACAGAGGAGCACTGGACACGAACGCGCGATAGTTCGAGCTAGGTCTATGATAAGAGACATATTAAAATTTCTTACCATCATTCATCATAAATCCCAAGAATTCTTTTTAAATATTACCAGGGAACTTTATGAATGGTCCATCGGCATGAAATTTAAACCAAAATGCAGGAAGAAAATAGAATTAAATTTGGTGCATGTGCTCACAAGCTGCATCCGTGTCAAATATGTGGTTGTACGAAATTTGCACGGTTTGATGCATTAACATTTGCATTTACAGCAGATGCGTTCGGGCAGATAGACGGGCTACCGTTGAGCAACTGACCACCAAAATGAACCAAGGGGCTACCAAAAGTGTCTCCCAAAGTACTATTCAGCGAACATTGCTGCGTCTGGGCCTCCGAAGCAGACACCTGGTTCGTGCACCTATGCTGACTGCTGTTCATCGACGGCGAAGGCTAGAATTTGCACGCCAGTACAGCAGCTGGACGTCCACTGAGTGGCGACAGGTTGCGTTTTCGGATGAATCGCGTTTTATGCTCCATCGGACAGATGGACGTTGGCGTATAAGGCGTGAAACCTCTGAAAGGAACCACCCTGCAACCATTGCCGGAACGGTCCAAGCTGGAGGCGGGAGCATTATGGTCTGGGGAATGTTTTCCTGGCATTCTCTAGGTTCACTGATCATTGTGGAAGGCACAATGGATCAATACAAGTACGCATCTGTCCTTGCGGACCATGTTCACCCCTACATGCGCATTGTTTTTCCTCAGGATGATGGCATCTTCCAGCAGGACAATGCGAGGTGCCATACAGCTGCCAGTGTACGTGCGTGGTTCGAAGAGCACCAGGATGAGTTTACCGTCCTCCCCTGGCCAGCAAACTCACCTGACTTAAACCCAATCGCGAGTTGTTCGCGCCATGGATCCTCAACTGTTCGCGCCATGGATCCTCAACCGCGTAATCTAGCGCAGCTGGCCACGGCATTAGAGTCGGCATGGCTCAACATCCCAGAGAACACCTTCAAGGACCTATGTGACTCTCTTCCTGCACGTCTCGCAGCAGTCCGCTCTGCGAAAGGTGGTTATTCTGGCTTTTGACAGATGGTCACATTAATGTGACTGGACTGTGTAGAAACATACTTCTACCAACAGCATTCCTCTTGAAGTTCACAGTTTTCTTCAATAATTTCTTCTGTTGCAAATATTTCTTCCAACAATGATGGGAATTCCATCAACACTGACTAAATCATCTACATGCAAAAACAACATTACTTAAAGTTTAGTTGTGAAGAATATCATCGACCTTTCGATATAAAATATAACGGATGCAAACGCTCTGTTTAACACGTTGAAGTAGGACAGGAATGGGACAATTTTTTCAAAATAATGCATAATATTTTAAGGGAAAAGATAATAAGAAAATGGCAATGTAGCTTAATCATTGAAAATTTCAATTTCAATATGTTAAAGCACGTCACTGATATTGATACTTAAAAAGTGGTACGTAATTGCTTCATACGTGACATTAAGCACAATGATATTTTAAACATTAATTTATGCAAGTAAGGACGCATTACAATTTCGGAATTCATAACCACAAAAATTAACACACTACTTGAAGTTCAGTAATTAAATTTATTACAGTAAACAGATCGAAGAATATCTGTCTCAAAAAAAATTATTTCTTGGAGATTTTTTTAAAGGGAAACTGACTTATATATGAAGAGAGGTCAGCACAAACACATGGGAGGCGAAAGAAAAGTCTGCAGGTCCATTCGAACTGAAAGTAACTACCAGCGCGCACATAGGCTCAGGTTGTTGGTGAAATCCAAATGCTTAAACGGACAGCTCAGAAGCATAATAAAAAAAGATACATGTTACACGTGTTCTGCCATTTTTTTAAAATACCATAAACTTCCGTTCAGTTGATGGCAGGAGTACTTCCTTACGATTAAAAAAAACATGTAATCAAAATTTTTCATTCCTATTAGTATGGCATAGTTTCTATTATTAAAGTCATTTTATGAAATTTTTTAATGTTATCCATTACAATAAACTTATTTTAAAAACTACGATCTTCACTTTTCCCATATTCAATAAATAAATAAATAAATAAAAATGCTCACTCAATATTTTTATGTTGAGTAAGTATTCGTTTTAAAATTTCTTTATTTACAAACTTAAATCAAAAAGGCCTAGCTTAAAATCCCAACCATTTTGATTTAATAGCTTTCAGACTATACGCTGAAAACACAACAACCGAAATAAATTTTGAGTAAATTCCCCATCTCACACTTAGTAAAAATCCCTCTGGGACTGAATAATATCTTCCAAGTCACAGGTTTTAACACTAATATTTTAGTTCCGAATGAATGATTTTCGAGTTGCATTTTAATTGCGGACTTCTGTTACTAGTAGTTTCATTTAATTAATCAGACACTGATTAATCCCGGTTTATGCGACTTACGCAATAATGTTCAACATTCATCAGTATTTTTCCAAACATGTAATGTCTGGATTAAACGTACAGTAGACAGTAAATACTATGCACTCATGTCTAGTGATATAAGCTCGTTTTTAATAAATATTAAAGAAGAATTTTTCACGAGTTGCTAAGTTGATTTATCTTAACAGCTGCTTCCACTGTTAAAGGATTAAAACTGCATACATTTTTAATGCATACATAAATTAAATATTAAATAAACATGACAGCCATTATGTTAGCTAAATCTTCCCAGTTTCATGCATTAAACTTCTCTTTTTACAAAATACACAATGCACTTTAGTAAAAATACTTTTCTCCGTTTCGTTGCGGAAAATTTGTTCAATTCCGATATCTTCCTTGTAGTCATACTTTTTCTTTGTCAATAATGGCAACAAGCGGCTAATGAAAGTAAAAAATACCCTTCTAAAAGCTTATTCAATATCCATAGCAAAACACTGCATTTTACGCAACTTGGTCTCTGTTATGATTTTTTTTATTGTACATTCCCCTTTCACTTAAAATTATGTACATTCATTTTTAATTATTGTTTTGAACTATAATTTTTAGGGGCGGGGGCGGATTAACTAATGTCGTTTATTGAAAATTATGTAAATGCTTTGCTGTAGTATACATTCATTCATTTCATGCAACTAATTTTATTATTATTTTACCTACTTTTCTTTTGAGACATTCATGCATTTATTTATTAGTTCTGTTGTATTTTCTCATTCGCCCTTTCGACTATTAATTGTTAGAAATTTATTACAATCTTGTTCAACTACACATACGGCAACTGCGGTATATACGTACTCGACAAAGACTCTGTTCTAAGCATGTGTGTCCTAGGCTCTGTGTCATAAATAGTTACAACAGTAAAGCTTTTCGGCCAAAATGCTAACGCCCCAGTGGATCTGTTACCCTTCGGTTGGCTAAAAGAAAGTTTAAATAACAATTCAATTCTAAAACAAGAAAAAACTTATTTCGCTCTAAATCTTCCGGTGTTCTAAATTTGTTAAGTTATATAATACTGCCAATTTTCAGACACGTATTTCATTTGATGACATAATCAAACCGTTGAATTTGTTAACACGGTTTAAGACAAGCCATTTATCACTCAGTTATTTCAAAATTTAAGAACCAAATCAGATGGCTTAAATTAAGCTACAGCTCACAAAGCCTATTTACCTCAGCTCCATCGCAAATTTGACCGACATTATTACCGAGAGAGATATCTAGTGGAATAAGGTCTTTGGATTCCTCTCCCACTAAACAGACATATTTCCACTTGACATATTTCAAGCACTCCTTAATCCAGACACAAAGTTCCAGACCTTAGGAAGGGATTCGAACTTCAGCTCAAAGACATACTCGAGCTCAAAGTCAGAGTTTAACTAACCATCTAGAAGTCCCCTACGCATCGGAAAAGAATACAAAGACGTTCGTCTTCGCCTTTGTTTCAAAGCCAGTATGGTCTCAAGGAACCTATAAATAACTTTGTCTTTGCGGATGACATTGCTCACTAACTAAAGATTTTATAAAGAAAATTCATTCACATGAATTCCCGTCGATTAAACAAACTGCCTGTAGAAATTTTAGCTTTCTTTCTTTCTCCCATGTAACATAAATACGAACTAGTTTCAGTTCTCCACGAAAGTACCCATCCTCATAATAGGCTGCATGACAATTAATCACTTAAACACTACATCATATGTTATAATAAGTTATGTTACAAATGATGATGCAGTACAAAATAATATATAAAGTAATTAAATGTTAGGGTAATTAAATTAACGCAAAGGAAAGCAGCAGCGATGAAATTACAGCTTCATTATTCTACATTTGAAGGCAAATATCTCACGGAAAGAAAGAAACTTGGACGAAGTACAAAATAATTACTCTTCATTACGACTAATTCAGCAGAATTCCTTCTCTAAAAGAAAGGTTGAAAAAAGGTTGAGTAAGGGATTCATGACCAAGCGGCAGAATAATTGGATTACGATAATAGCCAACTCCAAGCACTAAAATAAAATCATAAAATCAGACTTCACGTAAGAGATAGAGATAAATATTTTTTTAAATATTCATAAATCGAATTATCTGAATGTAGAAAAATGAGCCACTATGGCAGAACTGAAAAGAGCGGCGGGAAGTTTTAATCAGGTAATCAAAAATGTTCTGGCATCTTTCCGAAACGATAAAGTTGAAGGCATATGAGCAAAAGACACGATATGTAGCCAGTGTCTTCCAAAGAAAATATGCTGAAGGGACAAATGGCTAAAAGTTACGGCAAGCATATGTTCAGGAGAAGGATGTACTATTACCTGTTCCAAACAAGATTATTCAGAAATTTGTCCCTTATGACAAGTTTTTTGATAAATCGTTGGTTAATTGATTACATTAAACCATGCGAAAGTAGGAAAAAGTACAGGACTTCCTAAGGAACACCGATTATTGAGTATGTTGCACAAAGCAAAACCCATGCCAATCCGTCTGCCAAAAATCACACTACGAATGCTGAAAGTTCTTAACTACTCGGCCAGTGATGGGCACAAATCACTAATACAAACGCTCAATGCCCGTAACGAGATATTTGCGTTCACGATACATATTTAGACTGGGAAAGCACATAAGCTCAGAATATACCTCCCAAACAATGCTTGCCACTTTCTTCCGAAGAAGGGAAAGAACTTCTTCCTAAATACGAGACGAAATTATTTCAAGTCAGTTTTTGTTAACCGATTCTAATGGATCCTGCTACAAACCAACAGTAGTTTTAAGAGATCACGACTAGTTGTTATCCAATGATACTAAGCTGCAAACTTCAAACACCTAATATTGTTACGAAATTTGAACCTAAGTAAACAATTTTAGTGAAATTATATGTGAAATTGTAGTATTTTTTGGTATAATGTAATATGAAAATCTAAAGAGGCGTGCTTTGTCGGAAAAATAATAATACAGGGGCAAGTATTTTTTGGATTGAGTAAATGGCTATCTCGCTAAGTTGACGAGATATCGCCAAGCTGGCGATGGTTTTTGGCGGCTTATTTTGTCGCCAAATTTGGCAAAAAGTCGCCAAACGGTGAGCATTTTGAGACAGTTTGGTCCGGTCTTTGAATAACTGTAATAGGTATTGCAATTGAATAAACGTAATTGATCCTCTCTGTAGCTGTCACCATATCTGGCCCTGATATGCCTTCCAGTAATTTCGAAAATTACTACAGATTTCTCAGTGGCCGGGTCAAAACTATATACGACCGGAGTCAGCATCTGCCCTCAGTTGTTAGTTCAGAGCGACTTCGAAGTACTGAGATCTCCGTAAGAGCTTCGCCTTTTAGATACGCTTTGCACTGCATTGTGTTTAACGTTCTTAGTAGTTTGAAATGTAACTACTAATTGTACTATGTGATACTGTGAATACTGGTAGGAGTGTTCTGAGGAAAGTTCCAGAACTCTGAAGTGCTCCTTTAGATAAAATAAATTTTATCAACCTATCATCGGATATATGTGCATTCAATCTATTATGAATCCGTACGCAAGCAACAGTATGCTTCACCATATGCTCTTGTGTGGGGGATTATTAACTGAAATCGTTCAAATGTGAACTGTTATCCCCAGACAATTATTGTAGATATCCCCTGGGCTTAATTACAGCAAATTCAAGTAATTAATTTTCAAGAAGCAGCTAACCGCTACAGCATCTGAGCTTATAGGTTAATGAATGAAAATCCTTATGTCACAGATGGGACTTCAGGTTGTGCGAAACAACTTGGAAAGGTTTTCGACATCCTCAGACCGTAACACTTACAAAAACAATATCGATAAGCTTGTATACCACTAAAAAGAAAATAATGTCAGGATAACAACTGATAAAAACAAATTAGCTTCTCTGAGACTGGAATAAAAAATCTCTCTCAACAGACTTTGTAAAATGTCTTTTTTTATTGTACAAAAAAAAAAAGGCAGATCTTTCTTGGAGATAAGTTACCTAATTCTATAAATTCCATGTAGTTATTAAAGAGCTAAATAAAATTTGAATTTAGAAAACATTGCTAATAAGCTTCATTTTAAACTATTGAATATCCAATGCTATTTATTAATAGCAAGCAAGGTGACACATTGTTTAAGACAATAGGCTCCACTTATTGGCTCAATAAAACCCTCTTCCGTCGTTTTTCATTTCCATTCATGTTCCTCTCTCAAATCCTTGATTAGATAAATCATTATGCATCCTATTTACAACATATCTACGAACATAAAAGTCACGCGAAATGTGTAGCTTTTAATAACGAATGTAAATCAATTACGAAGCAGTTTTCTGAAAAGTAAAATCACAACAAATAAAAGCCTGATGGCCTATTAATATCCCATCATCGTTAAAACCGCATCAGAGCGTTTAATAACGTCTGCGTCAGTTTTCGCATTAAGATTTGCCGATAATTTAACACTGACAAAACTAAAATTTAAACATTGGGACAGAAAGTAAAAAATCCCTAAACATCTTCGCCTTACATGGGCTCAGGATGCAAATTTTTAAAAGCTGTAGAACGAATAATTTGAAGAAAATAGATATTTAGTTGCTCTACACCGCTCTACGTTGCCTCGCTTTAAGAAATTTTCCTTTATGTTACTTTGCTTTGACCGAAGATCTATAAAGACATCTTTCCGATGATTTGGAAAAAAATATGAAAATCATTTTTGGTTTACCGAAACATAGACGAAAAGTAAAATATAACATTATCGTTTCATTATGCACTGTTGGCATATAAAAATGCGATTTTGAAAGGACACTAAGTTTAACGTGAGCTTACACTTTTCTGAACTGTAGATCGCCCATTAATGGCTGAGTTGTTAAAACAGCTGAGCAATGGTAGTTCGATACACGTTCAAATGCCGGCGAACGGAACGACTGCATGAATAATGTAACGCAGATGCGAGCTATTTCCTTAAGAACACCTTCCCCGAAAGAATACTTTCCACTGACAGATAATTCTCGAAAGCTTTGTTTTAAATCAAATTAAAAAATCAACCATATCACTTTACTATTATTATTTCACAAGGATCATTCCCGTAACAAGATAATACTTCCAAATAATTTTCTACAGAAAGATATGTGGGTCAACGCTGCCTGTTGGCCACCATTAAAGTAAATGCATTGTCCTTACCCTAAATAACAGTTTTCGTATCCCCAAAGCAACCTATCAGCGGCTGAACGGTAGAATCGTTAAACACTAGTAGTTCGACCTAGGTTCGAACGGGCAACTGCATGGAGTTTTCGTGGTTTTCACCACGTCTAACGTGATACGAGCCAGTTCCACTTAGAAAGTTCTGCCCGAAGGTCTTCCGTTCCCGCAGATAGTTCTCAAATTGCTTTGCCTTAATAAAATAACCTAATTTGATCTACTTGTTTTTAAAGCAAGTTTTATGAACGTCATTCTTTGTTTATTACATTAACTAATCTAAGAATATTCCATAATTTAGAAAATTTTTACCACAGTCAGCATGTGCTAATGACGGCAGCATATGTCTTCTCTTCCTGCAAGTATCGTGTTTTCGCATATATCAGACAAGAAAATATTGCTGATATGTGTTGTCCTATAACGGGAAAGATCCTTTTATATTTTCTATGTTACAGGATTAAATTGGTTATATTTTAGATTTCTAGGTGCTTAAATATTTGTTCAACAGAAGATAAGGATCGATATTTCTTCGCTTTACATCATTTCAGCTTACGACAGGCTTCATACAAACACTCTACCTTTATGAAGCGGAGAAGATCTGCATGCAGAACAACAAAAACAAATCTTATGGACAGATTTAGCATAACTGCATCTGGGCAAAGCTCGCGTGGGTTATCAGCCTAAGGAAAGGAATGCCTTCGTGGAGGTCCTTCTAATGGGAAACAGGCTCTACGTACTATCATACATGGTAAAAATCATGCATCGAGATCTGAACTCGGCAACTACCAGTGCTCAGCGACCTCACCCTCGACCGCTGGAGGACTAAGCGATTTTACACTTATTTATACAGACAAATAAAATTATAATATACGAATGTAAATATTTCATCACTGAATAATATCAATACTTCGTACAGAAGAATTTTCGCATTAAAAACAATCGGTAAATTTGCGAACCAATAAAGTTGTTAAAATGCATTCAGGAAACGAAAGTCAGTTTGCCCTCCGCAATGAGAGGGATTTTCAATCCTATTAAATGTTTTAAAGTCTTACAATAATAATATGAAAATATGTTTAATTTTATTTTGCAAGGAGGAAGAAATAACATTTGATTTCTGACAGCCCTTTGTTGCATGTGCAAAAATTTACAGAACTGTACTTTGCGTAAAAAACTTTCAGCCAAACATAACTGACAGCATGCTTTATACATGCCGCTGCAGAACTCAGCGATAATAATTTTACGTTAACGGCTTAACACTAGAGACACTGATGAGTAATGGATGTCCCCCCCCAAAGGATAAAAATCGCCATTTTGATGAATTAGTAGCTCTATTAAGACTAGGGGCACACATTTATGCTAAATTGCAATTATTAAATCTTTATTGCTAAGAATCACGAAAGAGTTAATAATGGAATTAAGAATAACTTAATTCCGAAGTTCGGTTCAATTTTGAATAGTTCTGAGACTTATTTATACTCTCAGTCTATAAATTACTAAAAGCTTTGTTTGAAAATGTACTATTTGCAGTGAAAATTTTGCATTTCACTTTCATATAATTAAACTTACATATTTTTTAAATAAGCATCACCCGTGAGTATATCTTGTGCATCAATTAGCATGTCTAAGAAACGAAATCTACCATTAGAAACGACGGCAGCAACGATTAGTTTTGGAATATGAACGAAAGAATTTGCTAAATTAAAGTAAAGGATTAAGAGTTTTTTTAAGACTTAAAATTATCAGTTACATAAATTAAGAATGATGCGTAAACGCTTTAGTTTGATTTGAAATTACATATTTTCAATTATTATTAAACTGCTAAAAGAGGGATTGGCCCCAGAAAAAGGCCCCACCAGTGGCTCAGTGGTAAAACCGTTGAATACTGGTAGTTCGACTCGGGTTGGAAAGCAAGTGTATGGACTGGCTACATGAGTGCTTTACGTAAATCTCCCCCATGTGTGATGTGAATACGAGCCAGTTTGCCATAAAACGTACTCCACGAAAGCATCCTTCAGACTACGCAAACACCTCTCGTGACTTTTTTTATTCTGAAAAATAAAATTATTAGTACATTTATTTTAAAATTTAATTTCTCAATTACAGAAATTTCTCAATTAAAATGTAATTTCTCAATTACTTCAAATAGAAATCTGAACTCCAGGAAATTCTACAAGCATGCTTTGGCAAAAATATGCAGGTTATTCATATGTACGTATCCCGAATTATGTGTAATTACGGTGTATGCAAACTTCTTTCAGAATTACAGCAAGTCCTGTGTGAAGGCATTCTTTCCCTTATAGCGCTGTTATATTCTGCCTTAATGCAATCCAAGCTACGAAATTACATTACATCTAGCGAAAAAATTATACCATCTTGAATTCAGATACCACCCACACTCATTAGGTGATGATGATAAGAATAACTGCAAACGTTGAATGACAATCGCGTTAATGTACCTTTCCGTGCCACGTAGAACCTGTTAACATTTCACAAAAATCGCATATCACATTTATCTTTCATTCCCCGTACCCAACCTGTTGACTGTTCACAAAAGTCGCACGCCCCATTTATTTATTTTTATTCCACATATACGTTTGCAGCATACAAAATGCAAATGGAAAACAAATCAAATAATTCTTTCGTAATTCCCAGATTCTGACAGCAAATAACGATGCAGATACTCTATCCACAAATCCCCTCCATACTCCACCTTCAAATAGTTGCTGTCCAAGTGTGTGAAATAAGTTCAACAAAACTCAGTGCAACAAAAGAGCGCAATATTATTTTGCAAGACACAACAAGAACAACATCAAAAACTGCACATTAACTTGAGCAACAGATATAGGGCGCCTAATTTTAAATCCTCTTCACTGAAAATTCTAGTTTTAACACGAAAATGCTTTATAGTCGGTTACTAGTTTTCGATCGATTCGTGAGTAAAGAAAGCATTCATTAAGAACTTAAAATAACCAACCATTTCCAGCTGCTACGGTTTTGTAAAAAACTAGCTCAAGCAAGACAATAAATATCTGAATAATATTGTTACGGATTTCGTATTTATTTAGCTATTTATTTAGAATTGTAATTAAAATTGTTTTATTTTCCCGCGCAACGCAGACGATTTTTGAAGAGAAAAAAACTACGTCGAAAAAGTAAAAATAAAAGAGCGCGTGCATTTAATATTTAATAAATAAATACCTCGTAATTACTGTTGCCATCCAGAAAAATCGAGAAAATAAGTTTTACCAGAGTGTTCTAGTGAATAATTGAAAAGCTTATAAAAGCCGAATTAAAACACCTCAACTCAATTGTAGATGTTTTAAGCGAACTGTTGTTTACTTAATGCTATTTTTGATTGTAGGGAATCCGCTGTGAGATTGGATTAACTTTCTCTGTTTTGAACTGAGTTCTGTTTAACGTTTGAGATATTGTGATATTGTACGAATATCTCTGAGAAAATATTTCAGCATTTTGTTTTATTTCTTGTGAAAAAAATTAATTTCATAAACTTTTTATAGACTTGTGCATTCAATCCATTACGAACCCGTACGCACGCAACAATATATAAAAAAAACTATTTGCCATACATTTACAACAGTATGTTATTTTGGTAGTTGTGTTTGCACCCGAATAGAAAGGGTTCCGTAGAACCGAATAACAATACATTCTTTTCTACAAATAAAAATAATAATAAAAACTGCGATAACACGAAATGTAGTCTACCTTACAGTAATGCATATCTGCAATGTTTCACGTAATTTATGATTACCATTCAGCAGCTCAGTAAAAGGTCATTCAAGTTTCAGTCAGTTCCTTTAAAACCATTACCATTTCTTCTAGTACTTAATGTCAGCTTAAATGCAGTAACATATCTCTATACAGAATCACTATTAACACTCCTTGAGTTGTTTAACATAATTAATTATTTAAGCAAACAACTTTTAAAAATCCCACTCATAAGAAATTGACTCTAGATCAAAAAGGTCGAGTTAATCAATTCAGCTCATTCACATACTTGATCTCTTTTTTGAAAGTTCTGTTGTACTTGTTAAATTTGGTACGGATAAACATAAATATTCTATCCAATGTAAAATACAGAGACGAACTTCTATACTCGTATATCCCTACAGAGCAAGCATGCAATAAATCTAGGATCTTGTCTCCAGAACATTTAATTCAAATATGCACTGGTCAACACATAATGATCTCGCAGTAGCTGAAAAGAGCACAAATTTCTACAAATGTTATTTAAAATAAAAAATACCACATAACGCCTTGTTTGGAGCAACAAACTCCTTGAGAGAAATTTTCATCCGGATTTACCAGTGAAAACAAATGTGTGTGTGTGTGTAGAGGGGAATTTAACCCTTTCGCAAAAATGTTGCAGATTATTCATCTTTCAGTCAATCAGCTATGAATATCGGAGCTCATTTTCTGCGGTCATCATAGAATACCCGCTTTCTTTTACGTGCTCAGCTACGTGGTCTATAGTGATTGGTTATTTTATATAAGACGAAGGGAAAACAAATTACATGGGAAAGTTATTCTTCCAAAATCTCTTTTATATGTGATAACAGCTCAAGAAATTCTGTCCATAAAAATGCATAAACCGTCCTTATAACGAAACATATCACTGATGGAAAAGTACAGTTGAATTCCAATTATCCGAATCAATTGGGACCGCCCCCCCCATTCGGACAATCAAAAATTCGGATAATTGGATTTTTTCCGAAGAAAGGGTCTACGTACACTTTAATTCCTTGCTGTATGTACTGTATGTTGAAAATGAGTGAAAAAACTATTTTTAAAGAAAATGAGGTTTTAAATTAATTAAAATGAAAAGGCAACACTTTTACGTACATGTTAAATAGCGGACAAACGCTGTAAAATTAATGGCGTACAAGTGCTTATAGAAGTGCTGAAATTCATTGCTTGCTGAACATCTCGGTCAAAGTAAGCTGTTTGACGAACACTGTATCTGCACTTAAAATTTCTTAGCCAGCCGTTACTTGCTTTAAAGGATGAACAACAAAGCTTCTGAGCTAAGAGCTTAGCTTTTTCACAAAGAATCGGACCCGAAATTGGGTTTCCCATAGAACTTTGTTGCAAAAACCACTTAAAAACGATGTCTTCTAAATTTGTATTTGTTGCTGTCTTCATTAATTTTCTTGAAGAACTTGAAGAACTTCCATCTTCGTTTTCAAGCAGTAACACGAAGTTTAAAAGTGTAGGTTTGCTCCTTTTAATGTCTGAAATCTTTCATTGTCTAACACTACTATTAAGACGGAAGTCTTAATTCTTTTCTTAAATTCTGAAAGCGATTCGGATAGTCGGAGTTCGGATAACTGGAGTTGTACCGTACCTAGTTATCTCCCCAACAAACAACACCCGCAATCATACTGTAAGCAAAATCGCAGTTGAGTTTACATGCTGTTTACATATTTGCATAGCCGATTTAGCCGCTCTCTCGTTTGCCACGAGAAAAAGAATTATCAAAATATTAGTCGCCTAATATACAAACTGGTTTAAGTAAGCATTTATGCACAGCAGTAGTTAATAAAATGCTGACAGTAGCTCCTGCAAAATAGCACCATAATTAAATTAATAAATATTTTGCTCTATCAAGCAGTTAATAGCAGATGTCCATATTGCTCAATAATCACAGCAATTGGCTTTCTATGGCTTAATTTTTGCAAAGATGAAGCTGTGCTTAGAAATTGATTCTGGAGTCTGAAAACTACAAAAAGATTCACATTTAGCCACTACGCCGCATCTCAAACCTGCCTGTAGCAGCTGGCGAAAAGATTCTTGCGTCGCAGTTCGTTTGGCAAATAAAGTTTCTAGGTCGTTCCCGACAAATATTTCGAATTTCTCTATTCATATGTCGCACACGAAATAACGACCCATTCTGAAAACTCTGGTTTTTATGCTCTTATCCAATTACGTCAAGTGATGTAACCCATAAGATACATAGACGTGACTTTGCTCTACTGGTTGCATGACCAAGTAAGGAGAAGGTCATGCTATTTTTAGGCGGGTTATCAAGATTTCCCTGATTTTTTTCCACTTGATTTAAGGAAAATAATATACTTATCAATTCATCGTCCGTACTCTAATACAAGTCGCACTTTGGTTTCCAAGGATGGCATTCTTTTCTAGTACATCAGGCAAGCTTTCCACTGTTTGAGCATTGCCTCTGAGGTATGTTCAAGGCCGGTCACTAGAACTATCTTCTTTACGCTGCACTGTTTTACTGTATAAGATGAAGTTTTAAAACGGTTATTTTTCGATTTAATTGTAAATATTTAGATAAAAATGATCTGGTATCTAGAAGCTTAGCCCTTTTACAAAAATAGTTTTCTTACACAATTTTTCATTTACTCATAAATGCATATAATTTGCAAATAAATAAATAAACTGCAGCTAAAAATTATAACATGTGGATTGGCAATATTTCCTGTTGACAGATATCGTAGCGCTTGGATTGGTAACTTTAAAGTTAACTCCGCCTAATGTGCTCTGACCAATCACATAACTCGCCCTAGTTACGTGCCTCATAACTCAAAGCCTCACGTATCTTTGCTAATGTTCCAAGAGGTCAAAACTCCTAGCGGTTGATGCCTCGAGAACCAGCAACGATGTCCTATGTCTAATATTCCATTTCGACTGCTGCTGCCATGGAAGAAGGTTGCTATCTCCTGCCCTACGCATCTCCAACACTGATATGCCTATACTGCTGTATGATTGTTATCCGCGACTCTCAAAAATGCTTGTTTACTGAGTTTAATCATGTTTTGATTCTCGCCTCTTTGCGTGGTGCATTTAAAAATACACCTCTAGTTCTATATATTTAATGGCCTCTGGTATAATGTTCAATTACTGGTCAGAACTCTTAGTAGTTGAAGCCAGAAGCAAAGATAAGATCCAAGATCCAACGATTGGTAACTAGTGTATACTAGTTGATAATCAATTAGCAAAGTATCTTTATAGAATTTGCATACTGTCTACCTTGAACCTTACTTAACCTACATCTAACTAAAAAAAAGGGGGCGGAGAGGACGCAAAAAAAACTGTAAGCTTTCAGATTTTATATTAGGCCCAAAGGGGCGTTTTTTTAACGTTTTGTGTGTTACCTTTATTTATTAAATATCATGTCCTTCGCACTTCAATGCTTCCAGATGCCCACATTCGGATGGAGACGTACATTATTCAAAATTTGATGGCTGTAGGTACCGTTTGTTTATCCAATGCGAGAAAGAGACATACATTTATGCACAGAGTTCCTATCCAGTACTAGAAGAAAAACTAATATCATCTGATCTTAGAACTACGACACTACACCTGTCTCACTACTAAGCAAATGCAGTAGACGCAGATACAACATTGCAGATTCAGCTTGTTTTGTTATTCTACATGCAGAGTAATGGAGGAAGCTACCGAAATAGCAGCTGTTTAAAAACCTAATGGAGCTCTTGAATTCAACGAGTTAAACTATTTGTGGGCGATCAGAACCGTTGCCACTTAATGAATAATTAGGAGGTAACGTCAAGGCCAATAGCACATTAAAAAAACATTAATAACACTCTCAAAACATTCTAGAACTGATTGCCGGTTCTCTTTGATCATTTACTTTATATATATTTTAGATAATTTTTAGCATTTATTTTATATACATTATTGCTTTAAATTATTTTTTACTCTGTAGGCACACGCAAACGGACATGAACTGACTTGCACATACAGATATACGCTGATTTTGAAGTTGACTGCTTTGGGTACGTCGAAAGCAGTTAAACGTTTTGCGCTTATTAAATTAATTTTTGCCTTAACTAAACACAACAAAGAACCATCTAAGCAACATACCTCATCATGAAAGGCATATCTCTAAATGTACGTTCGGCAGTACGTTATCATATTATCCACAAAAATAAAAGCTTCGCTCGCTATCTTCTGGAAACTGCACCAAGAAAGTTTCTGCAAGATTTCTCAACCTGTCAGTGTAAATGCCATCAAAACAACACGTCTACACATTAACGGCAGTAAGACACTAATCTACCGATGATGTTTTGAATGCGATTGAGAATCACAGCAACACAGCTGAGAAATATTTAGCAAACGTGATGAATCCATATAAAGCAATTAAGCTTCAAAGCACATTTTTAAGAAATTCAAGTTCCACGCTCAAAAATTCTTTGCTGTTTCTGAAGAGGCTCTTAGAAAAAAAACATGCCAAGCATGGAATAAAACACACGAGAAGTTTTCCATCAACAAAAACGAGAGACGGTCAATTGGGCTTTTAACAGGTAGGCTGGCAGGCCACAAATTGGATGTGGTCCGTTCCAATTTCGATGAAGAACTCAAGGTACTTTCTGCTCCACAGTATTTTAAGCGCCCCCATACTGAAAAGATACTATACACTTACCAACACCTATGCCTACTCCGGAATTCAAACCCGGACCCAAAGCATGGCAACCACATACTGTACTATCATACCAGCAAGGCGGCAGCACGCAAGGACTATACGCTAGGAGAAAGATGAAAAATATTTAAAGGAAATTGACTCATATTTATATTACTTATGAACCCTTCAGGGTTAAGTAGCAAAACCGCTGAACTGATTTTTCGAACCGGGTTCATACTCAGGCGACCAGGCTGGCTTCAAGGGAATTTTCGTAGTTTTTCCCAAACGTAACCTTTATGAACAAGTTTCTCTTAAAAAGATCTTCCACAGTGTTGCTTTGCCAAAATCTAAATTATCTTAATTCTTATATTACTCATGGGCTAAACCGCAAAAACAGCCATGCAGGGAGTCTGTTTCCGGGGATTAGAATTTGTGTAGAGCTACCATCGTTTAGCCATGTTATCCTATTGGTCGTTAAGAGTACAGAACTTCAGTGTGAGAAAAAATATCACTATTAAAATACAATAACAAAAATGCATGTTTTTATTTTATAAATAATGTTATTTATTAATTGTACTTACAATAAAAATGCAGCATTAATTTCATTAAAATTATGAAAAGTGGTTTCGAAATGACACTCAAAAATGCAAATTGGCGGAAACTTCTTATATTTGTAATATTTTTTACAGGAAAAGGCCGAGAAAATCCTTTTTATCTGAAGTAAGTCTGCCCATATGAATTCGGATGAATGCATTCTTAATTTTCTAGTTTTATATATTTGGGTATTTCCCCCTCCCCCCGAAGGTGTATTTCGTGTTAAACACTTTAGGGATATGCAACAACGCTATTTTGAATTTTTTGTTCAACTATTGTTGTTCTACCAAGCCTATTAAATTACAAACGTATTATAATACGCAATAAGGTAGCCCGAATTTATTTCTGAAAATTTTTATCTAATACTTAATATCTATGCCTGATATTGTTTACATCGACGCCATATCATCAATCAAAAACCACTGTCCCCAGAATAACTGATCAAAAGCTTCGGCATACAATTCGTTTCAAGGAAAAAATAACGTAAGACTTTTATATATTAACTATTTTACATGCACCTCTATTTTTTCAGATAAACAAAACAAGATAAAGTAACAAACCGAAGAAAATGCGGGCTGAATGAAAACAGCAAAAAAAAAAAAAAAAAAATAAAAAAAAAAAAAAAAAAAAAAAAAAAAAAAAAAAAAAACGCAGATTTGCTGCCATAGTGCGGACCATATATTCTAGCACAGTGCTGCTGAGCGAACTTCTAGCACAATAACTTCCTTTCTACCACACAGCTATAAATAAAAAAAAAACGAATATTTAATTGCAGGAACAGTTACCTCAGCAAATGCATACTGGAAAGGAAAAAAACCTATGGAGAAAGTGAGAATTGATTGTCAGCGTTAAAAAAAGTGCTCCCAAAATTTCATTAATTACACTTGATTAAACGCAGAAAATTAATGAATGCTAACAACTTTTTGCCAGATCGATTTAAAGGAAAATCGAGCACGATAGAGAAATTTATCACGTTTATTAAACCTTTCTTGAGATAATTACTGACAAAAATGGTTCATTAACGCAGGTAGAGTTATGTTTCATCCAAAGGGGCATGGCAACTAATAATTTTAAAAAGTTACAGGAAACAAATACCTTATAGCGGAATACAGACTGTGCTTACTATGTGTTTTGACACGAATGTGTGAGTAAGAATACGGAGCAGAATCTCGTTCATTTGGCTTATACAGAACGAAGACTTTTGACATCCCCTTCCGATAACCCTTAATCAGATTCGTTTTTACTGGAGCAGAGAAAAGAAATGGATCACTTTTGTAAGCATCATTTTTGGCAAAAAATAATAATTTTAGACATATTTTTAATAAATAAGCTTCAAACCTTTTCTTTTTCAAACTTTATTTTCATTTAAATCACATAAAACATGTATCAATAAGTGTTAAAAATTAAATTTATATGTTTCTTAAAAATATCGTATGTAAATTACCAAACCAGTATTTCATACAAGGGACATTTTATGACTAAATTTAACGTTAGTGTAGTTTATATGCATGAACATTTACAGAAAAACAACGATCTATAAAAGAGTATGAAATAAAAAAAAGGAATATTCCTGATTAAAATTCCGTAGGATTCCGATATCACAGTTTCACCTTTTGATGCAATGAACATCAGTGATCAACACAGAAAAATTTCTCCGATAAATGGCAAAACTTCACTAGGAATGAATTACGAAATATTTTTACAATTCATTAATTTTCATTTACATTCAAGCGCATACTTTTCTAGAAGAAAATTTAACTAGATTATATTAATGAACAATATGAGAAAGACATTTCTTGGGAAGACACCTGAAAGCCAAGCGAATAACTCTGCTGAACACTGGTGTTTCGACCCGATTCGAATCACAGACAGTAAGCTGGCTGCATAGACGTTCTACTAGTTTTCTCCACGTGCTATATGAATATAGGGCAAGTGTCTCTTAAGAAGTCTTCCACGAAAGCAACCCTTCCATACTTCGTCAAAACCGACTAAGCACTTTGCCAGAACAACAATTATGTTTACTTTTAATATGACAAAGCACACGAGGGAAATGTACTTAAGAAGAAGGATATCTTCGCGAAGGAATTTCTAAAGGAAACGTGGTTCGTACATTCACATTACACATGCAGAAAAAACAAAAATTCTCCAGAAAAGAAATTTCATGATTCTTTTTTAAGCATACTTACACTGAATTCCTTTGCTATCATTAGAAAACGTGTATCAATCTCTATAAAACGAAAGAAAGAGCGTTTTCTCTT
>KK115033.1:23947-41691 GCA_000611955.2 Stegodyphus mimosarum | reverse complement strand
CGTCGTTTTTTTTTTTTTTGTCTAAGAGTGTATATATGTGTGTAAGATTTAAAAAAAAAAGGTAACTCATATTATAACTTAAATTAACAATAGCCTCGTAATTCTTCATTTTAATTTGGGTATCTCCACTTTCTATTCTAAATTCTTTCTAATAAATTGTTCTGGATTACGTCTTTTCAAATAAATCCGTTTCATGCTTCTTAATTCTACAATGCGGATAGCCTTTATCCAATCAGATCAAAGAAATTTTTTTCTATAAATACAGCTGCCACTATTGCGCAGCTTTTTTTTTTTTTCCTGCTTCACCTTCTTGCAACTAACTACACACAGTTTCCTGCTCTGCTTCCTTTTTTGTCTAAAAAGACGTAAACTGTAGAAATTTATGGGTATACATAGCGCACCCATAAATGATGATGTGTGAATTTATGCGTATCAAGGTTTGCTCTATTACGAAACTATAAATATGTTGTATCAACGGCCACATCTGAAAGCTTTATTTTTCCATTATGTCATCTCATGCATTAATGCACTATTTTTTCTAATCTCAAGATATCTACAGAATTTATATTGCACATATATTATAAACACACTTTGAAAGAGATTGTATGTGAAGGTTTTATATTGCCTTTTTTTAATTGTTCACGTATATAAATGAGGAAAGGTAGCAGAGTTTCTTTAATTGTTCGTATATATAATAAACAAATGCTCAGTGACTTTAGCATTTTAACACTTTGAATAAATTCATAGAATTTTGCATTAAATAACTAAGCGAAAACAGTTAGAGGGAACGTTATAAACACAATTAAAAAGGAGTTTTTTTTTTTAGTACAAACGAAGAATATCAACGCTGAATCAATTTTCGAACCAAGGCTTCGGCGAAAAGAAGGAAAAGTACTGCTGTGTTTCCATTCCCAAAGCTGTTTTTCCCTCTTTCTTTTATTTGAAATTTAAAACTGCAGTAATTAGTGAACTAATTAACACAGTCAAATTTTACGTAGCTCATTCTATTTCTCTCAAATTTCTTATCTGATCGCATAATTTTACATGCCTCAAAACATTTTTTTTCATCGGGCGAATTAATTTTAATTGACATCTTTGAAATAAACACAAGGTTTCTTTCACGTGAAAAAGAATTTACCACGCTGCCATTCCACAAAAAATGTAATCTTTTTTATTTAAAATAAAGCTTAAAAGCAAGACAAATAATTAATGACTAAAAAAACTTCCTAGCATACGAAATTCTCCTAGTAATTATAAAATTTATTTTGCTTTTTGCCACAGAAAAACCTAAAAAGGTTTGAAGGCCTGCGAATTGAATCTACCCTACCTGTAATCTAAAAAATACTAAACGGATGTCAATACTGGGTAAATGCCAAGGTCCTCTGGAAAAGTTTAGATAAAAGCCGTATTCTTCGCGGATTTTTTCCTTACAGAACAATGGCGAAAGTGACTTGTATACTAATTGGCCAAAACATTATAAGCTGTCCCTTGTTTTAATATGAACCAGCCAGGAATTTATTATACAAAGCAATCTCATCTTAAGAAAGAAGCTATTCCGCTTTATAAGAAAGATATAAGCCTCCTCCCTTTACGATATCCAAATCTCAGACTTCTAGAAAGTCAAGCCAGCCCTGAAAATCAGCAAATGCCAACACAGGCAACAAACCTTCGTATGTAAGTTCAAGTTGCAAGATGACTTTGGTTCCAGCATCTCTAAAAAGGCTGATGTTCTAGACGTTTCACGTGCAACAGTAATTCAGGTGTTTAGAAAGTGGCTGTTAACAAAAAAATTACGGCAATAAAACCTCTTTAGTCCAAAGGGGCTTTGTCCCTGAAAGACTATTGTTTTCGTTTTGCGATTTTGCGTCGGAAACATTAAAAGTCTGTATCACTTTTCAAACTGTTGCCACAAAATATTGCAGCCCTGTATTATATTTAAAGAAATTAAATAATGAAGAATGTGCATAAATGTATGTATGTTTCTCGCATTGTGATAAAACGACGGTACCTAAAGCCATCGAATTTTGAATGCCGTAATCCTGCTGCGAATATCAGCAGTTTTCAATTTATTAGAATTTGGAATTTGTTTTATTAACGATTTCATATTTTGTAAAACTTTAACGAATTTTTGATTAACAAACTCAAGGATTTCAAAGCGGGCAATGGCAACGTTGTACAGAAAAAAAAAAAAATTATCTGCAGCGCAAGCGACTGTGTGTAGGAAATTCTAAAGATATGCTCAGTTTAAAATTATTTTGCATTATTGTTCTTTAACTGAATTTTATGGTTTAAATGCGAAAGAACATGATATTCAATAAATAAAAGTAACATACAAAATGTTTAAAAAACGCCCCTTTAGACGTAATTTAAAATCTGAAACCTTTCAGTTTTTTTTGTTTTTTTTTTAAACAAAAGACGTGAAAGGTGGCGGTCATGAATCGTTCGCAGCAACAGAACAGTAAAAACAAGACAAACTGAAGCTCAGAACGATTCAGTTGCGATTTCAAAAAATTTCTGGATTTCTATTCCAGCTGCGTAACGTTACTAGAAGAACGGATAGCGAAATTAAATCACTTGAATTTTAAACGGATCATCTTCTTTCGAAAATATTACAGAATGTTAAATCAGATTGAAGAAAATATAAGTTCAAAAAGAAAATATTTTGGCAAAAGATAATTATCCCTTACAAATTATTCAACAAAATTTTGCAAATAGAAAAACATAAAACATCTGAAAATTAAACAATTGTGCAATAATAAAAGTAAATTAAACAAAATGGAACGCGATTCTTCAGAAACTTAAAAAAAAAATAAAAAATCAGGTTTCTTTCAAATCTATAACGCTATTAACTGCCCCTCGACTAACTAGGAACAACAGCAGCGACATAGCTTATATATATATATATATATATAACACAGCAACACCTCTCATAGCAATTACCTCTTTAAAAAGAGGGTATTTGGTGACACCAGTAGTGAACATCATAAGGCTATTCTATAAGATAAAACACCTATTTAGAAGACCAAAATCGTTTGGAGCCATGCCATTTGGATGGTTTCATTGTAACAAGCCAGTAACTTGAAAAAGAGGAAACAACTAAGTTTACTGAAGTATTAGAAACAATATGGTTATGGTTCAAACAAAGCCCCCCCCCTGAAAGTTGCCGAGATTATCTTGTCTCGCACTGGCTTAAAAAAAATCTGGTTACTTTAGCAGATTTCTCGGTAAAGAAAAAACGCTGAAGTAACAATAAATATTTTTAAAAAAAAAATGGCTGACTGTATCGGACTACAACGAACTCCAGCTCTGCAGAATTTCTAATGAAGAAAGCTGTCTCCGTTAAAATGTAGATTCCTGCCTTTTGTGCAGTTAGGATAAAATGTACGCAGAATATTAGTGAATAAAGAAATACTCTTTCTTAAAACTACTAAAAATTTAACAACTTCTCATTCTGTCAAACTTGTGATTAATTTAGACTTTAAAAATATATAAAATTCTGACATGTATTAACTAATCTTTGCTTTATAGTTGATAATACATTAATACTGCTGCGTGCGTACGGGTTCGTTGTGGATTGAATGCACAAGTCGTTAAAGAGTTAACAAAAATTTATTCTTTTCACAAGAAATAAATGAAAATGCTGAAATATTTCTTCAGAGATGTTCTTAGAATATCACAATATCTCAAAGGTTTAGCAAAACTTAATTCATAAACAGAGAAACTAATTCTATCTCACAGCGAAATCGCTACAATCAATAGCAGCATTAAGTAAACAAACAGCAGTTCGCGTTAAACAGCTACAACTACAACTGAGATGAGGTGTTTCAATTCGGCTTTTATAAGCTTTTTAATTATCACTAGAACAATCTAGATTTTTCTGAATGGCAACAGTAATTACGAGATATTTATTTATTAAACATTAAATGCACGCGCTCTTTTATTTTTATTTTTCTGACGTAGCTTTCTCTTCAAAAATCGTCTGCACGGGAAAATAAACCAATTTTAATCACAACTCTAAATAAATATCCAAATAAATATGAAATTCGTAACAATTTTATAATTTACTTTACATTATACACAACCAGTCTCGTGCTGGGAGATCGTAAAACGTAACACATTATTATTACACACTCTCTCCCGTTACTCATTTCGCGTCCTCTATTGCGTCTCTTTTACGATGTCAGTTTCAATACATGAGAAATTGTCAGTTTCAATACATGAGAAAAAAAGGCTCGAAGGATATTAGTAAATTAAAACTCTTGATTCCAGGATCTACTCGTAGTTCAGCTCTGTTTTGCCTATTGACTAGATACGATGGTCTCTTCCATATCCGCTTTATATCAGATTTACGTAAAATATGAGGCCTATCTGCCATAGGAAGGATATTTCCGATTGATACTTTAAGGGAAATTGACTGACGTCAATGGGGAAAAACCATACTGGGTTCAAAAATTCACCTAACTATTCCCTTTATGATTGTGCAAGATCTAAAGTATTATTTGTAAGTTCAGTACACCTTGAAATGAACTTTGTATTTAAGGTTTTAATAGGACTGTTCAAAAATTTTGAAAAGTTGAATGACATTTATATGGAAAGCAATCTTCTTCCAAAGAATTCGAAGTTTGTTTTGCAATTATTTCGAAGAGAAGTTTAAAACAGTATGAAAATATTAAAGAATATTTCTTTTATAATTTGAATGTTCATTATTACACGTATATTTATAACATGCAATATGAATAAAAAAATATCTAAATATTACTTATTCTAATGTTTACGAACAAAAAATTTATTACTATAAAAAATTCAAGATTAAAATTAGGATGTATATTTCTAGACAACTAGTATCTCACTGCGTACATTACGGCATTTACCTACGCCAATCTAAAACCAAGGTGTAATGTGCCAAGTGGCATCATGTTATTAAAAGGCCGAAAATTAACACGTAAAGCTAAATGTTAATTTAAAAAGGTCGAAAATTCTCATATACAGCATTTATGTCAAAAATTTGAACATTTTTATTAGATTCTGTATAATTATTTAAACAGAAATAATTTTTGAAGTAAAAAAATCTTAACACTTTGAATAAAACTGCTGATCTTTAAATAATTAGCGGCAATGTATATCGAAAGGATTATTTTAGTGGAGACTTTATTTTTCAGAAAATTGCTCCTATTTATGCTAAGCAAGAGCAAATAGCATTTGAGTGAAGTATAAATTATTAATCACGATAAAACAGTTATATACATTTTACATTAGTTTCAATTAATGCATTTTTACACTTGGCAGCCAGCAAGCAACGAGTAAGAATTGTTATACTGGGTATAAATCAGAAGTACTTTGAAATATTTAAAACAACGATACACAAAAACAATATAACAAAGGGACATCCTGTAGCCCAATTTCAGACAATTAGTAACAACTTCTTTTTTTTTAGCCCAAAGGGCTATTAATTTCGTTTGGACATTTTGTGTTAATTCGCTTTTCAAACTGTTGCCACCAAATATTATAGCCCTGTATTAAAGAAATTAAATAATAAAGAATCTGCATAAATGTATGTATGTCTCTTGCATTGTGATAAAACAACGGTACCTAGAACCATCCAATTTTGAATAACGTAATCCTCCACCGAATATGGGCATCCGGAAGCTCTAATCTGGAATTTGTTTTATTATCTATTTCATATTTTGTCAGACATTAAAGAATTTTTGATTAACGAACTCAACGATTTCAAAGCAAAGAATGGCAACACTGTAAAAAAATTATCTCCAGCGCGCAAAACTGCGTATCGAAAATTCTAAAGATTATTAAATTTTAAATCATTTTAAAATTATTTTGCAATATTTCTATTGAATTGAATTTTATGGTTTAAGTGCGAAGAACATGATATTTAGTAAATAAAGGTAACACACAAAACATTAAAAAAAAGCCCCTTTGGGGGTAATGTAAAATCTGAAAGCTTTCACATTTTTATTTATTTATTTTTGATAAAAAGTACTTAAGAGACATCAATGTGTCAGGTATTTTATATTACCATTAAAACAGTTTAAACAAATCTAAAAACAAAGATAAACTCTACGGAGTAAAATTAATTTGTAAACCTTTTCTTACCCAACATCAAGAATTCTTTTTAAAGTCAAGTACAATAACACTTTATTTAACTCGTACAGTTATTTTGAATTTATCTACATACCGGGCGTCACATTATTTTGGGAACCAGCCAACTGGCTTTCTGAGCTACCATTCACTATCATAAATTAGTTGCAGTTTTTGAACCGTTAGGCAATAATGTTTGATTCCTCCCTCGAGCGTCATCAGGATGTCTTGGGTCATCCGGAAAGTTGTGCGGTTTTCTGATGATAAATACAAATGAGGTAGTACAAAAAACGTACGAAAATTTCATTGAAGCACATAAGCACTATTTTGTTTTATGACAATTTGTCATCTCTCTGGCAGCTGGAAAATTTCCTTTTTTAAAAAAAGTTGTTCCGTTTTTGTTTGTAAAGAAGCTATTGAGGTGCTGCTTGACACTCAAAGTGAATTTGAAGTGACCTGAAGAGATGAAACTCGAATAGGCAGGGTTTAGTGAATGTGAGAAGTGACACAAAACATCTCAAATATATCGAGTAAATTTTTGTCTCATATTCATCGAAACGCAGGTTCCAGCAATATCATGCTGAAAATTGGCCAGACCTGAAAGCTTTCCTTTGATTTATACTTTTAAACTGCATTTTTCCAAATTTACGCTCTAATTTGTTGGCAACAGTTCTTAGCTTGCAGTTCCTTTATAATCCCAGCATATACAAAGCATTACTTTTTTTAGGATGCAACTCATTCTCGGTGGTATTAAAGGAGGTTCTCCAGGCTTACCCCTTGTTTTTTTCTAGTAATATTACAGCATAACATCCACTTCTCATCTCCGATAATAAGACATTTCAAAAAAAGAGCTTATTTATTTTTTTTCCGAAGCAAAGACTCGAGAGTAAGCTTATTCTGCTCTGTTAAAGTATACAATACCCATACATCGTAGCAGCTTATATACTAAATCTTCTTCAAATGATCATGTATTGTACTTTTTGGAATATTCAGACTGTCTAAGACTTCCTGAATTGTATAACGTCGAATTTTCAGCGATAACTCCTTTTAACATGTCCTCGTTTACACTGAATGGTCATACAGAACGGATATCATATACGAAGGTAAAATTTTCATGCTTAAACTTCTTCATTAGAAAGAGTATTTTTTCCATATGTGGCAAAAATTTTAAAAGCAGTCTCTAGTAGCATTTTTTCTTTTTTAAAATAAAGGAACATAACGTGATGAAAATGAACTTCTGGATTCTCCATTTCTACCACTACAACGGGAAAACAATTAAACAACAACAATTGCAAGAATTAAGCAACATGAGCAGAAAAGACCATAATTAAAAATCCGCTTTAATGAATATAACTCCTAATCAGCTGTAATAAAATAGTTAGAAGAAAATGAACTTTCATCTGAAAACTGCAGAACTTTCCGGATTACCCAACAGAAAAAACGAGAGATCATTCATTTACTAGCCCAAAAGAACGTTAGCTCAGAAGAGACATTAATTTCATTTTGGCATTTTGCGTCGATTCACTGTAAATGTCCTTATTATTTTTCAAACTGTTGCCACCAAATATTATTGTCCTGTGTTATATTTAAAGAAATTAAATAATGAAGAATCTGCATAAATATATGTATATTTCTCGCATTGTGATGAAACAATGGCAACTAGAACCATCAGATTTTGAACATTGAACGTTTCCAACCGAATACGGACATCCGGAAGCCCAACTTTGGAATTTGTTTTATTATCGATTTCATATTTTGTAAAATTTTAACGAATTTTTGATTAACAAACTCAGGGATTTCAAAGCGAGCAATGGCAGCGTTGTACAGAAAAAACATTTTTATCTCCAGCGCGTGAGACTGTGTATGGGAAATTCTAAAGATATGCTCATTTTTAAATTATTTTGCGATATTGCTCTTGAACTGAATTTTATGGTTTAAGTGCGAAGAACATGATATTTAATAAATAGAGGTAACACACAAAACGTTAAAAAAAAAGTCCCTCTGGACGTAATGTAAAATCTGAAAGTTTTTTTTTAAAAAAACTTATTTACGCTAAAAAATCTCAGTGTTTGGCAAACAAAACTCCAGTTTCTTTTAAAAGAGACAGAGCTGTTACGTTTCTAACGCCATTTCAAAAATATGTTAAAGCAAATAAAATACGTACTTGTCAGGTTCCCTATTTCTTTTCCAAATATTCTGTTCACAAAAAAACTTTCAAACATTCCAGAAATAGAATATATTTCCAACTTATCAACCACGTACACCTTCAACATCTTCTCAAGAAGAAAGAAATAGCGAATCCTCGGAAAAATATAAATCGGAAGAAAACGGAAAAGAATCTATAATGATAATCGCATTAGAAAATTCTGAAATATAATTTTTCGAGCATAAATATTCCCGAATTCATAGGCATCACAAAAGCAGGCTGATTTTTCAAATACAATTTAAAGGAAGATTGCTGCAAGCGAATTCTTGAACTACGTAATAAATTGTTCGTGTAACTGTTAAAAACTGTTTATGCTTAATAACTATAATATAACTGTTCGTACAACTGTTCACGACTTCTTATATTACGTAATAATTTTCGTAAAAAACTTTACACTTTTTTAATAATAGAAACAACAATTATGAACTTGAGAAGAAAACAGTTACTTAAATATATCACTCGATAAAAGCAGATATGCATCACATATCTGTAAGATTCAACAGAAAATTACGAAGATCACAGAACTCTGGAATTCTTTATTTCAGACAACATGAATTAAAAACCCATTCAAAATTATTAATGCTGACAGTTGATGATCAATTTTACAGTTATGTTCCAAATAACAAATGAAATAAGGAACAAACAAACAACATTTGTACTTAGTATTTGTAGCCGATTGCTTGTTAACAGTTTGAGTTCCGTCTAGTACTTACACTAAGAACTTCTTTTCTGCAGACATGGGCTCTTATTAACTGAGTTACCCAAAATTAGTAATTCATTTATTAAGATCTGGTGCATAGAAGCTCTCGATTGCTGGCAATGAGTGCCGAATAATTAATGCTTAAATTCAGAATCACTGTGATTTAACTTTTGATTAAATTTGTTTGTTTTGGTTGATTATGGCAAAGAACACTAGGGCTATCTGCCTAAGAGGAAGGATGCCTGACAAGAGGACTTTCTAAGAGAAACTGGCTCGTATATACGTTACACACAAGGAAAACCACGAAAACGCCAAAGCAGCCAGTCTGTTATAACCTGGAATTGAACACAGATCGGAACTATCAGGGTTTAGCGATATAACCGCTCGGCCGCTGCTGGGCTTTGATTAACTTGAAAAAAGTTAATCGTTAAGACTAATGAATCCTCATCCCCAAAGTACAGCAGTGATTTAAGGTAAGATTAGTGATGCGACTAGATACATCAAACTAGAAGCCTAAATAATTAAGGAATAATCAGCATAGTCTCTTTCGGCACATATAAACAATAAGGGATTTTGATCCACTTATGGTGATGACGAACTTATATGTTATAACTTTTTGATCAAAACGAAAACAGCACAGCATGAATGAAATAATTCATATGTAAAACAACTTATAAAAAAAAAATTCAGATTTTTAAATTTCGTCCAAAGGGGCGTTTTTTTAACATTTTGTGCGTTAGCTTTAGTTATTAAATATCATGTTCTTCGCACTTAAACCATAAAATTCAGTTGAAGACAATATCGCAAAATAATTTTAAACTGAGCCTATCTTTAGAATTTCCTATACACAGTCTCACGCGCTGGAGATAAAAATGTATTTTCTGTACAACGTTGCCATGGCTCGCTTTGAAATCCCTGAGTTTGTTAATCAAAAAGTCGGTAAAGTTTTACAAAATATGAAATCGATTATAAAACAAATTCCAAATTTCAAATTTGGGCTTCCAGATGCCATATTCGCAGCAGGATTACGTCATTCAAAACTCGATGGCTCTAGGTACCGTCATTTTATCTCAATGTAAGAAACATACAAACATTTATGCACATTTTTCATTATTTAATTTCTTTAAATATAATACAGGTTTGCAATATTTGGTGGTAACAGTTTGGAAAGTGAGCCGACATTTAATGCTTCCGACGCAAAATGGCAAAACGAAAACAATAGTCCTTTTGGGACAAAGCCCCTTTGGACTAAAAAAAAAACTCAACCATGTTAACATACGCTGAAAGAATCTGGAAAAAAATCCGAATAAATGAAAGTTAGTTTACGAAAAAGTACTGAAAGATCTCCTGATGTAACGATGTATACTCGCAGAAATTAAAAGCAAATGACCTTCCTGAACCTAAGAAGAGTTTTTCTCCATGATCCACCTGACACGGTTCGATTAATGGAAGATAAAAGTGAAATTTAAAATAAAAAAATGGATTATTATGTTGTCAGAAACTATAACATTTTCCAAAGAGTTCCTAGACATCAATAACTCGGTACCACGACAGAAATTAAACCAAAACTAAAATTATAGACAAACAGTCTACGCAAACAATGTCAGAATCTGCAGTTGATTCTAAGAAAGAAGAATAGAGCCCACTATAGGACAAATAAACTGAAGAATGCAGCATACAGTTAATGAAAGTAAGTTAAATAATGTCTTTTTAACGTAAAAGCTAATGCAGTTGCAAAAAATTACTATTATCTTTTTAACGTTAACTCCGCTTAAAGACACGTATCGTTTCTAGTATAGCATTTTAAAGAAAAGACATCATATTTTCCTGTCTTTAATACTTTCAGTGCTTCTTTAATGGCTCGTTAATTAAACCGTTAACTTCGTTGATTCAATTTATTAGATTTCTCATTTGGGCTAATAACAGTTTAGTAAGTAATGCCAATGAAAAATATACGAAGATTTCTAATTCTTAAAAAAAAAAAAAAAAGAAACAAAAAAAGAAAGAAACACGTTCTGGGCCATAAAAAAAGACTTCACATATAAGTAGTACGCAATTTTGTTTCTGCACGTAATAACCATTCGAAAATACTCACAGAAATCGCACTTCCAATCAAATCGAATTGACGCGTACGATTATTGATTAAGATTTCCATCGTCAAACAAGGAAATGAGAAGTTGCTAGTGGAATTATTTATTAACAGCTTCAGGAGGGGAAAAGAAGGAGAAGAAGAGGGAGAAAAAACAATTTCCCGGCATGGAAAATTTTTCCGGTTGACGGGAATTGCTCATGACGTGGAGCAAAAGCAAATATCAAAGTGAATGAAATAAAGTGCAAATAATGTTCACCACCGCAGAAACCCAGCAGAAAGTATTACGAGTGCATGTGCGTGAATGTAAATATTCAAGCAAACGATAAAATATTTTTTCCTGAAGCAAAAACCGAGAAAGAAAAAAATTTTAAAGTTGGTGGATGACTTGAAACGTAACTGATAAAAAGAAATCGAAATATTTTTTCCGATAAAATTTACTTTCGGGTAGAGTATTTCAAAGAAGAGAATTTAGATTGAAAAATAAGCAAATACTTTTTCTGGAGTTCCTTATTTTAAATTCTTCATCCAAATGTTTAGTGACAAATTTTAATATAAATCCTCACGACAATGCATCACAATGTATAACATTCTTAATTCACACTGCCATTCTTCTTGATGAATGGAAACTTTGTTTGCCACTCGTTCCTGCATGAAAAATTCTTCTTTTTACTTCCTTGTGCGAAGTAAAGGAAGTAGTATATTCACGAAAAAATCTCTAACTAAATTCGAGGAAATAAGTGTTTCGTATTAGCAGCATATATTGTCGCCAGTCTGTCTCGGGCAGAGGATAATGTCTACGAGTAGAGCATGCGCATTAGGTAAACGGCGATAAATCGTCTGTGGAAAGATGTTTCTTTTTTAGTTGTTTAATTTCTTTTATACATCGTTTTAGATTTATTATAGTATTTGAATAGAACATTTGGCAACGATTAGATAAGTCTTCAGTTGCATAATTTTTATGCATTCTGAGTTATAAAATGAATGAGATGTAACGCTGTTAAGTGAATCTAGCGCCAGAGCATCGCTATGGTAAATAAACATAGTGAATTTTAAAGAGTGCATTTATTCAGTTGTGGTTTATGAGCTATCGACGAAGATTTAATTCAAGTCAATAAGTTTTAATGAAATGCAGGAAAAAATGCGTATAATTTAATATTCCGTACAAGGAAGTCATGTGGTGCACATACACATCAGCTTCTTTTTTTTTAAGAAAATTATTTTTACCGAAAAATGCCTTTAATTGCATCATCATAACTTTACAATGAATATATGTTTCTACTAGTATGTAATTATACCACATAGTAAATACTATCTCAGGTGTAAATATAAATGATAATCTAAAATCAGCAGCAGTTTCATTTACATAAAGCACATTTTTTAATTAAAATATCAAAACAAGAAATCTATTCTGTAATAGGTTGCTTTTTATTAATTAGTACTTGAAAGGAACTGCTTCGAAAACTCAGCAGAGAATAGCAATAAATGTTTGCTGGATAAAGAACGAAAAAAAGCAATGCAGATATTTTGAAATGGTTTGCAAAACGTACTAGGATCAAACATTACCCCCCACACACACACACTCAAATAATCTTCGTTATTATGGACGATTTTGTGATGAACTCAGTAGTGGTCGTCCTTCGCAGTCTTCAACAGATGAGAATATCGAAAAAGTTTAACGTTTGATGTAAAATCGCCACCTCTCTTTTTAAACCTCTGACAACAATTTTTTTTTTAATTTTTACCCCGTTTTCTATCCAAGTGAACAAAATATGTCATCAATAAGGTAAATTTAGCACTTGGGATTTTTTCAACAAACGATTTTGAAGCCAAAGGCTCGGACACATGTGTCCCAGGCATAGTAAATGGTGGGATACATATGTCCCACTCGTAGCCATCGACTTACTAAAAGCACTCCTATTATTCTGGAAAACTTTATTATATGAAATAGATTTTACAGCGTATGCTCACAGGGTAAAGTATTCTTTTCATAACCCGACACATTACACATTGGGCAACTCATATTTGTTCTTTTCTCTATGTTCATTTTGTGTACAACGAACACGGCGGAGTCTTGATTTTCCAACTATTGGAAGATGATCCCCAACATTCAGGAGATTCTAAGTACTTTTAAACCAGTAATAATTTTTAAACTTTTAGTGGGACATATATGTCCCGTTAGTAATCAAAAGGTTAAATGAAAGCTGATGTCCTTAACATCAGTGAAGACACTTCATAAAACCGTCGTGGAAAATATTGGAAGAACAACAATCAGTTCTCTTTTTGTACCCCACATATTGATTGCAGAATATAAAGGAGATCGAATTTCTGCATGTCGTAATTTAATCCAAATGGCAAACATTAAATCTGGTGTTTTCAAACAAATAGCGACTGTCGATGAAATTTGATACACTCCTTACAATCCTTAGGACAAAATGGCAATAATTTGCTTGGATAATCCACCAGGGTCAGAAAATATTCCGTTTCAGAAATCTCGCCCAGAGTCCATGTTAATGACCTTAGTTGGATACAGGTAATTCAAAACGAATTTCTTCTTCAGAGACAGAGGATGAGCTTCCATGTTTTATAACGACGTAATGGACAGGTTTCAAAGAAGAGGTCCTGAGGACAGGTTCTGAAGAGGTTTCAATGCGTCAGGTCTCAGAAAGCTCAATTGAATACCTGCCTTCTGCTTCATGACAATGCGCGATCACAAAATTCCATTCTAGTCACGCAGTTTCTAACAAATAAAAGTGTCACAAATCTCAGCCACACTCCTTATTCAACATATCTCGTATCTGCAGAATCCTTCCACTTCCCTAAAGTGAAGTTTTATCTCAAAGGCCCTTATTTTAATAACGGAGAGATTCAGAAAACTTTAACGAGAAACTTAAACAGTATTCTGAGAGATGACTTCTACGAAGGAATCGGGTAGCTGAATGTCCATGCTGTTAACTGTATACATTTATACGAATTTTTTTTTAAAAGCATTAAGAATATTGTTTTTTCGACATCAGATTTTGTACGAACTCAGTCCTAAAAATTTGTAGGTGATGTATTATGTATTTCATGATTCATCATTCTACGGACGAACGCCGTTCAACTATCAATTTAAACTAATTCACGAAATCGGTAACCAAATCGGAAAGTTCTCTCAATTTTTAATAACTGAAGCTTGAAACTTAACAAAGCTTCCCCTTCAACTTTCAGTTAAATCAAATAACAGTTCAATAAAAGCCTTACATGATACTATCAAGTTGAATTACGTAAGCATGCGGCAATATAACACATACAAACAATAAAAATAGTTGTTAAGTTCGATGCATAACATAAATGCCTTTAGAAATGATATACGATTGCCTTAAAAAATAAAGTACGACTTATTGTTTCGTGCAGCGAAAAAGCGAAAAGTTCAATTCGGCCCTACAGACAAGCTTGTTGTGACTTAAAATTCATGATTATTGTTGACGACATCTAAAAATGCTGACTAAATGAATGAAATAATTCAACTGAATGGCCTTCTATTTTTTATTCAAATTTTTGTTTAAGCGAATGTCATACCCTAACTTTCAATTCCCTGCTCACTCAAATTTCTTTTTTTTTAAAGAATTTAACGTTATCATTTCATTTATCTCCATTAATAATGAAACAAAATCTCATTTAGTTTTTTCAAAAAAGCAAAATATACACTTTTATTTTAATTATGATAGAATACAGCTGATTTTGTGATTCCTCTCTCCCACGATTAGATCGGAGAGGGGGAAGGTTCTGATAATGAGGATGAAGAAAAATGCCGAAAATTTAAAACTCGTTCAACGTACGGTCATTCCTCATTAAACATATACAGTTAACTCGTTAAAACTAAACTACATCTCATCTGCGTTGTGTTATACTACAAATAATATTTTAACACTTTAAAATAATGCAATATATTTATAATTTTTAAAACTTAAGTGCAGAAGAGCTCCAATTACTCGGACTAAATGGAACCACATTTTGTTATATTAAAAAAAAAATCCGGATAATTTAGTTACCCATATTCTGTAAACCAAATATATGCATTGTGATGTAAATAAGGAATTTTATTTTTTATTTTAACAAAAATTATACAGTTAAAAAAATAAAAGACATTTATTTCCTAAAAGAAAATACAAAAACAGTTTATTCGTTCACGTAAAATTAAAATAGGAATTTTTTTTTCTTTTTTATTTCCGTGTACCAAGTAAAGGAAGTATTGTAATCGCTAAAAATTTCGGGTATCGTATTTCAACGAAAATATGCATTTTCAACGCTCTTGGTTCCACCTGAACGATGTTTTTGCGTTACATCTGTACGTACGGACAGACTAAAAGACTCTTTTTCCCAAAACGGATTGTGAAACGGATTTAGATTTTTTCTTCATTTTTTTCGTGACGTCTGTACGTACGTATGTATGTAACTCGCATAACTCAAGAACAAGTAGCCGTAGAAGTTGAAAATTTGCATATGGAACTGCTATAGCATGTAGGTGTCTACCTCCTTTTTTTCGTTGCATTCGGATGTACCAATCGTATAATATAAATATACGTATATATATTCTGCCTCTATTACTCGGTTCGGTAAGCTTAGTTTTTTATTCTTATATGTTAGTAAATTGTGCATTTTTGGTTTTAAAAGTGATTGAATTATATTGTTCTTATATTCCGGTTACGGTTTCTATGCCTTTAGTTAATCTGCATGCAATAGTTGCATAATTATCAACAATTTAAAAGTTGCTTAAGTTCCACTAAGCCTAACGACGCTGCCATTTGTTTACGCTTGAAACTTGGTAGATTGTGAATTACGTTCTGCACAAACTTCAGAGTCTTTTTGCCAAAAGTGTTATGCACCGAAAAATCTGTCTTTCTGCCTAGTTTTAGTTAATTGAAACTCTAATTTTAATTGCAAAAATTTTTTTAAACCGTTTATAACTCTGTTTGGTGTTTTAGTTTGTTCTGTATTTGACAACTTTTAATGAAAGGTGTTTTGAGTTTTTACATATTTTTTCCTTGCCGCGAAGTGAGAACTGAATTGATTGAATGAGAAATACATCTCTAATGAAATTCGGGAAAATAAGTTTAAATGAAATGGAGCAAAAAATGCGCATAATTTAATAGGCCGTACAAGGAAGTTACGTGATGCCGACATCAGATGTTTTTAACACATAATCCACTTCTGTTTAAAGTAAACTATCATTAATTTTTATTTGTGCAAACACTGAAACTGACATACAACTGTTTAATATCTAATTTATGTTTTTTCCTGTTTTTACAGCAGAAAAATTAAATAACAAAACTGTTTTTTTGCTATTTAATGTTTATTCCATAAAACAAAATGCGAAACATACTTCCATTCAGTTAAAATTAAATCAAAACACTTTTTTTATTCAAAGAAAAATAATAAAACCCCAATGACATAATGCGATTAAACTTAGCTTAATAAATGCATTAATATAGTGGAATCACGTACTCTTCTAATAATGAACAAATCCATTCATGAACAAATTATTTGAACAAAAAGTCCCAGATGATCAACAGTATCCCAAGTTACGAACACAGTCTGCAACAAATAATTTTCAAAGGTGTTCGAGGTAACTTGTAACACAGAATTAACACTCGGGCTCTTCGGAAACAACTTTTTAATATTTTACTTTGCTTAACTTTCATTAACAGAGCTTTGTAGCAAATGTTTTACAGGACCGCGAATTCGGACTTCAGGAAATTATGTTTCATATTGCATTTCAGGCAGAGAGTCTGAGGGCTTTGACACTGAGGAGTTCTTAGTTATTTAATGATATTGTTTCTTAAAGCAGAGCTATGGCCTTGGAAGTTAACAATAAAGATATGAAGGAGTTATCAGAATACCATAAAAATGAATTCACCAAGAAAGAATTTCAGAAACAGCAACAAAAAGAGATGGCTGAGGAAATGTCTTCAGAGGGCGAAAAAAGAAAGGGAAGATGGTCTTAGTTCCTTGGTTCTCTAAATTTGTGCGAAATTGAGTAAACGCGAAGTTCTTCATGTAAAAATATCATCCTGATAGAGCAGTAACAAGCTTTAAATAAAAATTTTGCAGTTGTAATGGTATGCGTCATTTTAAAAGATAAACAACAACCTATCATATTGGACAAATTTTTAATGAAACAGAGGCTCAGTGAACCTCCAGGAGGAAAGAGAGGTGCTAACAGAAAAGAAGATAAAAAAAAAAGATGCTCTTGATATTTTTTGTTTCTGTTTTAAAACAGGGGACTCTTCATCAAAAAATAACTTCTTTTACCTTTCTGTTCTTCATTACTTATATCATCCACTCTCCTTTGTAATACATGATAAAATCAGAGTAAGTTTTCGCCTTATTTTACTTTCTTAATATTATACTCGTTTTTGTCTTCGATGTAAAGATTTTCGATGGTTTTGTGCGGTGAATTTGCGCACAAAGTACTGCTGTAAAGTTTAAATGAACAATTTGCAATTCAGAAACGGATTAATTCCCGTGGGATAAACAATTTCGATTTACGAATAGTTTAGTTGACTAACAGTCTACGGGAACAAATTACATTCGTAAGCCGAGGTTTCTCTGTATACATAAATAAATAAATATTTCTTTTTTTACCTAGAAAGAGCAGACAATTCGAAAAGTTC
>KK115033.1:4366-16837 GCA_000611955.2 Stegodyphus mimosarum | reverse complement strand
ACCACGAAAAAAAAAAAAAAAAAAAAAAAGATAGTTCTAACTTCCGTTCTACTGGGCCAATTGACGAAATTCAAATTGCGCTTTTCACGTCCCGAAAGCGCGACTTAGGATATATATTAGATTTATATATAGCATTGTTCTGATATAGGTATTTTGACACAAAATCGGAATTTTTCTGAAATGACATTCTAATGTTTTTTCATATTTCGATTCTACGACTCAAATTAAGCCTAAATATTAAATTTTGTAAATTTTGCTGCGAAATTTACGGAGAAATTCAAAAATTTATCCCAGCACTTTTTTTTTTTTTTTTTTTTTTAAAGTTTGGTTTGCGCTAAGAATAATTCACTTGGCGAACTTCTTAATTTACAGCAACTTATTTTCCTTTCCTTTTTTTCCATTGTAGACGGGCGGAAAAAAAAACGATCATTCACACTTTCAAATAATTTTAACAAGGTGCGTAAACCACATTTGGCGTTGTTATCGCTTATAACAGATATCCCAAATTTCAAAACGAAACAATGTGTAAATTCAGGTATATCTTAGGAAATTTTGAATAAAAAAACTAATTTTGTTCAGGTATGCTCAGAAATACATCTACGTTAAGATGATGGCAAACATTTTACGATTATAATTCAAAATGTTTTTCGAAAAACTTATAAAAATTATTTTAAAATACAAATTTTAAATATAAATCACAAAAAATGAGGGAATTTTATTTGGAATGAACCTAAATTTCGAAATGTGAGAGGAAGAATAAAAGATGTATAATAAAAAAAGATATTAACAAATATATACCAAATTCAGTTAACATTGAGGAGTTAAAATTTTGAGAGCTAATATTTTAAAAACTACTTGCGCTATTTTTACAAAACTTAACACTTTGGTATAATTTGAGTCGTAGAATCGAAATATGGAACAAAATTAGCTTGTCATTTCAGAAAACGTCCAATTTTGTATCAAAATATCTGTATTAGAACAACGTTATAATAAATCTAATACATGTCCTAAATCACGCTTTGGAGACATGAAAAATACATTTAATGAGAAAAAATATTTGAATGTTGCCGTAGGAAAGCAGAATGAGAAAAACTTAATTAAATTTGGCCTCTTGAATGTTTTGATGGCAAAAGTAACACACGTAAGACAAGAAACGCAAAGACGGAAGAAAACAATAATTCTTGAAACTGATTAAAAAAGTTTTAAAAAATGTTAAAGGTAATCAATCAACAGCATAATTCGAGCAAGAAATTTAGCGAAGATTAAAACAGCGGAAAAAGTAATTGGGTCTTTTTTTAGGTAACCAAATATCCATTACACAGAAAACATTAAAAAAAAAGCTTTGTTCAAGCCAATGATTTTTTGAGGCTGAGTTACAAAAGCCATAAGCTTCAGAAAGTTAAACACACACACATGCAAACAAACAAACAAAAAAAAAATTTTTTTTAAAGTAAGAGGAAAAGTGTTTTATGTTTATTATCAAGTACTTATTTCGAGAAAATAGTAACCTGGCATCCATTTAGAATTAAAAAAATTTACAGAAAAATGTAGGTCACAAGCTGATAACAAAATAGAAAGTTGTGAATAAGACTTTTTTTTAACTTGTTATTATAAGAAAAGTATGTTATTAAAAGTCTAAATCAAAATATATAAAATCAAACCGGAAACAATTTCGATACAAAAACTGTGAAAATACAGCTTTCGTGCCGAAACTGTTAACAGTATGTATGATACAATACAATGCTGTAGGTTTTGGTGTGTGGAATAATAGTATGTACGATACAATAGAATCCTGTACGTTTTGGTGTAGTGCCCACCGAGCGGCAGAGCGATAAAGTTCGACCTGAGTTCGATTCCAGGCGAACGGGCTGGCTACATGGGCGTTTTAATATTTTTCCCCATATGTAATATAGATACCAGTCAGTTTCCCTTCGAAAGTCCTCAATAAAGGCATCCCTTCCCTTAGACTGACAGCCCTCGCGTGCTTTGTCGTATTCAAATAAAACAAACAAGCGAAGCCGTTGTGTATGATAAAATAAAAAGTACGTATCGTATAATGCGATTCTGCCAATCGCCAACAAAACACGTTTTTTCTGTTTCAAGATAAGCTTTTTATTAGAGCTTTTTATTAAAAATTAATTAAATTAAATCCTAACACAACTTTGATACAAAAGTTGTAAAAAGATAACTTTCGCATCGGAGTTGTAACTGTATATATAGTACTGTGTAATCCTATAAGTTTTGATATTTTACAAAATATTTTTATTATAACTTACGTTCATCGTTTGTTGTTTAACACAAATGATTACATTTCAAATTATCTAAATAATATAAATCTGTAAACAGTATTCCTAAAACTAATTCCACAGTCTCAGCACGGATGAAAATTATTATTTAGTTTTACAAACGGCAACTGCAAATATGAACCTTCATTTAAAGATATGATTAAAATTACAGAATTTACTAAGATTTTACAAGAACATATTTCATTACTGAACCTTGCTTTTCGACGCAGCTCTTATTAATGTTCCATTTACTTTTATTAGTATATTAGGCCATAGTCTATTAAAAGGAATTTTCACCTTTCCCATTGCGTGCTCTCGTAGGGTCACGTCCGGTTAGCAGTCGGGAGATCCGGAGTTCGAACCCTATCGACGGTTTAGCTTATTTTTCATGTTTCCTGCTCCGAAAAAAAAAAATAGCTCTATACTATTTGAACTATCACGAAAGTAAAGAGAGAAGAAAAAAACGCTAAGGTAAAAAAAATAAAATTAGGCAAAACAACAACACTGCGTTTGGCGTAAATTTAGACTCTATTGATTTCGAGGGGAAACAGATACACGCCTCTCTTAATCAGGGGCAAAGAAATCTGGCAGACATCTGTTGCCTTGCTTAATTATATATATCACGAATGTCGTATACGCTGATGCCCTTGCACTGATAGTGTACATAGGAAATTAAAAGCCATGGTGTCGTTTGAAAAAGATCATGAGCCGACTCTCACGAACGCACCATAAAAGAAACGCTGACTGGTATCCATCGTTGGCAAAATTCGTAATCCTTTCCTATTTAAGGAAACAAAAATAAATTACAGGCAGATGGGAAACCTTCCCATGGACCACTTCCTTGAGTTCTGGTGTGGATTATTTGATAAGTATGAACATATTTAATTCGTATAAGTTTTTTCACTTCATCAATAGTCATCCATGTGTACAATGTTGTCATCAGCGGAGAATGTGCAGAACAGATACGCAGTTTCTTCACGCATGGCATTTGGTGCAACCAACCATTTTTTAATCCATAAACAGTCACGCCGTTGTTACAAAACATTTTTCCATTATTGCGCTAAAAGACCTTCAACAGAAGTCGACTTCTGGTACTCCTTATGTCCGTAAAAAATGGATACCAATTCGCTTTCTGTCTCAATGCATCCGGAATAGAACAGTTCAATAACATAACTTGTAACAACCGGATTCCAAGCGGAATTCAGCAACTCCTATCCTATAATTGTTTTTTTTTATTGATCTAAATCGCGAATAAAATTAACACCTGCCTGAATGCTCCACATGCAGTAACCTTTACCTTTTCAAAGGCTCTTCAGGCGAATGACTAGTAAAGAACGACAGCTCTGTGTGGAATTCAAATCCAGAATCTCCTTTCCAAGGACTTGCCAACTCACCTGACTAAAGCTGAAGTCATCACAAACTTGTCAATTAGTATTAAATTTGACAGAAAATTATAACGGTTCACAGATAACAAAGAAAAGATGAAAAACTTCAGTTTCCGCTGAAAAGCCAAAGTTGCCTGCCTTTACGAAAATAAAAAAATAAATAAATAAATAAATAAAAACTAAATATGCAGGGTGTTTATATAGTCCCGGACCCATTTTGATGTTTAATAACTCATAAAATAATGAAGATATAAACAAACTTATGGCATTTATTGATGGAATAACTTAGACATTTTCCTTTTCAGGTTTGAATATCTTTACTTTTGTAAATATCGTCTGCTTATTAATTGCATTTTTCTCTCTTTTGTTTTTGGCAATTATTGCCTCTTATTATAGGCCTAGGAGGATGGCCTTTGCAACAGATATGCTAAAGAGGATAGAAGATGATGCTGAATTTCTAAAGCGCATAATGTTCTCCGACGAAGCATCCTTTCATCTTTCTGGCATTGTTAATCCCCATAATGTGCGCATATGGGGATCTGAAAACCCTTATGAATACCGTGAGGCACAAAGGGATTCCCCAAAGGTTAATGTGTGGTGTGGACGACCGCATTAGCACGACCGAGTCATTAGGCCTATCTTTTTTACAGAAAAGACGGTCTCATCAGTCGTATACTTAGACCTGTTGAAAAACTTCGTATTTCCACAACTAGAAGAGCTTTAGCCACATGTCTTTTTGCAACAAGATGGTGCACCACCTCATTGAGGTAATATCGTTCGCAGTTTTTTGAATGACCATTTTACAGGAAGATGGATTGAGCGAGGAGGTCCAATTCCTTGGCCACCCAGATCACCTGATATAACGCCGCTGGACTTTTTCCTTTGGGGATTTGTAAAGGACAACGTTTACAGGAGGAGAGTGTCGAACACTGATAACCTAAAAGCCAGAATTACAACCGCAATAACCTTCGTGGATGCCGACATGCTTGCCGGTACCTGGCGTGAAATTGAATATCGACTTGATATTCTCCGTGCGACGAAGGGGGCACACGTGGAAGTTCATTGACAAGGATCATGAAACTTTTTGAGTCTATCTAACCATTTATGTTATTAATTTTAAACTATCCTTATTATTTTATGAGTTATTAAACATCAAAATGGGTCCGGGACTTTATAAACACCCCGTACTTTCCATAGACGTTGTTTATAATACTTGTGCCGCCCAGACGATATAGTGGTTAGGGGAGTCGGCTATGATACCAAAGGGCCTGGGTTCGAATCCCGGAGCAGGCATGGCTGAAACTGTCCGTGCCTTCATAGGAGGCAAAGGTGGTCCACCTATTAGGTGCCTCCATAATAAAGTGACCACCACACCTGGCCTTAGTAGTGGTCAAGCCAAAGTAAACACCCTGCATTTTAAATTTAAATAAGACCAAAAAAATCTGGAAATATATATTTTACTATAATATTCCGTATTTTTTTGCTATGAGGTAAATTACACCGAGAATGGTTTTTTGAATTATCTCATTAACAATTAATTACACATACACGGAATATGCACTGTTAGCAAACATGATTAAACCTAATGTAATTAATTTAAAAATCAATACAGCAAACTTTTGCACTGTATCTTGATTTGCGTGACATTTACTCATTCGGCTGCGTCGATTCTTTTGCTTAATTACTTACTTCCTGCCAAAATTGATTCACCTTCATCGAAATCTGATACAGTCAACTCACAAAACTTCCTCTATTGGATTATCGGCGGTAAAACAAATCAATGAAAAATGCATATCAGTTATCTGACATACATGAAAGGAAAATTAAATTAAACTGCCCCTGGCTATGATCCTTCAACTACACACTAAATCTAAAACATTTAGATTATTTTATGGATTGAAACTGAGCCAGCAGCGCGATGCTTTTAACTTATTAAATTTTACGAATTCAAATCTGCATTCATATGAAATTTTAGCACTACATAAATGCAGTGTTTTTACAATAAACTTAGCTATTTTTCTTAGCTATTTTTTAGTAAATTAAAAAACAAATGGAAAGTAAAAGAACCCGTTTTGAACTTACAAAAAGACATATTTATTTTGGTATGCAAACAATACACGCATGTCGCACAGTCTACAGCAGTTCCTTAATTTAAGATGTCAAAAACTAACTCAAATTAATTAACTCATCCAGTACAATGAATGCCTTTTGCTATGCTTTATGCGCTGATTGGCCGAATATTTTATTATTATTATTATTATTATTATTTATTTATTTATTTATTTCAATGGCGGGCACATGCCTATAACGGCACTGGCCACTACTAAGGCCAGAAGTGCTGGCCATTTTATAATGAAGGCTCCTAACAGGCGGCCACCGCTACCTCCTATGAAGGGACAGACAATTTTGCATCCATGCCTTCTCCGGGATTCGAACGCGAGCCCTTCGTTATCGCAGTCATACTCCCCTAACCACTATACCGTCCGTGTGGCTATTGGCCACATACGCGGAACAAAATTATGGAAATCCAAAAACACAATGTTCTCTTGAAAACATCAGGAAAATGATTTCTCACTGCAAATTAAGCTATACATTAAGACGGCTTTTTTCCTTATCTATGCAGGAAATTAAACATAATTAACATTAGAATAATTAAGAATTTTATATTTATCATATTATCACCCTCTTCACAAAATATGTTTAGGTTAATTATTCAAAAGATACTTATTCTTGTTACACATAGTTTTATTAGTTTAGTAATGAACATCATACTTATTCCGTTTAAAATTTTCAACTGAATTTAATTCTGACCTTAATTCGATAATACTAAACAATCGAAATATTAACAATATAATGAATACAGAAATGTTCAGGAGAAAGTATAATACAGTGCTATATTAATTCCAACTTAATTTAAAATTAAAAATATATTTGTTCGACTTTAATTAATCTGGGTAATGAAAGGGAATAATTCCGTCGAATAGCATCCCTTTAAATAAATAAACTGTCTTAGAATATTTAAATTTAACTAGTTTTCACAAATTTGCTCCTGAAGTCAGTGTTTTATTAGCACCAGTATTCGATTCAGCAATTACGGAAATGATTTAATTTCAAGTGCAGATCAATATGATGAAATAACTATACCTGATAATGCTTCCATATACTGCCACTTCGTCAATTATCATGCAAAAAGTAAGATTTTAAGTGGCATACAACTGGCTTCAACGGCACTATATTATTATGCCCTCAGAAATACTGGAAATTTTTAGAGGTCGTAACTACGAAAAAATTCAAAACACGCGCACACTTTTTTTAAGCCAGAGGAGCGTTAACCCAAACGGCATTTTGCGTCGGTTTACTATTAATGTCCGTTTCACTTTCCAAATTGTTGCCATCAAATATTATCGCCCTGTATTATATTTAAAGGATTTAAGTAATGAAGAAGCTGTTTCTCGTATTGTGATAAAACAACGGCATCTAGAGCCATCAAACTTTGAATGAAGTAGTCCTCCACCCGAACATAGGCACCTGGAAGCCTAAATTTGGAATTTACGTTACTATCTATTTCGTATTTTGTAAAACTTTAACGAATTTTTAATTAACAATTTCGACGATTTCAAAGGGAGAAATGACAACACTGTACCGAAAAAACCCTTTTTATCCCCAGCCGGCGAGACTCTCTATTAGAAATTCTAAAAATAAACTGTTTTTAATATTCGTAATATAAAATCAATTCGTTACTACTTTTACGTTAAAGTTTGTATCCTTAACATTTGCCGCACATTTTTTGCAAATTTACATCCACTATATTAGCCTAAATTAATTTCACCGCTTTTTAAATATGTTATATATAGTTAGTTACATTTTCTATTGCTTCAGTAGCTCAAAAAGTGTTGAAAATGCTTAATACTAAGGAAACATATGCCGCCTAAAGCACCACCTATCTTGAAATATGAAAACTACTCACACAGCCATTACATTCGGAAAGAAAAACATTCTAGAGCATGCCTGTAGAATGTTCGAAACACAATTAAAAAGAATAATGTTGTTTTTTTTTAAACCATTAATTTCCTTTTAGTTTAGAAAATATGCGTAAAATAAATTAATTTTACTCGGCTTACAAAAGGACAAGCGAACTGAATAACTGGTCTTCCGGATATATGGAGTCTGGAAAGCTGAAATTTTACTGTAGAGCAGAACTCCAAACATCCGGATTAATTAGAAACCACAACCCATGTGGGCATATGAAAAATCCAGATGATTGCGTAATACTCCCCCCCCCAAAAAAAAATATCGGTATTTAACTGCGGTACACGAAATTATTATTATTATTTTTTTTTTCAGTTATCGAATTTTACTTTAAGAATGATTATAAACACTTAAAACACTTTTTTAACAGCAGTAAAAATGAAATCTCCTTTAATTTATTTAAACAATATAAACCATTTCTATTTCAACCAAAATTAAATTTTAAAAAAGAAATTTAAAATTATTTTTCATTAATTTACATTTTTCATTAATTAATTTATTTATTTAAAGGAATTTTTATTTAGTCTTAAAATGAAATTAAAGAACTGTAATCCAATAAACAGCATGCAGCTGTTTTTCCACTAATGATTTGAAAGTTTTTTTCTTTAATTATTACTACTATTATTTATTTTTTTATCGAATATTATAGATTAATCTACATCTCGCGTATATTTATTTAAATTAGTATTAAATAATCTCCTTAAAAATTACGCACAGTGCTATATTATGTCTTATTATTCAAATTTACGAAAAATTTTTAAATACACAAATAAATCAACGAGCTTGACCTAGAATGGAAAAGAAAAAAAGGATTCTGGATAACTAGACAACTGATAAATATAAAGTACGCGCAGTCCTATTAAAAATAAGACAGCAAAATGGGGAGGTGGGGAAGAGAGAAGAAATATTCGCTACTAAGCTATAAACACTAAGATAAAAGCTTCGAGGCTATACGCTAAGCTGTTATTCCACTTGCAAAATAAAACAATGCAGGTGTGCGAAGCCGGCACTTGCGAAACTGAAGAACAGGTGATAAACCACACAACACCACTACGTTCTCTCTTGAAGTAGCTGATCACGTGATTCCCAAACGTCAGCGTTTTTAAATCTGGTCTCTTACTAAAGCGCTGTAGGCAAATACTTATTACCAGCAATGATAAAGTAAAAGCTGCTGTTCATTCGTTAAAGACGTCAGAGGACGTCAGAAGTAAATAAAAATGAGAAAGTAAGAAGTACGTGAAAATATAACTTACTTCAGATTTTGTATACTTAAAGCATTTATTCTTGAAATTCAAGCCCTATCGCCGACTCTTAAAACATTAGACATCTATCCAAGTACTGAATTCAATAACAAAGATTAGTGATATCTTTATCGTACTATGAACGGTTACTACAATGGCGACTACACCCAAACATATTGATAAGGATAGAAAACGAAGATAAATAAATGGCTATATTAATAGCAATATTTTTTTTTTTTCTACAGAAACAGTTTGACAACAAAATCTTTTTTTTGGGGGGGGCTATTAATTTCGTTTTGGCATTTTGCATCGTCCACTATAAAATAGCGTTTCACTTTTCAAAATTGTTGCCAACAAAATATTAAAGACCTGCATTATATTTAAAGAAATTAAGTAATGAAGAATCAGCATGAATGCATGAATGTTTCTTGCACTGTGAAAAAACGTCACTTTGTGAGACATCAAATTTTGAATAACGTAGTTCTCCACTCGAAGATGGGCATCTGGAAGTCCAAATTTGGAATTTGGAGTTTGTTTTATTATCTATTTTCTAAAACATTAACGAATTTTTGATAACCAAACTCAACGATTTGAAAGCGAGCAATAGCAACACTGTATGAAAAAAAAAAAACATTTTTATCTCCAGCGCGAGAGAATGTGTATCGGAAAGTCTAAAGATATGCTCTTTTTAAATATTAAACTGCTGTTGAATTGAATTTTATGGTTTAAGTGCGAAGAACACGATATTTAATAAATAAAGGTAACACACAAAACGTTAAAAAAAACGCCCCTTTGGTTGCAAGATATAATCTGAAATCTTTCACAATTTTTTATTAAGATTTTCTAATATTATGCATTTTTTTAATCATCATACTGGGGTAAGATTTCCACAAAATGCTCATAATTATTTCTGAAACCCCACCAAATTAACGATGCATCTTGTCAAATTTTAAACTATTTTCGTTACAGAAGTCTATTCTGCCGTGAGTTTGAATACAGATCACCTCAAAATATGTTTAAAAGGAAATATTTTTTTATTATTGCTTATTTTTAAATGCTAAAGAATGTAAAAAGAAAAAAGTATAAAAGTGCTAATCCGGACGGAAAGATGGGTAGCGAATATAGGCTCTCTCTCCTTTAGGCTTAGACTCAAATTCCAAATGTTTATGACTACACGAAGCCCTTGTGAAATGGGGAATCTAAAATATATGTCAACTCGAAAATTCCTGAGAGCTTTATGGTAAAAAGAAGAGGAAGAGACCCTCATATTCCATTACCATCAGTAAGTAAAGTGTAACTGGACAGCACCATTCAAGGCTTTTGTCCAATGACAAAACCAGCCTTTAACCCTAATACCCTAATAACTATTGAATTATTCCAATTACCGTAGGAATGGTCATTCCAATGATTATATACGTATGGATATCCGGATTATCGACAACAGCAACGAAAAAAGGATTCAGTAATTTGATTACAGCAAACTTGCCCTGTGGCTACATGCTTAACAAATCTCTTCTGAATCCATTTTAAACCCATTTAAATTAAAGCTATCCATTTTAATCCGTTTGGGGAAAAAAAAGAAACCTTTATTCTATCTGTATATACAGATGTCAAGCCAAATATCGTTCAGATGGATTCGATACGGTCAAAATGTATATTTTCGTTGAAATATCATACCCGAAATATTTCGCGATTACAATACTTCCTTTACTTCGTACAAGGGAATAAAAAAAGAAACTTAATGCTACAACTATACAATTTTCATTGATAAAAATCGATTTATAACAAACAATATACGTTCCTTCCCATGACAGCTTACATCAGTGATCAGAGATTTCACTACTTGTGAATATTTATTTGAAATCCACTTCATTACAAAAATTAAATAAAAGGATATTAAACATTCCGCTGTGTCTGATAATATCTCTCCCCCTTGAAAAAATTCATTTTTCTAATTCTGATAACACCAAATGAAAATAATTGATAAGTTTCTAACAAATGTTCAGTCAATCACTAAAAAATTCATATCGCTATTAATATACACGTTACAGATAACGAAATAGATAATATTTTAATAAACAGAAAAGCGTCGACGCCCTTTCGCATTATTTTCTCATTCACACATCAAAGAATGACTTCTATTATAAATGACTGTCATCATGATAAGATAAATAAAAGGCCGAAAATACGGTAACTACAAACGTTAAAATGTTCATCCATTACAAAAAATAATTTTTTTGCAACAATTATTCTTCCTGAATTATATTCTCAACAGTAAACTGCTTAAATGCCTCAAACATTGCTGTAAGATTCATAATTATCTCCAGAATTTTCATAAACTACTTCATCAAAATAGACACAGAAGAACATATTACAAGTTAACTACTACACGCCAAATGCCTGTTTTGTAGTTCAATTAGATGTGTCTGCTACTCATACCAAGGCAAAACTTTAGTCTTTCTTGAAACCTAACTCGATACATGCTCGCTACCCTCAGCTGCCAGGTCCATTTGGGTGAAAGCTCCTGTAAAACACCGTTTTAAATCTATTATTACATTTACAGCAAGATTCTACTGCACTCGTTTTGCAAAAAGATTAATTTGCACGTTTTCAATGAGAAATTATCCAACAGATAGATAACTGTACTCTGCCGATGACCAATCACATCCTGTCTGGCTGCTTCCATCGGGAGATTTAACGCCTTGGGATTTCTTCCTCATGAAGGATTTTAAGGAACAGGTGGTTTGTGCTGCATTAAATGGAACTAAAAACATCATTATCAGGATTATTATCCATGTGAATCTGACAAAGCTGACCGAACTGGATTATGGGATAGATGTTCTTCCTATTCCTAAGAGCAGATGCATCATAAATTAGTAAGGCTAGGGAAAACATCTTTGTAGATTTCTTTTGCAAAATTAAAATTTTTACACTTATGACAAATCTTACATATATATACCTTATATACATATATATTTTTGCTTTAAAAACAGTTGAGATTTAAAAAAATTGTTTTGTTTTGAAATTTATAAGTTTATTCATACTACTGATGCAATTTTAATTGGTTATTGGCTGAAGTGGTAACTCACCAAAGACTGTCAGTTAGACAGTTCGCAGTTAAAAAATAGTTAAGCCCTTACAACTTCAGTGCTCGTTACCGAGCAAGTTGTTTGAATCTGTGTTAGTGTATATACATACATACACAGTCCAGTCACATTAATGTGACCACCACGTACTTTCCATGTCAGAGTTAAATAACCAATCACAGAAGGCAGGTGGCAGCACAGTGCAGTTGAGCGTATATAAAGGGTGTGTGAGGGCTTCGGAAAACATTTCAATCGTTGGCGTAATGCAGAAACGAAGCGATTTATCCGACTTCCAAAAGGGCATGATCATTGGCTTTCGGGCCAAGGGTGGAAGCATTTCCGAAACGGCTGAGTTTGTGAACTGTTCGCGTGCCGCCGTGGTAAAAGTGTACCGTGCATGGCAAAATGGGACTGTCCAAAATCAGCGACGTGGCAAATGTGGTGC
>KK115032.1:654016-688180 GCA_000611955.2 Stegodyphus mimosarum | reverse complement strand
GGCAGACCAACGAAACTGGAAGATAGAGACCGACGAGTGCTGTCCAGAGAAATTCAGAAGAACTGCACCCAACTGATGGCCCTTATCCGCGAGGAGTTTCAACAGGCATCCGGGAGCATTGTTTCAATGAATACCATCCGTAAGGAAGCACATCTGCTTGGTTTTCATGGTCGTGCTGCTGCCCATAAGCCTTTGATCACAAAGTCTAACCGCGCTGGTCGGTTAATGTGGTGCAAAGCACATCGAAATTGAACCGTAGATCAGTGGAAACGGGTTCTTTGGAGTGACGAATCAAGGTTCACCCTTTACCGTTCGGATGGCAGGGTCTGGGTCTGGCGTCTACCTGGAGAACGTCTCCTACCAGAATGCATTGTACCAACAGTCAAGTTCGGCGGAGGTAGAATTATGGTCTGAGGGTGTTTCTCCTGGTATGGGCTGGGACCCTTGGTCCCCATTCATGGTAAGCTCAACTCCGATGCCTACTGCACTATTTTGGATGACAATGTGCTTCCTACTTTGTGGCAGTTTTACGGGTTGTACCCCTGTTACTTTCAGGACGACAATGCCAGTTGTCATGTTTCGACGTTAACCAAGGCTTGGTATGGTTGACGACAATGCCAGTTGTCATGTTTCGACGTTAACCAAGGCTTGGTATGGTGCCAATGGAACTCATCGAATGGACTGGCCTGCCCAGAATCCAGACCTGAACCCTATCGAGAACCTCTGGGACGAGTTGCATCGCCGAATTCAGGGGTGCACTCCCCGTGCAAAATCGGTGAAGGAACTTCTATGTCTTCTCCAAGCCGAGTGGAAGAAAATACCACTAGCTGTCATACAAAGACTTGTGGAAAGTATGCTCCGGAGGGTCCGCGCTGTAATTATCTCTCGTAGAGGCTCTACCAACTATGGATTTTGAATAAAGTTAGTTTTTCTTTTCTATCACAGGTGTCCAAATACTTATTGGTAGTCAGTGTATAATGATACTGTCGCTTTCGTAATGGATTGAATACACAAGTCGTTAAAAAGTTAATAAAGTTTATGCTTTTCACAAGAAATAAAACAAAATGCTGAAATATTTCCTCAGAGATATTCGTATAATATCACAATATCTCACAGCAGTTATATTTTTAAACTACTAGAATATAAACAGAACTCAAATTCAAAATACAGAGAAATTAATTCAATCTCACAGCGAATTCGCTAAAATTAAAAACAGCACTAAGTAAACAACAGTTCGCTTAAAACAACAGCAACTGAACTGAGATGTTTTAATCTAGCTTTTATAGGCTTTTTTAATCATCACGAGAATATTCTGGTATAATCTATTTTCTCGATTTTTCTGGATAGCAAAACTATACTGTTACGAGATATCTATTTATTAAATACACACGCTCTTGTACTTTTAAATTTTTGGGGCAGCTTTCTCTTAAATTTCGTCACGCTTTGCGTTGAGCATGAAAACAAAACAATTTTAATTACAATTCTATTAAAATATTTAAATAAATATAAAATCCGTAACAATAGTTTCACCATCATATTTTTTTCAATGTCTACATTAATCTAATTTACTGTATTAAGTGTTTAGTAAACGCCTCTTGCTTTCAGGAAAATAAAATAACTTTATCCATTTATTTCAATTACACTTAAAGTCACTTATTCAACGCTTGCTACGTCATTAAATCAAACAATAATTTTCTTTTTATGTCACCAGAAAAATAAGTTCACAAATTAAGCACCTTTAAATTCTATAAAACAACTATCTACCATAATTAATCCTGAACAGTAGATCAAATTGCCTTTTTAGACATACGCAAATTTTGTCTAAACCAGAATGTTTAACGTCTAGACCCAAATTAAATTTGTTATTTGCAAATTTGTACATTCAGGATTATTTCTGTAATCCCGATGATTATGTCCATTCTGCGAACATCTGGAGCATATCAATTCTGTTACACATTTCTTGTGAAAATGGCCAAATTCTTGCACTTAAAGCACCTCACTACATTGAGAGATTCTCTGACCAATATTTGATAGCATTTCAAATTTATTTTACCTTGAATAAAAGCTGCCTTAGATTGATCGGGTTGGATGTTTGCAACTCAATGAACCTTAGTATTTTTGGTCTTAATTGAAAATAATAGATCAGTACCTCTATTTTGAAAAATTTGATTTTGTTGCCTTATAATTTCCTGAATTTCAGCTCTCTTTAGTTCTCCATCAGTGTGGTGCAAGACTATTTTGGGCTTTTTCATCCGAGTTTGCACTTGAATCTCATCCTTTTGTAGAGTGATTAGTTCGGTTTAAAGGAGACCTAAAAAACGAGGAATGCTGTGCCTCGGACTCGAACCTGGACCTCCCGAATACGCATCGAATGTGTCACTGTTACACCACGAACGCATGCTGAATGAAGAGAAAAATACCTTATACTTTGACAGTGGACTAACTTTTATCTCATCCTTTAAAACGGTAATATATTTATTTAGACGCTCAACCAAAATGGGACCCTTATTAATTTTATAAACGTTTCGAAGTCCTATTTTTAATTTAACAGGATCAATTGTTTCAAACTATTTTTGCTTTTATTTTCTCTGATGATGTGCTGTTTTCATTTGGATGTAGAAGAACAACATGATCCTCTTTCCTTTTCGTTTTTTCTATAGAGCCTTACTTATCAAGAATAGTATTTTCTTCCTAACAACATGCACAAAATATTTTTGTAGTATTTGTTATGGTTATTTTAGCTTTATATTCTTTTAGTTTACACCTCAACATGGAGATGTACAAAGCTTGAGATATAATGAAGCTAAATGCCACTTCTTGGGACTTAAAAATTCTTTCTTCTAAAGTGTATAGTTATCCTAGATGATTCTTCAACAGAAGTCTCTAATTCGCCTGTTATGGAACGAAGATCATTTATTAAGTTACTTTGAATTGTCTGTTTCAATTCCTTGGTCATATTCAATCAAATTCAGCAGAGATCCTGAAATTTCACCGGATTGTAATTGAGCTTGGTATTATCCCCCTCTCTTAAGAGGAGCAGTTCCCCAGACAACAACAAGGTCCCAAAGTCAGGGAAGTTTTCAACGCTGATCAAAGAACAGAAAATTGAAAGTTACCGATTTGGTTTTAAGCCAATAAACTTGTGAACCTTTTCAACTCATAAACTCCCCTTCGGGGGATCCGAATGGTAAATGTGCAGCAGTCTAATTTTCAAATCCCTGCCTGCATTTGCGCAAAACAACAGTGTGAGACGGTTTTTCATAAGCTTGTGACCGGCAGTGTCTTTCCCTCTGATGTAGCATAAATTTGCTTCGGCATCTTTTTCCAAAAGAGACGCACCTCCTCACAATTAAAAATCTTCTGCGGCAGACAAACATCAGAATTTCCAAGTTTCTTGAAGTAAACGATGAAATTCTCTGTTGCCTCTATGTCTCAGCTTCCTGTTCCTCTGTGCCTCATAATGCCATGGATCCTGCTTCTTCTCTTAAACTTTTCGAACCCACGATTTGCCTTTAACGCTTCTTCTTCGTCCATTGATGATTCTGGCATCTTCTTAATGAGGTCTGCAAAAATTAGTTTTTGCTTTCTCATAAATTATGTGTTCGTCAGTATTGGCGCCTTGCATTTCATTCTCGTTGATGCATATATTTAAAAAAAAAAAGAAAGAAAAAGAAAAAAGAAAGAAAAAAATGATGCACCAAGAAGGTTTGTCCGAATGAGACGAAAATCCGTAGAAGTGATGTACATGTACAGAAAAACAAATGATTACAGTTTGAGAAAAATTGGATGATTTATTGAAGTGATAGAGCTTCACAAAGTGAAAAAGTCAGTAACGCGTTTGTCCACCTCTGGCCATTATGCAAGCAGTTATTCTGCTTGGCATCGATTGATAGAGGTTGCGGATGTCCTCCTGAGGGATATCGTGCCAAATTCTGTCCAAATGGTGCGTTAGATCGTCAACATCTCGAGCTGGTTGGAGGGCTCTGCCCATAATGCTCCAAACGTGCTCAATAGGAGAGAGATCCGGCGAACGTACTGGCCAAGGTAATGTTCGGCAAACACTAAGGCAAGCAGTAGAAACATGTGCAGTGTGGGGGCGGGCATTATCTGCTGAAATGTAAACCCAGGGTGGCGTGACATAAAGGGCAACACAACGGGCCTTAGAACTTCGTCGACTTACCGCTGTGCTGTAATATTGCGACGGATGACAACCAAAGGGGTCCTACTATGAAATGAAAAGGCACCCCAGATCATCACTCCTGGTTGTCGGCCTGTCTGCCGGAAGACAGTCAGGATGGTATCATACCGCTATCTGGGGCGTCTCCAGACTCGCCTTCGCTGGTCATTGGGGCTCAGTTCAAAGCGGGACTCATCACTGAAGACTATTCTACTCCAGTAAGTGACATTCCGGTGCGAATGAGCCCGACATCACTGCAAATGGGCTTGACTTTGTACAGAGGTCAATGGTAGTCAACGCAAGGGGCGCCGTGATCTCAGCCCCCTTTCTGTGAGCCGTCTATGAATGGTCCTTGCGGTCACTGAAGCACTAGTTGCACGTACAATCGATGATAATGATGCATCTGGGGATGTGATTGCCGCTCTGACGATTGCTTCACGTTCTGTCATTTCCCTAGGCCTACCGCTTCCTTCTTGACGCTATGTGCGGCCATGGTCCACCCCTTCCTGCCAACATCGTCTAATAGTGACATCGCTCTTGCTCAAATGTCGAGCTATTCGCCGATAAGACCAACCGGCTTCTTTGAGCCCAACTACACGACCTCTTTCAAATTCTGACATCTGCGCATGTCGTTCACGTAGCTTTATGCGAGGCATAGTTACTGTCTACCAGAGTACACGGAATGAAATTCGTGAAGAATTTATGACCTGGAATCATAATTTCTCCTCTTAAATATCCTGCCAGTTGCGCAGATCAGATGCGCTATAACGACAACCGTTCATTCATTGGCAGCCAAAATGTAAAATTTTGCATTTTCTGTCGAAACCTGTATGCATATCAATTTGTGTCCAATTTGCTTTATATCTTCTCGGTGCGTCGTAGTGCATCTTTTTTTTTGGTCTAAGAGTGTATATGAGAAACAATTTTTCAGCATTGTCGAGAATATACGGTCACTGCGTAGAAATTCTTGTGACACCATTTGAAGCATCATTCTCCTTCCTCAAAGTCATGATGTTTGCATGTCACTCGTTCTGCGTCCTTAAAGGAATCGTTTTTTTTTTTTTATTTTGTTTTCTCGTTAAGCGAATCTCTCGTTATCGGAATTGATCGTTAAGCACTTATAACTGTATAAATCACTTTAAAGAAATTTACTTACGTTACAAGTGGTGAAAACACCAAAACGTTGGAGCGACAAGCATTTTCCGTTGGATTAAAGGAAGAACTTAGAATTTCAGTTTTAAAGAGTATTTAAAGTATTGTAATTCTCATATTTGCATATGTAAGTGTAAACGAAAATTAATTTAAAAAAAATAATTTTCTTTAAATAGGAACACCGTTTCTATTGTTGGACGGATCCTCCGTTGTGTGTGGACGGATAGAATACCTAAAAAGGCATTTTTTGGCTTTACAAAATACTGGCTGGCGTTTTAAAAGGCATTAGAAGCATTTAATATCAGTTTGAGCACTGAACTGAAAAATGACTTTAACATTTTTGCAACATTTCTTTTACTCACAAACGTCATATTTTATGACATATTTGGGCGGTTTACTGGAATCATATGACACAAGAAATTTATTAAGCAATTTTGCCCTAAAAACTATATACGTAAATAATGAATTAAGAATTTGTTACCACTTGCATTATAAATTATGTGTTTTAAATTTTTTTAAACTTTATAGTAATTCCTTTAATAGAAATCTTAAAGCTGATGTTTTGCATAACGAGAATAAATAGTTCTCTGTAAGTGTTCACCTTGTATAATAAATACCTTTAGTATACCAAATACAATGAGCATGAAAGATTGATTTCGAGAAACCTTAAGACACCGCGCATGTCCCTTGCTCAGCTTGGTAATTAAACTTTTTAGACTTCATAGATCAGTATTCATAAAAAACGAAAATTCAGAACTGGTATCTTAATACCTTTTAATGAAGAGATATTGTCCACTAATAACGCTCCAGCATTGGGCAAATATATATGATCTCTGAAAACATTTAATGTATTTGGTGCGAATGCCAACGAACTGGCGGTCAGAATGAGTATTTTCAGATTTTCCCAAATGTAACCTAAATGTAAGTTAAATTGCGTTCGAAATTATTCTATGAAGGCATTCTCGTTCCCACGCAAAACAGAGCTTGGTTGGTTTATCTAGTCAATCAGTAAAAATATTACCCAATAATAAAATCTCTTTATACTGGTAACTGGTATTAGAAAAATTTACGTTCTAAATTTGTTAGAAAGTAATTTTTTTTTAAATCAATCTCATGTATTTGCAATTTGGTCTCTTCAAGCTTTTATAAATGCAGTGGCCCTATGTTATGATTGATTTAAAAGCCCTTATAGGAAATTTTGTATTCAATCACACAACAAGCTGAATGAAGATATTTTCTTCGAGTTAAATATTAGGAAATGAATGTCATGAACAAAACCGAAAAGGAAGTTTGCATTTCACCAATGAATCAAACTTTTAAGTACTTAGTAGTTAATAGCAAACTTGTCTAGGAAACTATAGTTGAAGTTCTAATACTAAAATTCACATCTCTAAACTCTCAATGAACATAAAAACCTCAGTTTTAAAATTCATACTACAGACTGAATCACAAATATGGCTACAAATGTAACGTAATGCCGCGAATTACTGCAACCTGTAGAGGGAAATAATGAACAGAAAAATTTAATTTGAAATTTCAGTTTTTAGTTTCGAGTTAGAAACGTGCTCGAGCTTATAGCATCAGCCAAGAAACAGCAACAAGTTACGGTTGCAGACATGAACATTTGCATTGGCAATCGCAGAATCTAGAAGTCATTAATAATTGATCGTTACCTAAAATGATTGTGAGGTTGCAAGATGATATGATTTTAATGTAGCATTGCTGCGGCCGATTACGCTAACTTGATGAAAACATTGCATTTATTCATATTTCGGTTATTTTTTAGGGTAAACATACAGTAAAAGAAATTCTACTGCAAGAATTCGCTGCCTCACTACTCCGTAAAGGATTGGAAGCGTTTGAAACTGAAAGACATTTGAGATAAAAGGAATTCGGAGTATTATTTGTGAGTATTTTTCTTCTGCTCGAATATCTGACTTTTAAAAGGCATGCACTGTTTGATTTCCTTCCTGTGCAAATATTATTATCCTACACTGAAATCAAAAGAATAGCGACGTTTCTAACTTAACCTCGTTGAGTGTTTTGAAGAAAATCTCTAGGTAGTGAAGAGCAAAGAGAATTTTCCCAATAAGTTATTAAACAGGGTAAGAGCAAAAACTTTCTTAAAGTGATAATATGATTAGAGACTACACCTTGATACTGCACCGGGAAAATCCTAAACCATATCATGCACAAAAGCGCAACACATGTTTACTAACAAAATCTCTAAAACCATAGCAGTATCTTTGACTAAGAATTATTCTTATGTCACAAGCGCTGTTAATGTCTTCTTTAAATAAACCGTAAAGCATTTTTGACTGAAACATACACAAAAGTTTCTTCTTTAATCATTTGATCTGGCTGGTCACATTATTTTTCCCGATCAATTTACAATTATTCAATAATCTTAATGGAAGTGTCATGAATAAATTGAAGTTTTAACATAAACTTCAATAAAATTGTGCACTATCACAAAAATAAGGTATTTTTCTTCCTCTCTTCTGCATTCCTTCTTAGTGTAATTGGAAGCATACTCGATGTGTATTAGAGAAGTCCAGGATTCGAGTCCGGCGAGGACACTGAACATTTTTCACGTCTCATGCTTTAAAAAAAACCTAACAACTCTAGAAGGTTTTTCTTCTGATTCAGTATTCTAAAATACTGTATTTGTTTAAAAGCTACTGAGAAATGTTATTTTCTTAGGCCTATATCCGTTAAGTATCAATGCTTGCTTTTCAACTGATTTTGTGAAACTATCTTTGGATCTTCTTCTATTTTTTTAAACTTTATTTTTATGTGTACTATTCTGTAAATGCATTAAGGCTTAAACGAATTTTCTGCATCATACTCACGCAGAACTACACAGAAATGCTTGTTTTTAAAGATTTAGGAATTTGAAAAGACAACAGTAGAATATGAATTGCCTGAATTCTAATAACATGATTCGTATGTTGTTCGTTTTAGGCTAAGTAATCCTAAACTTGCTCTTAATTTATTTATGCGTTTTTAATTGTTAATAGCATTTAAAACATACGAAAAGATAAAAAAAACTTATATGCGTTTCTTATAAAGCTATTAAATTAATTTAGGTGAACACATGTGAAATTCTTAGAACATACTATAAAACTAATTCACTGAAAGTAACTCAACATCTCATACATATTAATCTAATTTAATTTAATATGTATCATTTGGCAAATGTATAGCAAGCACACATTTAACAAAAACAGATACATATCCTATATATATCTAGTACTCTGTATTTGAAACTTGCTCTTCCTCTAGAACCATAATGCTTTTTCATTCTTTTTACTCTGCAAAATATTACCATAAAAAAGTTTATTTTTTATACGGACTAAACTGTATTGCAGCTTCACGCATTTTAACAGTGTAACTACTATAAGTTATTATTCATAACATTTTGTAAGGAATTTTCTCCTTCCTTAACGCGTGCCTTCGTGGTATAATTGTAATCATATCCGACTACGAATCGGAAGCTCCAGAGTTCGATACATAAGGAGACATGGCTGATTTCTTCGGCTTACAACCTTCCAAAAACTTTTAAATCACTCTATAGTGGCGCTCTAGTAAAATGTGGCACTTTGGAATGACGGCGATAGATGCGTCGTAGTGTTTACCCAATAGTCAAAATCATATATTTCCAAAGAGATCCCAAAAGCATTTGACTATGGAATCACCCAGCAGGCTCCAACTGTGAAAAGTTAAATCAGCTGTTCTTATTTTTGAGAAATTAATTCAAAGAAGGGCAAAGAATTTTACCTGAAAAATCAGGTTGTAAAATTTTTGAGTCGCTTCCAGAAGAGACAAAAATATCTAAAAGAAGATTCGATTCGTATGGCAAACGATTTACTTTCGGGCCAAAAGAGACCCACAGAGTTTGGTGAACATATAATTTGCATTTTTTACGGAAAACGACATGAAAGTAACGATTGTTTTGGGGGCTCCAAAAATACCTTTGAATCAAATAAAGAACAAAAGACTTTGTTACAACAAAGCCTTATTTTTAAGTAGGACACCGAGAGGAGAATTGCAAAGCAAGCGTTTATGGCATGATCTATTCTAAAAAGGTCTGTCATGTATTCACAGCTAGCCGTAAGTCAAGTAACGGAAAATAAAATTATCGCTGATGATGAAATGCAAAGTGTTTTATAGCTAACTATAATCATACAGAAGCAAGCACTACAGTATACCTTCAAACTTTAATCGGTCAACGTTAGCAATGAAGGAAGAAATTTAACCATTAGAGCTCTTATACTGGATCCCAACGTTTGCATATCTTAAAGGCTACAATAAATCAATTAGAGTATAAACCTTTGGTATCTGAAAGCCTAGCACATAGAGTATTTGGAGGAGGCATGTCAAAACAAAAATATAATCATCATTATTCAGATCTCAAAAGCGTGCAGAACCTTTATTCATGCCAAATAGAAGCTCTTGACCAACCCACTATCTCTGGATCTCTCTGAAGGCATTAACTCATTCTTGTAAAATCCGTATCTCAGTAGTGTAGATAGGGGCAGACTTCACTGGAAAACTGCGTTCCGGAAAGTCTCATATATTAAATTGTGGTCTTACTGCTGTACAGACTCATTTTGGATGGTTATTATTAATCACAAGACGAGGAAAGCTGAGTGAAAGAAGTCCTATTATCTCTCTTCTTCTTCAGTCGATGATATCACTAATTTATGAATCCTAAAAGCCATAGGAATACGTGACCCTTGTGAAATTGAGAATTCTGCAGAATTAGAACGGAAGGCTGCAAAACGGATTTATAGGCCTGTTTCTGTAAATGAAGGCGGCAGATATGAAACTCGACTTCCATGGATGCGAAACTAGATGAACCATCGAATAACAGGGAGATTTCGGGAAGAAAATTTATAGCATCAATGATAAAATTCAGAAAGGATGCAATTACCGATGTTATGATGCAGTCTTCGATTAATTGCATAAAGAAGATGTTGCAAAAACGTCTAGTGACTAGCTAGGTCGCTATATTCCTCATCCAAGAGTGTTTAAGACTAGTTCTACTACAGCTGTGAAACCTAGTTTTGACGCTTTCCAGTTCATCATTAAACGATTTTTTGATGAACGGTCTAGATTTACTAGGAATATTTCCCTCAGTGTTAATGAGATTCAGGGAAAAGGAAATAGCGTGGTCTCAGAGATAAAGAAAGTCTTCCTACAAGTATGTATTTCTGAAGAAAATAGAAAGTATCTAAAAATTGTATGGGGGGATAGAACCAAGATCACCAAAATATTTCAACATTGTAGAGTTAACTTCGGCCTGAATTGTAGTTCCTTCTTACTGAGTGATTCTCCTGTTCAAGACGTTTTAGTGAAATTAAGAAATTCTTTTTTTGAGAGGACAATGGGGCCATCTCTATAGATACTGAATAGGAGCTTGAAAGATCCATGAAGTGTTCTTCGAAAATGATGGCATACGATAAATTTGAACTCAACGATTGGAAGTTTACTGAAAGAACGAAGCTCAATGAAGAATCTCAGATTCATTCTGTTTGAAATTGCCTTTGGAACAGATTAGAAGATATCCTCTTTTTTGATAATGGAGCTATTAAAATAAGAGCCTGAAATAAGAGCGACGAGATTTGAAATCTTGTCCTAAGCTCACCAAGTGTTCGATCCATTCGATTTCACAACACTATGTCCAAAGGTTTAGCTTCAAAAAAGTTGGCAATCAAAATTAAGTATTGATTCTGAAGTGTCAAGTGAAGTGATATGAAAGAAAACTTTCCGAAATTGTTTGAAGATTTCCAGAAAATTAGCATTGTTAAAATACCACAAGAGCCTTTTTGAATAGCTGCATTTTACAGTTACATACATTTTTCGGTGCCATTGGTAAATCTTATGCGGCTGCTGCTTTCTTATGGGGCCAGGCTAATGGCAAAACTGCTGTATATGTATTGATAGTCAAATATAGAATTGCTTCGTTGACAACATTTTCGATTCCAGTGCTTGAACTGCTAGCGTGTTGCACAGGAATACGACGTCCTGAATTTGTGAAGACGAGTTTACTTTTCAAAACTCTCAAATCTACTTTCGGACAGATTTTACAATTGCGCTTCTTTGGATCAAAAGCTATGAATTGTAGGGAGTATTTATCAAGAATCGAGTGAGCAAGATAAGAAAGTTATCGAGTATTGAAAACTGGAAGCTTATTCCTGGAAAATTAAATCTCGCAGGTTTTCCCGCTCGAGGATGCACTGTGCAGAAGCTCTGTATTCCAGATGCTGGGAAGGGTCCTCTTGGGTAAAATCTGAAAAGGAAACATAGCCTCAGTCTGAAATTTAATGAAGGAGTGTTTAAAAAAAACCTAAGAAAACTGTCAGTCTTATATATAATGGCACAGATGAAAATTATCTTTTCTCCCACTTTTCTAACAATACAAAAAGCGTCCGAACGATAGGTTTGTAGTTTTTTCCATTCATAATGCTAAGAAACTGGTAGAAATTGGAGAAAAGGGAGAATTAACGCTATCTGAGATAACAAATGAAGAGAAACGAATTGTAAAAACAATGCGAAATTGAGATTTAAAAGAAAAATATATCAAGAGACTTAAGTTATTAAATGTCTTTAAGGAGGAAGATGGAAGTTGGGGAGTTGGGGAGAATGACAAAAGGGAGTTCAGATTTCCTGTCATCCTTCCTAGAAAACACAAGTCTAGTCAAACTTCTTACCAAAGAAACTTATCCAAAATTGATGCCTGCTGGATTGCAAATTCTGGTAGCCATGTTATGAGAAAAGTTTTGGATTGTCAATGGACGAAGAATATTTCATTCAGCAATTAAAAGGCCTTTGCATTGAAAAAGATACTCTACCAAACGCATTAAAACAGAACCTGTTAATTTACCTCCTAATAGAATAGAAGAGGTTTCCGCCTTTGAAGTTATTGTGTGGATTATCTGGTCCATTTAATTTAAAAGAAGGGAATAAAAGCTGAATTGTTCTTTACATTTGCGCTGTGTACTGAGCTATATATCTAGAGCTCGTTTTTCCCTTACCACCAAGACTTTCCTTTGAATCTTAAATGATTTATAACCCGCAGGGAGTACGCCCGAAATTACATATATTGATAATGGCAAGACCTTCCCACGGTCGGAAAACATGCTTCAAACCTTGAACTGGAAACCCATTGAATTTGAAGCTTCTAACATCTTTAGGATTGAATGAAAATTCATCTCTGCTTCTGCTCCCTGGTGGGGTGGATTTGGCGAGCGTGGGGTTCAAATGACTAAACAACTCCTTCGACGTGTTTTAAGAAATGCTTCTGTCTATTATGAGGAAAGAACAACATTCTTTGCGATTGTGAAGCATTCTTTGCGATTGTGAAGCTGTGATAAATTCAAGACCGTTTACTTACTTATCTGAGGAACCCAATGATTTAATTCTGTTATCCCTGCAGTGTTTCCGCAGAATAATCTGATGGGAGTTCTCGATCTTGATCATTTGGATAAGACCGATATCAGCAAAAGGTGGAGATATCAACAGACCCACCCGAGAACATCTAAGAAAGAGATTCTAACTGGAGTATTTGGGTACTTTGAATTAACTTAGGAGGAAAGACATTGCTTTAATTTAAAATAAGGTGATGTTGGTTTCATAGAAAACGATCCAAAGCGAATTCTGTGGCGTCTAAAAAAGTTAAATATATTCATTCAGCAAACGATGAGAGCATTCGTACTCTACGTGTAAAGACTTCAAGGGGCTTGATGAAAGGGCAAGCCAAAAGGATTTGTCCTTTGGAAATTAGCTTCTACTCTGCAGATACGAGTCCTAGTGAAACTTTAGTGGACGTCGATTGTCTTAGAACTTACATTTGCGTATTTGAAAATTATTTAAAAACTTCCTAAATTGTAAATTTATGATTTATTATTGAATCTGAGGTAAATCAACTATATGTTTGCTTTTTATTATAAGCTGTATAATAAAAAAGGTGTTACGTAAATCACGTATTATTTTTTTTCTATATCAATAAGTTCATTCTGATGTTAAGGTTTTTTGATTAACAACACATGTCAATTGCTTTAATTCTAAAAGTAGAGGTTTAGAATTTTCTTGGAAAGTATACGGCATTATGCAAGCTGATGTTAAATGAAATCTCCTTCACAGTAAAGATATTGTGCTGTAGAAGTTATTACATTGCTGACTGCAAATAAACTTTAGAGTCAGAAACTGTCGGGTAGTCAATTTCTTGAAACTCAATGTAACAGCATTAAAATACTATACGATAATGTAAGATAATGACTCTTAAACTATTTATATGCATAAAATAGCCTTTGAAGCAAAATAAAAATTAGTGTGAACCAATAATATATGAGATAAAACAAAATTATCAAAAATAAATAAATAAAGAAATGAAATTCAACATCACTATTCAAAACTTTATTTAGAACCAGCAAAATATCCATCATTGAACGACATCGTGTCTGTATGGTGACACAATTAAAATAAAATAATTAACTTCAATGAACTGTAGCACATACATTTATTAGTAAGCAGAATTCTCTAATGGAAGCCTCTCGTGACTTCGGCATTTTTATGTACCTCGATGCGTAACTCAAAACGTGCCATTACAGATTCATGGCTCTATCCAAAGGTCTCTCATACGTTAAAAGAGCGTCTCTATATAATAGTTTATAACGTGGTAGCTCCCGTTGCACTGCAGGTGCGTGGGTCCCAACAGTGTCCATTATATTTTTTGAAAAAATAATGATCAGCGTCTCAAAATTCAATTTTAGGTGAATTCTTAATAGCAAATACAATATGGGTTCTACAAAATCTTAAAACGATATACCTTTACCATTTCAGACGCCTACATATAGCTCGTGAAGTAATTTATATAATTTATGATTTAACATTAAGAAATTAATTACATTAGCATCCGATCAACTGAAGTCTAAATATCATAAAGTACTTTAAAAATATTGTTAGGAATTTTGTATATATATAAATACTTAAGTGAAATTATATGTAAATTGTATTATATCTTGTATAATGTAACATGAGAGGCTTCAGAATGCCAGGCTTCGGGGGAAAAATAGGCTACATTTAACATTGAGGCAAATGGAGGGATAAAGCCAAGCCGGCAATAGCTTTGGGGACTACACCCAAAATTCGCTAAGGTTGGCGACCATTTGGTAATATTTCGATCCGATCTCTGTGTAACTGTAAGTGGTCCGATCCATATGCGACTTTATCCGTCCTATGTAACTGTAACTGTGTATGCCTTCCAGCAATTTCGAGAAATCAAAGGTACTGGAAATTTATCGGCGGACGGGGGTAAGTTATATTAGACCGGGGAAAGCATCAGTTTTAGTCAGCGATATTGTTATTCATTTCGCCTTTGACAAAGCAACTGGAACTAGAAGTTATATGTAAACACATATATAAATACAGCAGTTTGTAGCTGCTTCCAGGGGAAAAGTTCCAAAGATTTTGAATATTGTTGCTTACATATGGGCTAGTAATAGATTAAATGCACACACCTCCAATAATAGCAAAAGAAACCCTTCAGAGATCTGGAACTTTCCACAAAAAAAAAAAAATAGTCTTACAGCTCTCCATAATATCATAGAATAGAATCAGTAGTTACACTTCAAACTACTAAGCACGTTAAACATTACACAATGCAAAGCGCATCTAAAGAAAAAGCTAACCCGGAGATATCTCAGTACTCCGAATTCAACACTGAACTGACTACTCACAATAACAACAACTGAGAGCAGATGCTCTCTCCGGCCTTATATAGTTTTCACCCGGCCGCCGAGATATTTATAGTACATTCTGCTTCTCGAAATTATTAGAAGGCAATATGAGGGTCGAATTATGGTTACAGCCAATATAGTGGTCAATCATATTTATTCAATTAGAATACCTATTACTGTGATACAGGGACGGAACCAAAATGTCGCCAGGTTGGGCGACTTTTGGAGATTTCTCGCCAAATTTGAAGACGAAAATCAGTCGTTAAAACCGTTGCCAGCTTGGCGATATCTCGTCAAATTACCGAGATACCCATTTACACAATGTTAAATAGACTCCCCCCTGTATTTTTATTTTTCAGGCATAGCTTTTCTCTCTAGATTTTTCACGTTACACTACACAGAAAAACAACAATTTCAATTTTAATTGCACTAAAATCATCTAGCCATGTACAAAATTCGTAATAATATGAATTTTGAATTTGAAGTTTTTGAAGCATAGTATTTATAACAGGCTGTATAACATGGCTTAATCTCAGTATCGGCTCATTTACTAGAATTGCCTCAGGACTTTGATTTTCAGAATACCTTGTGTCAGGATGAACTGAATACTGAACTCAGACAGCTGCATATGACAATATTCAAACTTTATCTCAATGGAAAAATCAGACCTAGTAAATCCTACGTAAACCACCCAATCTCCAAAAGATATACAGTACTAAATGCTTATAGCATGCCCAAATATCAAGAAAAGTCAGTTGGAGTCTCTAAGTAACCAAGTGACTACTCCTACCAAAAAAAGAAAAAAGGAAAAAAAAAAAGAAAGAAAAGGCGAAGAGGGAATTGTTTCTAGGAAAACGCATAAAATAACTTCTGGCGACTATTCCTTCGGAAAAAGAGCAAAAAACAGTAAATATGAAACCTTAAATGATAATTATCAAAAGAAAAACCACTGTATATGGATATTATATATTTATACGTATAGTTCTTTATTTATTGTCACTTGTAAAGCGATAATTTTAGGTTTTGTGTGTTGGTGTTACATATTTTGTATATAATGCTTATTTCGTGAATTGAATTGTAGATGTTTAAATTCTAATTCCAGCAACGTTTAGTTTGGGAAAATATTTGTTAGAACAAGAGATATGGGTAAAAGTGCTCCTAACGAACCTTGCTGACAATTTTTATCGGTATGTTATTGATATTTGGCAAATTCTTGCCAGGTGGAGAATTTTGAAAAATTCAACAACGTGCATTTTCCAAGAACTACGACTAATTTTTCTCAGAACTTTCAGAAGCCCGTGCAATACCATGTAAGTTATGCTTCGAAAGCTAAGCAATTTACCTGTTAATAAGCTGTAAGAGCTAAAGTTTCAAGGAGAGTTATCTCATAGCTGAATTGCATGTTAGAATAATCTGTGAGTGATTTGTGGAATTTATGATATTTTTATGTGCTAGAGAAGAATTACTCAAGCCTGTGATGGTTGTGTTTTTTAACTTTTGATAATTGGTTCTGATGTAAGTGCTGACTCCGAAAATAATCTTCGATCCTTACCATCACGTCAGGACTTTTCTCTCACAGATTTCAAAATTGTTAAAAAGTCGAAAAATTGAGCATATATGAGACATTAATATGGACATAAAACGCCGTTTTCTTACAACTTACATTCTTTTTCTAGGTTATACTAATTTTCATAACAAAGTGTATTAGGAGTCTCATAGGATTCATCTCAATAAGGGAAGAGACTGCCATGTGCAGAAAATGTCTCATTCAACCTTTATCAAACACCTTCACTTCGCGACGGAGATTCCATGAGGAGATTAAGAGTTCTGTATGAAAGGAGAAAACGATGATATTTTTCCCGAAGGGTCGTAGACACTGGCCTGAGCGGGACTATTTAACACACTGAACGGCCGGCTTCGATTCTATTTACATTCCGAAAGTTACAGTAATAATGAACCATGTTTTCAAAATTTTTTCCCTTTAACTCGAACTCAAATGGTTCTCAAACGTCTCATTGTAAAATTTCCTTCCCCCTCCTTGCACGGCGATCAACAAATCGTTTCACTTAACTGATGGTCTATTGTTAAAACGTTTTTGCGCATTGATTACTGCCGTACAGGCGATAAACAGATGGTGGCTTGCCTTACCGAAGAAGGAACCCCAAGTTTTGCTGCGTTCTTTGGCCAGAAGAAAAAGATGTTTTTTATGGAAATCCAAAAACAGAAAAGGGAGGTCCGTATTGGCTTGCTACTAGTTTTGTGCATATTTCTGATTTTAATTGCTTATCAAATAAAAATTTTGCACGGTAATTAATACATTATTAAAATAACGAACGCATGCTTAGTGGTAGCCATTTTGGCAGATTGTCTGTAATTCATTTTACTATAAATCTATTTCATTTATCTTGTTTCATACTTATAAAAGGGAATTTTGTCTTTATCTCATTTATTGGTTGGCAGAAGTAATAAAACAATGAATATTTTGAAAGAAATTTCAGTCATAATCTTATGCGACAACCTTGTTAAAAAAGTTATCTACATACAGACAAGATAATGTCACAGATGCATCTCAGTGTCCGAAATGAATGGCATGGTTTTGAAATTTGGTGCATTTTCATATGATTATTTTTGACAGAAAGAGTTATGTAAATCATAAAAGAACATTATTTTAATTCTTAACTTAAAAACAGCACTTGTATCAAATTGCTAAAATTCATTTTAAGGAAAATTTAGAATAAAATATAGATGTAGAATATTAAAAGGAATATATGTGCAGAATATTAAAAGAAATATAGATGTAGAATATTAAAAGGAATAAAATATAGATGTAGAATATTAATATTGCATTCTTTTATCTTTCAAAGTGGTAATGGTCGGGATGTTAAGAATTTAAAGAAGCGTCGAACAAGAAAATTTAGGGATGGCTAAATTTTAAGAAATTAGAGTAAGCTCTTGGCAACAAGAATTTTTATTGGACGGTAAAATTTTTAGAACGCTAAAGAAGCGCAGAGCAAGAAAATTTAAGGATGACAATTTTTTTTAATTTTTGGAACATCGGTCGGGAGATTTAAGAACCCAGAGAAATTGTACTGGGAGACAAAATGCTAGCGTAGATCCTGCTTCTCAATTATGTGGATGGATGCAGATTAATTTCCGAAAGGTCTGATGAAAGATTTATACGTAATGCAGTAATTTACAATTTCTGCTGTAACAAACTGAGATTTAATATTGTAGTTTCACACTGTACATCAGTTTACGAAAATATGATGATACTTTTGACGCATTTTCTTTACATTCCAAAGGATACTAAAAACAAATAGAAGCATACTCAGGCTACCTCCCTGAGGAAAGGGATACCTTTGTAGATGACATTTTCAGGAAAACTGGTTCGTATTTACAACCTAACAATCACCAAAATATCATGCAACGAATGCATTAGCCGGAATTCAAGCCTACGTCGAACTACCAGTGTTCAGTTGTTAAAAGACAGTTAGTTACGTCATAAATACCTAAAATGTTTGAAATAAGTAATTATTACATCCAACAGTGATATGATCTTCTGATACAATTTAATGGAATATCGTTGTAAAAGAATGAGAATAAGAATTCATAGTTTTTCCATTAGTACGAAGATTTTTGTTTCCGCTAATCTCCGTGCGGAGATTTTTGTTTTCAATATTTGGTTGAAATTCAAATTAAACAAAGATTTGCAAATACAAAATATTGGATAGCTATTGAGGATTTTGAGATTCTATATCTGAAACCCATTTCATCTGTCATTATCTTAAAAAGGTGATACTGAACCCAACTTTCGAGGAGTGCAATAATTACTAGGAAAGCGATTCCGATTTCTTTCTTCTTTTATTCTCATTATAAATTTAACCCGTAATTCTTAGAATATTTCTTTTTTTCATAAATGAGAATTTGCTTTTCGAAAACATTTTCTGGAAAATTGTAGTAATGTTGGAATGAAAAATTTGTAGAATTCTCCTATGAGCTGTTCGTTCTTAGGGCAGAAAGAGAATAAAGCTTGCATACACCGCCATTCTGGCTGTTTTATTATCTATCAGAGAATGGAGATTCTCTGATTCGTAGTTGTAAAAACTGATAGGTATATGTTCATGCCGACTCAAAAGGTATTGCCGAAATTACTTTCGGGCCATGAATCAAATTACTTCAAAAGTTCCGCTCTCTTTTTAAAGATACTTCCTTCTATTTGAGATGAATGAAATCATTTTGTATGCTTAAATATTGTTTTCTAAACTTATTGGGTAGGATAAGGCAAGCTGTAAAACAGCATTTGTATGCATGACATTTTGTCGACAACAGAATTTGGCGTGGGAAAAGGCACAGTTTAACAATAGCTGAGGAGCTTTAAATCTGAAGTTAGTAACGAAAATTTCTTAGTTACTTTTTTGAAACCCTTAAATCGAAGTCAACATTTTTGCATTCTTCACATTTTGTATTTTAGGTTTCTTTCATTTTTCAGACTGCAATTTGTTTTCATTAAATTTTTGAAATATGTCTATTTTAAGTATTTTTCGGGACTTATATTAATATTGATATAGCTAATATGGAAAACACTACTGGCATCTATGTTATAGTTTTTAAATTTGTCCTCCGTGTTTTAACCCATATGGCATTATGGTATTAATATTTTGTCTACAGGTTTCCAATGTTTCACCTTGGCAAGCCTTCTCTTTTTCCACTGGTATTCAAAAGGAATTCCCCCGCGAATTTCTTTTCCGCTTTCTTTTTCTGCGTTTTTTTATAATTACCATATCCTGAATTTTATTGGAGCTAATAGGCCTCCTAAAGTCTCTCAGCATTCATTATAAATCAAAAAAAAAAAAAAAGAAAAAGCTTTTCAATATAATATCAAATTTTATTTTCAATGAAATCCACTAATTCGATTGTTGCTTAAAAATTACAGTTAATTGTTTTAGGCAGTTATTCTGAAATTAGTCACTTAAATTCGATTTTAGACAACACAGGCATTCTATCAGAAAACTCAATATATTGAGCACTATCGTTACAAGAATGTAGTGTATATTCAACGATTTCAAAATGTGTAAATATAGCATAACTTCTTCCCAGCGCAAACTAAAAAAAAAAAAAAAAACTTTCCATTCAGTGAACCTTAATGGAACTTAGTTCACAAAAATTTTAAAGTATTAAAATAGCTTCAGTATAAAGCATTGCCAACCAGCGGTAAAGTATCTGAACACTGGTAGTTCAGTCTCATTTTCGAATCTCGCAAGCGGGCTGGCTGCATGGGAGTTTTTGTGGTTTTTCTCATGTATGACGTGTTTATACGAACCAGTTTCCCTTAAAAAGTCCTCTAGAAGGCATCTCTGCCTTCCATGTTGTGCCTTAGGGCGGAACCCGATAATAATAATCGAATTAGTGTGTGTTGCCTAAAATCGAATGTAAGTGACCATTTTCAGAATAATTTCCTAGACCTATAAACTGTAACTTTTAAGCATCAATCGAATTAGTGGATTTTTATGGAAATAAAAATTGTTGATATTGAAAAGCTGTATTATTTTTTGAATTATAAGTAATGCTGCGAGACTTCGATAATAATAATGGTATAATGCATATAGTTTGTCTCTGTATAATGTATTCCCACTGCAAAGTTTTATGAATTGTAATGGAAAATACATAAGTGGAGCAAAAAGAATATACTATTATAGAATATACATTTCAAGAGAGTAGTAGTGAAACATCTTTTCAGTACCGAAGATATTAAAATGTTCAGTATTGTGTTTCAATAAATAGATGTACGGTAATCTACAGAACACACTTGACGTTTTTACGATTAAAACTATAATTATAGCCAACTAGAATTATAATGTAATTCCAATTAAATTTATCAGTACTCGCTCTTTATTGCACCTTGGGGGAGAAGCATTATTTTTATCTATGATATAAAATACTTTCTTTGAAAAACAAAATCTGTAGACACGATCATGCCTAGGAAATAACCTTCGAGCAGCTCATGGCAAGTATTGGCAGCTTGCGAAAAATAAGATTGTAATTAAACTTCGACCATCCCTGGCGAATACACTTTCTTATATTGTAATTCGACAAATTATGATGTCTTTCATTTATCTTTAAAATTTAAGCTATCTGTTATTGGCTTAGAAAAGCTGGTGATTCATTGTAGTTAATTTGTACTTAAAATTACAACTAACGCAGCTATAATTGCAGTTGTAATACAGTGACTATTCGAATTCCATTATAACTGCGAAACCAATTTGATTTTTGGCTCAGCGGTAATAGAGTACATAATTTTTTGTACATAGTATTTTGAATAGTCCTGGTTCAAATAGGATTCGAATTCCGGCTAACAATCTAAACGTTTGGACATCTCCGTGGATTTCATTATGTGTAACATGAATACAAATCAGTTTCCTTTAGAAAATTCTCCGTGAATACATCATTCTTCTTAAATATTTCCTCTCCTTCAATTAAATAAAGACCATTTTTTTGCTTTTCCTCACGGGTGATGTAAATATGATACAGTTTCTTTTAGAAAGTCCTCCACAGAAGCATCTGTTGGTGCTTTACCATAATCCAAATCATACTGCATTCACAGGAGCAACAGAAAATTATACTTTTATTTGTTTTTACCTGAAACTGCGGAAAATAGTTCGTGCAAGTACTTCTGAATAGATAATACATTTAAACTATTTATTGAAAATATGCGCTATGTTTAATAAAAGACTAATTCTCAATATTTTTTTTAAATGACGAGCACTAGCCTTTTAGACATTGGCCAATATTAAAGCCAGAAGCGGTGGTCACGTAATTATGAAGGCACCTAATAGGCGGGCCACTGTTGCCCCCTATAAAGGGATGGACAAATTACATCCACGCCTTATCCGGGATTCGAACCCGGGTTTTTCGATACGGCAGTCAGAGTCAGGAACCATTTTCCCATCTGGTCGGCAATTCGTACTAAATACAGTTAGTAAAATATATTAATTACAGAGCAATTGGACAAGTCAGCGTTATTTTTCTACCAGCTAAAGCAATCGGTTGGATAAAAATTATGAGACTTAATTTAATCCTTAATGTAACCCTTGCTGAAAAGGAAAGAATAAATGAAGTTTTCATGATTTATTTCTTGTGCAATATAAAACAAAACCAGCTTCCCTTAACAAATCCTCTGCGAAAACATCCCTTTGCGCAAGCATACACTCTTTGCTTGCTTTTCCTTAATCTTATACTTCATATTCACATGTATGTCGAAGATCATAAACATACATATTTGTTTACCAACGTTATGTGCATTTAGGCCTATATAAAATGGCCGATATTAGTTCCTTTAAATAAATTATAATTCATGCCGCTCTCACACACTGCAATACATGCAGGATGATTCCAGACAGAAAATAGTAATATTTTTCTTGTAGGCGATTATGCCATTATATTTTTTAACAATTCATCATATAAAATGGAAAAAACATGTCGCATATACTATGATTTACTGTAATTTTCAAATACGATTACGATTTCCCTTGCCTATGTCACTGAAATTATAAGGGCCATTTGCTTTTCTGATTACATAATTACAATCATCTGCTGCGTAATTTTAATTAAGATGTAATTACAATTACATTGTAATTGTTATTAGATATTATAATTACAATTATACTGTAGATCCAATTAGATTTCAGAATTAAAATGTAATTATAATTAATACGCATTTGAGTAAATTGTACTTAAAAAAAGTTACATTGTAATTGTAAATACAAAAATAATTGCGTAATATTATTACAATTACTGTGTTTTCAATTGCATACTACAGTTATGTTTGCAGTTAAGGTTATGAATTTCCTGGGCTACGTAATTGTATTTATCAGAAGCAATTATTTTCCTAATTATATAATTATAATTACCTACATCAGTTATAACTTCAGTGTAATTGTAATTAGATTATTGTAATTGCAATTGCACTGAGTATGAAATTAGATTTTATAAATACAGTGTAATTATATTTTAATGAAATTGCATAAATTGTAATTAAAAAGAGCTATGTAATTGTAGTTACCTAGTAATTGCATAATATTATTATAATTACAATGTAATTGCAACTGAATATTACAATTATGATCATGATTTCATTAGGCTACGTAATTCCAATTATCAGGGTCAATTACTTTCCAAATTACATAGTTATAATTACCTACTTCAATTGCAATTAAAATTACATAGTAATTAACTAATATAATAATAATGTATTTGCAATAGCATTTTTATTGTAATTGTAATTAGATACAATAAAATTTGTAGTTGTAATTAGATGCAATAAAATTTATAATTGTAACTAGATTGTATATAATTATACAATCTAGTTACAATTATAAATTTTATTGCAATTGCATTGTAATTGTAACTATAATTACATTGTAATGTCTGTAATTGCAATTGCATTGTAACTGTAACTATATTTAAGAATTATATTGCAATTACATACATTGTTGTTTTAATTAAAAATTAGTCATATTCTAATTGCAAATGCAAAGTAATCGCAGAGTCTAATTACAATTGCAGTGTAACAGGAATCACACATTTAAAAAAATGTTTCAATTGCAATTACTGTTGCATTTTAAATTTAATTATAATTCTAATTTCATTTTTCCAAACTATGACCAAAAATTTGGAAAGTAATTAAACTGGAAAATGAAAATTCTGTATACATAAATAAATATTTAATTTTACTATAGCTGCCACAAACACAGTAAAGATGGAAGTTTTGAACAAGCTATTTATTCCGAGTTGTTATTCAAGACCTAACGATAAAACTCATTTGCCTCCAGCGAATAGTCAGTTTCCGCTCATCAGTTACCTCCAGCAGAGGAAAATTATCACCTGTTAGTTTAAATTAAGAGCAGAGTGGGGAGGGCACTTCGAGACAGGCCGTATATATGCTGCTTTGCCGTTTTGTGCCAAAATTGAGGCTTACGCATATATGCTGCCTTGCCGGTATAAGAGCGAATATTTTCGAACGCATATATACGGCCTTCCCGGTTGGAGGATTAATAAGCATCCTTACTACGCGCACATATTTTTTGCTAATTCCATGAGTTGTTTTTGTTGCCACTTCTAAGAAACAAAACTAACAATAATTATTAGTGGTCAAAAGCTTAGCAAAATAAAATTAAATGAACGTGCATATAAAATAGAATTACATGTCATCTGAAATCTAACAAGCTAGCCGTGGGGATCCCAATGCTTTTGAAGGCAGGAGGAGAAGAGAGCGTCTCATGATACTGGTTGACCTTGAGGTCCGCTGTTAGGAAATAATGTTACACTAATTTCCCTTTTGGGGGAAAAATGATTCTTTGCCTTTAAGCGTGATAGCAAACTGCATCGTAACTGACTTTCTGTTCCTTCTTCAGGCTCTGTCTTGATAATTGCTTTGTGTTTATCTTAGATTGTATTTTTCTGTAATCTTCGCTTCAAGCTCTTTCTTATTATAATATGCCAAGTATATTACTGAAAGTCTAACGACGGCTGTCCACTGTTGTGGTTATTTATCTTTTCTTTATCTATCTTTTCTATTAAACTATCTTTTTTAAATTTAATATAGCAGTAATGTTCAAAAAATAGCCTCGGTGGTGGCTGCGTGGCTCCTTTAAGGAGCGACCAAATATAGATAGTGATGTTCGCAGAAATGGTTCTGATTTGATTTATAGATTTACCTTCTTGAGTTTATCTTAGGATATAATATCATTTTAATAATGGTTTTACCTCTTCTGGTTTATCTTGATTTCTATAGGATATAGCCATTGCTATCTTGAGATTGTTGCTTCGTAGTAGTCAGTCACTCTGCTCTTATCCCACTAAGATCCTTAAATAAAGCCTGTGTATGAATAGCTTTCTTAATTAACGTATTTATTTACTTTTTCAGCTATAAATTCATTCTGGGGGTTTTGGTCACTACTGTTGGGGTGACTGTCAGATTACACTGAGTTGAGAGGCAGCAGGTAGCGTATCTAACTCCTTATAATGATTGGGTAAGTTTATGAGATTGCGCAATTCTTACTGCATTTTAAACTCAAAACATACGGAGGTTGGGGTATACATAAGTCATGGCAACTATTTTTTTTCTTGCAGATATGTGAACGGATCAGAAAGCGTATATGTGTCGTGTGGAAGTTCTGGAGGCATAGTGTGTATGCAGAACAACAGATGGCTCTGTGATAGCTGGCTCTGCAGGTAGCGATGGCTCTGAAATCAGTCAATTGGTAGGTGTCATGTGAGATGGAAGTAACCCCTCTTGAGCAGAGCGCTTACATCAAAATAACCGTTCTGCGAGGGAGAAATGCGATGGAATGTCGCAGTGAATTAGTAGAAACCCTTGGGAAAGATGCCCTACCATATCGTACAGTAGCACGATGGGTAGGAAAGTTTCAGTAAGGACGTGTGTCAACCAGTGATGAACAACGCTCGGGACGACCGGTGAGTGTGAGGACCGATTTGGCACGTGCCGTCATCGAGCACCTCATGGATGAAGACAGACAATGGATGTTACTGGAGTTAGAGAGGGAAAGTGGCGTCGAGAAAACGCACCGTTTACAGGATATTGCGTAATGAGCTACAGCTACCCAAAATCGCTTCGCAGTGAGTACCGTATGCACCGACGGAAGTTCAAAGGCGAGTGCGCTATGCAATATGCTCCGACCACTTTGCAAAGTGGCAACAAGATGGCGATCAATTCTTGTCACAAATAACCGCCATCGATGAGTTTTGGGCCAGGGCATACGAACCAGAACTGAAACGTCAGTCCGCGGAGTGGCGACATCTTGGATCACGAAGGCAGCAGAAGGTCCGTCAGAATCCTTCTCCAGTCAAATTGAAGGAGATCGTTGCGTATGACGTCAAAGGTGTCATTGTTTGCCACTTTGTTCCTCATGGCAGAACAGTGACAGCACAGTACTACAGGGACTTCCTGGTGCGACAGGTACGACGTGGCGTTCGGGATAAACGTCCGGACCTTGTGGACAGTGCAATAATTCTGCACGACAATGCAAGACGACATAAAGCAGAGTGTGTACAGCAGCTACTCCGACGTTGGGTGTGGGAAGAATTGGAGCACCCATCGTACTCTCCTGACCTCTCGTCCTGTGACTTTGATCTCATTCCCAAGATTAAGGAACCAATGCGTGGTAGGCGGTTTGCAACACGAGAGGACATTGCTAATGCTGTGCGCAAACAGATGATCCGATTCACACATGGTGCGGCAAATGTTGAGGCTGATGGTATTCAGCGCCTCCCACATCATTGGCAGCCTGTGTTGATAGTAGCAGGGGACTACATTGAGGATCTTTAGGCCCAGGTTTGTATGCCAACTTTATGTGTATTGTGTTATCATTCTTTTGCACGGTGAAGGCCATCTTGCGCTGTATACTACCGTAATAAATTCGTGTGTTACGATATTTCAGTACTATTCATTGCCCACACGTGTAGTTAAGACCTTTGTCTTTTCATCACATATTTCCAACCAGACTGGTATCTTCAAGAAAAAAAAGAGTTGCCATGACTTTTGCCCCAACCCTCATAGTTATTACAATTACCAGAAGCTCTTTAGACACATATATATAATTCATAGATAGTATAGATAAGTATTTAAATGAATGATAGTCCTGGTAGTGTGAGGAGTCTGCTAACGAAGGTCTCTCTAGTTGAAAGATCAAGAGCATTGCAGGTCTCTCTAGTCAAGAGTTCAGGAGCCTTCTTCTGTTATTACCTCGATGGCGAAAATTTTCAGAGTGAATCAGCCAAGCCTTCTTAAATTTACAGTACCATTTTGCATCCTCTGATTCGTTATATCTAGAACGATATCAGAGGAAAAATCAGATCATTGGTTTGTCCCCCTCTCCTGAAATCGAGAGGCTTTGACTAGAGACACGGTACAGAAAGTTAAAATTTCCTGTTACTAGCCGCGAAATTACGTTTCTGCGATGTCAAAAACATATCGTGTGACACATCGTAAAAGCTGGGAGCAGTGAATTGCAGGGACCGTACACGCGATTTACTCATCTCTGTGTGCTCCGCCACAATTCTAATATATATCCTTCCTTTTTAGTTATTAAACTTTTTTCTACAGCATTCAAAGCAGTTAGAAAATCTCGCTCCCTTTAATTTTCCTAATACAAAATTTTTATGTATTTTTCCTTATTCCTTTTACTCTATTTATTGATTTATTACACTTTCATTACGATTAACAAATAAGTTTGCATTTAAACTACTCATTTGTATAACTAACCGTATTTTTGCTTTTCTAAGAATAAGGCTAGCTCTCTGAATAAAATTTAACTGATTTTTTTTTCATCTTCGGGTTGAGTAAGGTTGACCCAGTCTTTCATCTCTTGAGGGAGTCGATAAAATGAGTACAAAGTTCGCTTGGAGTCTAAACACTGAGGGCCCTCCGACATGCTGCCCACTTGTCCAGCTAAAGATGCACAAGCACCCCTTAGTCCACGTCTACAAAGCAGATATCAGGACACTGCCGGCCATGGCTTTCTAAGGGTTCTTTGTGCTGCCGAATTTAGTTTAGTTTTTGAGTTCTTTTTTTTAACTGATGAAAATAAATGTTTAGGAAAGTTCAACTGCTAAAACGAAGCATCCCAAACACATAATTCATTTTTTGTTTAAAATTAGTCCAGTATATTCAGTACTTACTCATTCTACTGCGTACTTGTAACACTACATTAGGGGATCTTTGTTTCTTTTTGATAAGGTACTCGATCGTTTGGCACATTGTGCATACGCTGCACTGCTCTTCCAGCCTTGGTATCTAATTTTTGACTCAAAATATTTTTTTTATGTAATCTGGTCTTTTTATGTTATTTCATTTTTTAAAATCTGCCTTTTAATCTGGTTTTATAAATAAAATTTGCTATGATTTCCTATGAATTTCTTTTTACTCTCCCATGAAACTTTCTTTTCCTATTTTGTACATTATTCACGTTTCGTGTTATGGGCAGAAAGACTTAGCGAGTGCAAAACAAGACATCTGTCTACTTTGTCTGTCTGTCTGCCTTTCGCTTAGGTAAGGAAGAGTTTCATACGCCTTTAATAATTCTAAATATTGTTATTCTGTTTAAAGCTTCAGTTTTTCAAGAAGTTCTTTTAAATTTTTGCATTCATGTATTCTGTCCGGCTTTTTAGGGCTAAGATGATGTTGAAGGTTAAGGCCGAAATTTTGACAGCGATTTGTCATACACTGTTCTATTTCGAATATTTTGTTTTTCTTTATATTTAGCATCATTTTTGTGCTAAATTTCAGCGTATGCTATTTAAAAATAAATGTTAGGAAACTGAAACTGCGATTCTAAAATGACTTTTTATTAAAACTGTTTTGCGAAATGAAAGTATAGCGGCTGTCTGTTATAAGTGTTTTGTTGAAATATTACTTAACTTGAAAATTATGTATTTAAACTTTAAAATTATGTATTTTAATTATTTTTTTTGTCTCAATATGTTTATTGCTTATTATTTTTGTGATATGAAGAAAGAAAAAAAATATGTAATCTCATTGATCTATTTTGAAAACACTTTAAAAAACCTTTACTTATTTATCTTAATTTTTATGGAAAATATAATGAGCACTGTTAGAAAAAAATGCAGACGTTTAAAACTATAACTAAATATTTTTTCAAGAAAATTTATAATGATTTTTCAAGTAAATTAAAAATTTTTTTTGTTTGTTTTTTATTTTTTTTTTTAAATTTTTTTTTGTTTTTTTTTTTTTTTTGTGATGTAGATTCTGTTTTCTTTAAAGAAATGTTGAAGTGTGTGCTAAATTTTCTTAAATTTTGTTAGTAAAGTTTTACGTTTATATCTTTATTTGTTTTTATTTTTAATATGCAAATTGTAGCTAAGGGATCAGTGGTTTTTAAAACTTAAGATATTTTTCAAACATTTCATACCAGTATTATATATAGAGATGATTATGATGTTTATCATTTTCTATATAAAATTTTCTAAATTTTGGGTTAACAGTGGAATATAATTCATTTAAATTTTTTAAAATTAAAATGCTTCTTTATTATACTGTATTTGGAGCAAATTGCATATTTTGTTCCAGATATGAATGTAAATAGTTTTTCTGAAATTCAATCAAGTGTATTTAATTACCTTTTACTTATGTATTCCACTAGTGTAAATGCCAGTTATTCAAATGTTATTATTAGAATCATTGTATCTTACATTGAATAGCCAACAGATTTGTAACAGATCTTTAAATTTAGTTTTCCTTGCTAAATAAAACTGAAATTTTAAAAGATTGAGACTGTGAAATTGTTATGATTTGTACCTAATGTTTGCTAGCTTTCAAATGAACTGGTAGTTAATAAAAAAGACAAGATTTTTCATTTTTGAAGATACTATATATATATTACAAGTGGTCTTATGATGGCTTGCTTTTATGTCCAAAGCTAAAGATTAAAAATCTCCTGATTTCAATTCGCTGCCAGTGTATAGGTACACAGATTATTTTTGTATGTGTAATTGAAAAAGACCTTTACAGCATTATTGTGCCATCAAATGACATTAAAGTGAGTTATGTGAACTTTGTTGAAAATATCAATTAAAATATTTATGTTCTATTAAATATTTGTTTTTTAAAGTTGAAAAGCAAGTTTGGGAAGTAGTCAGATGTTATCACAAAATATGTAAAGAAAAAAGAAAAACTGATCGTATTATTGAATTTTCTAATTAAGGAACTAGTTCCAGTTGAAATAAATCACCCAGATGAGCAAGTACTCACCTATTATTTTTAATTAAAGATATCATTTATATATTTTTGTATTTTAATTAGTAGCATTAATTTGTAACATTAATTAATTTAAAGGAAGCATACACATTAATTTTATAATATGTATATATATATGAAATGATTTAATGTGTAGGAGGAATCCAGTTATTTTGAAAGCTGGCAGTCGTGATGGCATCGAGGGTACGTTAGCAGTGGCGGAAGCTAGAGGAAGGAATGAAGAAGAATAATGACATAGTTATCGTGCCAAGAGTATATATACTAAATCTGATGTATAAGTACAGCTAATCTGTGATTGGTTAATCCTAGTTTTAGTTGCCCTTTTCACGTAGGATTGTGTACTATAGAAAGATCTCAAATTTGGGAGAGCACCAAATCTAGAATGCTAATTTTGAGGTTGTGAATTATTTTTTTAAAGCAGCTATCGTATTTTGTTATATCTTACACATATATAGTGCTTATTTGTATATATATATATAAGTTGTTAATAAATGTAACATAAGTTTATATATTCATTCATAAGTTAATAATTCATAACTTCATTATATACATAAGTTTATAATTCATTTTGTTTTAAATGAAAGCCTAATTTATAAAAATATAATCAAATGTATCACAAATAAAATAAGTCCTGAACTTTTGATGGAACTGCTGGAATGGAATTTGTCATAAGTTGAAAAATCATGACATTATAATGTATGAGTGATAATAGAGTTCAAGAATTCTTTTCAGATTTGTATTTTCTAGCATACTCATTACAGATATTTAAGGAATTCATGGTACTGTTCTGTTATTGGGACTGTATTCAGAAATGTATAATGTGTGTTTGTATGTACATGCATATATGTGTATATGTATACACACACTTATATTCATACTAACACATACACGAGCACATACATGCATACATTTCTGAACCTGGACCTGATAACAGAACAGTTTTGAATTCATTACGAGGAATTCATTTTTAAGTTAAAACATTCATTTAAGGAATTCATTTTTAAGTTAAAACATTCATTTAAGGAATTCATTTTTAAGTTAAAACATTCATTTAAGGAATTCATTTTTGAAGTTAAAACAGGTTAATGTGCCCAAAAAATATTAGAGAACTGCAGAATTCTGGGCATCACAAAGCAACTCGGCACTACTCTCCATGTACACATCAGCTTATTTTAACTTCACGAAAACTGCACAAATTTATAAAAAGACATTATCAGTAAAATCAAATTGGAGCAGAAATCACAAATGCTCAAATGTTGCTCAAATTTCAAAACTACATTACGGGCTGGTGTAACCATTTATGTGTAGCCATATAAATACATTTTCATAAAATTCTAAGTTACATATAACACAGAAATAGTGCTTTAACTGATGATTTCTGTCATAGTTGGATGGATATTTGGAACCTAAAAGTGAAACCTGTCTTGAAATTTGAAAATGTTTATATATAAGTAAACTATTTCTACAGTATTAAAAGTGGTAATCTTCTGATTAAAATCCAATATCACTACTAATTTGTGAGTGAATGATTGATTTGTTAATCCAGATAGTTCATCTAAATTTTAATCTAGACATATGGGTTGTCTGCATGACTGTTTTCATTGTTTCCCCCAAATTGATGCAAATATTAATCAGCAGATTTACTCTTGAAGATTTTTTGTGAAAGAATCTTAAGCAGGTAATCTTCATGGGTTTCACAGTAATCATTAAAAATATAAATCAACAGAATATAACTATAAATTACAGGGGGTTAAAAAATGAAAATTTTGCCACCTTTTTCAGTTTTTCGCTTGTAACTTGAAAATTAAGCATTTTTTAAAGATGACCATTCTGTACAAAATTAAAGTAGACAAAATTTCATACAAAATGCATATTAAGTTTAGTGCTTGGGCAATCTGCAATGCTGCTAGAGCATGCTGAAAGAATACCATTTTTGGCTCTCCATGAAAAATGTGTAAAACGCCTTTCTAACTGTGTGGTGTTGTACTAATGAAATTAAGTATTTCATGAATGTCTGTTATGGCTAAGTCACAGTACTGAATTAATCAGCATCAGTGAGTTACATGGTTAGTAGAATGCACTAGTTTGTGGGAAATTGTGTTACTGCTGTCCTTTCTACATATGCAAATGGCAAGTGAAACTTGAACATTTTGAGTGAAATGATTTGCTGTACTAAACTGGCAGACCTAGAGATGATGCAACAATAGAATTGATAGTCATGTTTCTTTAAAACAGTATAGAAAAATGACGATTTACAATTAATGAACGATGAATGAAACTGAAGGTGACTTTTGTCCTTGCTCCAAAACATTAAAGCTTACCTCATTGAAAAGTAGGGCAATGATATATTGATAAGAGTTAATATGCCTTATATTATGTGTTTCAAGGCTGTAGGTCACAAGGTTATTACAGATTCAAAGTATCAGGAGAGGTTGCAGGAGGATGAGGAAAGGCTAAAAATTGTTAAAACACCAGCTGCTGTTATCATTGGGTATGCATGATCTAAATGTACAACAGGATGTGGTATTCTCCAGCAGATAGATTTGTTGAAGGAAATGTTCTGATTCCGCAATCTCTTCATGCTTTTACAGATCCTGTACTGTGAGAAGAAGAAAGGAAGTCGTGGCAAATGAAAACAGAAATCACTTTCAAAAGCCAATTGCTTATTTACAGCCATGAGGCTAGAGTAATATATATCTCCTTTGCAAGTGGGAGTTGCAACATTTTTGTATACAAAGTACAGATGATACAGGTTAATTAACGTGCTGAGTTTATTAGGATTTTACTCATCATACACGGAAGCCACATGCTTTTAAATGTCCTCCGTCATCTAGCCACCTCTTACTCTTAATCAACAAGCATTTTCTCAATGGTATTTGATAGCGCAGACTTCAGTATGAGAACTATTGACGTATTCATTGTGTAAACTATTGAACTAACACATTCTCCTTGATGAGTTGCATACTTTATGTGACTCTACTGTTATCTGTGACTCTACTGTTATCCCACATAGCTCGGTTGAAGGATATATTTTTAGCAGCAAGTATTGGATGTGACTTCATTGAAATTCATGCTCAACCTAAAAACTCCCAACTACATCAACACAAAACCTATGACACAGGGCAATGTAAAAGATGATGTACCAACTCTTAGGTTGAGCAGCCTGGTCCTTCCTGAGGCAAAATGAAAAAGCAATCCTGAGGCATTATGCAGGTATAAACTTCATTCATGAATTCACTCCAGGACATTCTGTCTTTTATATCTCCTTTTCACAACATTCCACTGCTCAAACTAACTTTTTTTTTTTTTTTTTTACAAGTAATGGGCATCTGAAGTTCTATGCTTTCTTTTCTAGGTGACAATAATTCTTGGAAATGTTGTAAACCAGTATGACGTGATATTTTATACTGACTTTAAACCTTTAATTACTTTGATATAAGAATTTTTTTCTTTGTAAATAAAATTTCATTACAAATGTATTTTTCTTCATCAGTACTTCCCTATCTACTCTACGTAACCTGTAGCCTGTAGCAGGGTACAACCATACAAGCTAGCAAATGCCCACTGATGTGGTACTTTATTAATGTGTGACAATTTTTAGAGTACAAAATAACTATACTGTAGCATAATTTCACTCAAAACATTCAAGTTTCATTTATTATCATTTGGAGGTATATATGTCATTCTGATTGTTATTTTTTCTTCCATTCATGTCATTGTAATGACAATTGTAATTCAATTACTTAAGAGGTTATCACATCTAGCGACAGTCCCTGTTAGAAGGGACTTTTCTGAGGAACGAAATTCTGGTAACACTGGTTTAAATGGGAGGATTCCTAGAAAAAACAGCTCTCCTGGAAGCGAAGTCCTGCCTAGCTACAGAAACGATGTATCGGCTGCGGGATTTTTTGAGACATCGCCGAAAATGTTTTGGCTACAGTTGTGTCTCGGGTAGAGATCGGCCAGTCAGACGAAAGTTCTGCTTCTGAAGGATCATGTGATTCCAGTCTGAGCGATAATCGATTACTGTTTGGCATTCAAGTCTTTGTAGTAAGTGAAAATGGTAATCTAGCTACATAGGTATCGTGGAAATGTGCGGGATCTGAGAATTGTCCCTTTCAACGTCCAACCCCTCATAATGGAAACATATGTGATTGGAACTTATGTCACTGTAGTGTTTACTTGCATCTGTAACAAACTGTGTACCTGTTTATATGTTTATTTCAATTTTTTACTATTTTGTTGTTATTATTATTTGTTTTATTATTATTATTATCATTTTATTATTATTTATTGCTTTA
>KK115032.1:600408-651921 GCA_000611955.2 Stegodyphus mimosarum | reverse complement strand
TTTTTTTTTTTTTTTTTTTTTTTTCATATTTTTTACCCCTGAAAACAGCTTTTTTGAACCTTCAATGACTTGACTAAAGCAGATATTGAGACAATTAATGAAATGTCTTACATACAAAAAAATATACTGTCTTTAATTATTTTTAGCCCAAAGTGTCATCAATCCAAATGCTCTAGAAACGTGTATGTGTCTGTAACTGGGGGGAGGGGGCAGCCCGTTTGGAAGTAATGTTTCAATTCTTTCTTTTTTTTTCATATTTTTTTACCCTAAAAACAGCTTTTTGAACTTTCAATGACTTGACCAAAGCAGATACTGAGACATGAAAATGAAATGAAATGTCTTACATACAAAAATATTATGCTGAAAATAGATTATTAAAAATTTAAGAATCAGATAAATTAAAAATTTTCTTGAAGTGTATACATATCGACTGACAAGCCAAAACATTATGACCTTCCCCACATTTTTCAATGAACTCTTCTAAATGATGTGGAGGACACATGATTAAGTGGAAATGGTATTTATCTGCTGCTGGAGAAGGTAAGGCGTCATTCTTGCGCTTACTTTTAAAAGTGATGGGAAAGGCTGCTGATGTAAGCGGATTTGATAGAGGGCAGATTGTAATGGCCCAAAGACTCAGAATGAGTATCTCTGAAACTGCATGACTAGAAGGTTGTTAATGATCTGCCATTGTTAGTATTTATTGAAAATGGATAAAGTACGGTGAAACCAGCAGTAGATCTAAGGTGTTGGATGTCCATTGTATCATCAAAGAAAAAGGGTGCCAGAGACTGTCCCTCTTGGTACAGCAAAATAGGCACCAAACAGTCATTCAGCTGACAGCCCAATACAGTGTAGGTCCAGGTGCAAGTGTTTCAGAACACACAGTTCAGTGGACGCTATTGTATATGGGACTGCGACTATTTGTGTACCACTGTTGACCAGGTGTCATTGTCAACTATGCCTACAGTGGGCCTAGGAACGTCAAGACTAGACTATGGAGAAGTGAAAGATAGTTGTCTGGTTGGATGAATCACTATTTCTTATTCTTCACGTTGATGGTCATGTCAGTTTATGCCATCTTTCAGGCAAACAGTTGCTCCTCCCTGTACATCAGGTTATATACAAGCTGGTGGTAGCAATATTATGCTTTGGAGGATGTTCTGACGGGCAGCTTTCGGACTCTTAGTTGTGGTAGAGCAAACGATGGAAGTTGCAGACTATCTGAACATAACTGTGGATCAGTTGCAATCTTAAATGGCATCTATCTTCCTCTTTGGAAATGTATTCTTTCAGCAGTGCAAGGCAACGTCCAATATCACAAGTCTCGAATTGTGTTGGAGTGGTTTAAGTATCATAAGGATGAATAATAAGGATAATGTTCCAGCCACTTAAATCACTGGATCTTAATCGGGTAGAGTAAGCATATTTGGGATGTCAGGGAATGGCAGTTCAGAGCTCAAATGCCATCATGTCAGAATATCTCGATTTTGTGCGACTGCTGCTTAGATATTTGGTACAACCTGACTCTAGTCATCTACCAAGAACTTGTGTTATCCAATGCCAAGGTGAGTTGCAGCTGTTTTACAGGCTAAAGGTCGTGAAATGTATTATTAGTAGGTGGAGATAAAAGGAATGTAAGCAAATTAATGTTTTGGCTCTTTGGTGTATATATAAGATAAAAGATATATAAAGCAAACTTCAAATTTTAATTTTACAACAGTTCCTTAACCTTCTAATTTAATTTGGATATTTCCTGTACTTGTCTTTTCGAAACCCTGAATGATGCAACAGTTTGAAAGTCAAAATTTGCAAATCAAAACCTTTCTCCTTTTGAACTAGCACACCATATTGGATGATGTGCTTGCTTTCTGCTATTCTGCTCTGTTCTTCCGTAATATTTAAAAAAGTGTCATTTAAAATGAAAAGGAATAGTTAAATTCTGCTATGACTTCAAGTCTGTCCAACAAGAAGACACAAATTAAAAACCATTGAAGCAAAATCTTGGGAAACAAAGCTGAAATGACAGTAAATTAATGCAAAAATAAAACAGTCATTAAGTATTAAAATATGCGTCTTAATCGCCATCGACATAAAAATCGACATCTTAATACATATATATACAGAAGTTTAGCTTTGCACATTAACTTCGTAACATTAATATCTTTGTGCTCGTGCCCAGTATGACTCGAGTGACTAAAATTTCTGTTATTCAGATACCTGATAAATATTTTTATAAATTTCTTATGGCTGTGAAAGTAAGAAATATTGAAACTTTCACTTCAGAAGCAAAAAATATTCAAATTTTAATTATCTTCAATGAAATATGATTATTCTGGATGATTATGATTATTCTTATATTTCTTTTTTTTATCAATATAAAAGAAATTTTAAAAGTTAAAGACCTGAAAGATCTGATTAGAAGACAGCATCAAATTAAGCATAATTAGAATGATAGGAGTGATGACAATATAATGAATAAAAAATGCTGATTAGAAGACCAAATGTGCATGGTATCTTCAATAAGGATGTATCTTCAGCACAAGCCAGAATCTTAGAGGTAGTCCTTTGTCTGTGTTGATCATAAAAAAAAAAAAAAGAAAAAAAAAACTTTTAGATTTTATATTACATTCAAAGGGTCATTTTTTAAACATTGTGTGTAGCCTTTATTTATTAAACATATGCTCTTCCCACTTAAACTACATAAAATTCAATTCAGCAGCAATAGCACAAAATATTTAAAAACAGAATATCTTTAGCATTTCCAATAGACAGTCTCACATGCTGAAGATAAAAATTTTTTTTTTTTCCTGTACAGTGTTGCTTTGAAATCATTGAGCTTGTTAATCAAAAATTCATTAAAGTTGTTGCCATTGCTTGCTTTGAAGTCATTGAATTTGTTAATTAAAAATTCATTAAAGTTTTACAAAATGTGAAATCGTTAATTAAGCAGTTTAAAATTTCGGGTTTCCAGATGTCCATGTTCTTAGGATTACATTAGTCAAAATTTGATGGCTGTAGGTACCATTGCTTTTTCACAATGCAAGGAACATACATACATTCATGCACATTCTCCTATATTTAATTCCTTTTAAAATAATATAGGGCAATAATATATGGTGGCAACAATTTGAAAAGTGATTCAACCTTTTACAGTGATTTATGCAAAATCCTGTTTCAAGACTAATAGCTCTTCTGATCTAATGCTCTTTTGGGCTAAAAATGTAAATCATTTTATATAGTGACATTGAAAATTCTAATTGAAGTGTTAATTAAACAGTAGCAACATTTTTTAGTAATTCATAGCCATCTGCATGGTATGTTGGTAAAAAGGAGTGGATTTGAAGGATTGAATTAAAATATTGCTTATTGTCTGTGTTGAGAGTAGGTCCAGTTGAATTATGCATGTTAAAAGTTGTCATAAGTGTTTTATGGCAATTAATGGATTCCATCTCCCTAATTGATGTCATTCAGAATTTGGTAGAGCTGGACATTCTTTTGGTATAGGTGCTGAGAGTCTTTCGTTAATGTCAAGCACTCGAATTCTACCCATGAGTCTTCTTGAGGTCACTGATGACTATTTATCATTAACAACAGCATTTCTTTGGTTAATTTGAAGATAAACTTACTAAATCAATAAACTAAATAATTTGATATTAGTTTCCATTACCATATATTTTATAAATGTCTTTATGAATTAATGATTCTATTTGTTCTGATGTTTATGGGGGAAAATAACTGTTATTATAAAGAAAGCCGTATAATCTTTATCATATTCATATGTTGATAGAAATAGCTTGGATTTATTTAATTTAAGGAAACTGTGAGAGAGTTGTTTACTCAACTCCATTTTTGTTTTAAAGAATGTATCCCCATAGATAGAATTCAAGATCTCTTATCTCCCTTTCTGACATCTTCTTCTTGAGATTTTTGTATTAAGGGTTTTTATGCTCACATTTTGCAAATCACCATAGTCATAAAGGTATGTAATTTAACTTAGATTTGGACGCAAATCCATCATTGAAGGAACAGTTTTTTTAAACTATCATAATGACTGGGATGGTTGTGATACTTTATTACTATTATTTAATTAAAATCTACCTTCTAGAAATGTTTAATAACTTCTTATACACTTACCAGCTAAAACATTATGACTATTCCTACCTTGTTAGAATGTGCTTAGCAGAATGATATAGATGGAACATGACAATGTTTTTAATGGCTGTCAAAATTACCGAGGCATAATTTTATCAATTACATCTGTGGTCATGTAAGTGATTTAAGTGGCTGATAAATATCAAATTATGGTGACATGAAGGTTAAGAATTATATCTCTAAAATGACACTGCTCTTTAGAAGTTTATAAATTGCCATTGCAAGTAATTGTTAATAGTGGAAGAAAGACAGTGAAGTCAGTAGTAAATGTGGAGGCATTAGATGCCCAAGCCTGATCAGTGAATGTGGACATTGGAAGCTGCTCCGCAGTGTGAAAGTAAATTGGCAATGACCAGCATCTGAACTGATTTAATGCAGGTACAGTAGGAATGTGTCTGTACATCTCATCAGATTATGTTTGATATGGGACTATAGCAAATACCCCATTCACATGTGTTTGACAACTCAGTACAATTGAGGTTTATGACTAGAGTGTGGCTGTAAACATTTTAATTATGCTATGCAACAATAGAAAAGTACTGCATGGCTATAATTGTATTTGCATCATATTGATGGCTGTGTAAGGGTTTGCAGTCTTCCAGACCAAACAATTGATCAACATATGCAGTGTAGGATATAAATAGGTTTGTATTGAGGTGTTGTTTTGTGGAATGTTTTCATAGTTATCCCTGGGACTAGTGGTGATTGTAGAACACAGCGAGACTGCTGCAGACTATATGAACATTATTTCTGAGAAATTTTTTAGCTTTCTCACTGGAAGTAGATTTTTTTTTAGACTTTTAGCAGGACATCATTTCTTATCACAAGGTCAGATTTATACTACAGTGATTGCTCATTTAATGATCTGGCCTTCTAGTTTGCTAGAAATTAATCCCGTGAAGTGTCAGCTCAGACCTAACCAACCATTTTGCATAATCTGTGAAAATTTTATAACATGCATTCACAAATCTGATACAGTTTTAATCTGGACACTTAACAAGGGCTTGTAGAATCTATATTGAGTTGCAGAAATTTTCCATGCTGAAGGTGGAGCAACATGGTATCAAGACGGTGACCATTACGTTAAAAATACTATTAATTATTTAATGCAAATTCTATTTTCTGTTAATGACAGGACCAAAATGTGCAGTTTTTTTAAAGTTTTTCTTTCTTTCTTTTTTTTTTCAGACATGTAATAATTTTGAGATTATTAATGAATATGCAGTGATATTTGTAGGGATGCTTGTTCTTAAAATTTAAGAATTGTAGTTGTTTTGATATCAGATAGTCATAATCAAATCATAATTAAAATCAAAGTGTATTTGTGTAGACAAAATAGTTTATTTATTTTTAAATGATTCTTTATTAGCTAGAAAAGAAAATAAGATATTTATGTATTATCCTATTCACTGTAAAACTATCACCAAGCAGTACGATTTAGTGTCAGTTATGGATAAATGAGACATAACAATGCCCTCATAACATCTCCACTTTTGTTTAATGTAACCCCAATTAATTCTCAATGAGCCATGTTTTGTTTTTATGAAAAGAAAAGAAAGTGCATGTTAACATAAGAAAAATTGCATGTTAAGAGGCACGATATGGCTGACCAGTACCAGTCTGGAACAATTACTTGCAGTAAATTTGTAATCATAGCATCGTAAACAGATCTTCCTGTAAAATTGAAGAACCTAGGAAAACAGTAGAAATCAAGAAAAATCTTTTTACAAAGTGCAAAATGAAGCATGAAGAATACTACTTATTGTTTATTAAATGAAGATGCATTCAGTTCCTTTAGAATTCTACAGGAATGATTAATGTAAATTTGGTGGTTCTAGCTTTCATTGTTGCTAAGTTTTACTGTAAAACTGATAATACATAAGTACTGAAAATATATATATATATATATATATTTGGTAACATGTATTTGTGCTAAAATGATTAAATCATGGCTAGTGTGATATATCAACTTTTTACAGAATACTTCAGGCAGAGTTGCTGGGATGTTATGAACCCCCCCCCAAAAAAAATATGCACTGTAGTTTAAAGATTAAAAAGAAATATTCTTATTACCTATAAAATGAAGGATATATTTTTCCAATAATAGTATAGAAGTGTTGATGCTAATCAGTTTGAATTTAATGCATCTGATTGTAATGTAGAAGAATGCAGTGAAGCCATAATCAGAAGTGTGTTGCTGTTGTTCCTAATCTCACTTGTCTGAATCAGAAAAATTCCACAAATTATCATGGCGAGGAGTACTAAGTTGCGTCTATCATTAGCCAGAGCCTTGAGCACAGTTTAGGTAATAGTCAGACTTTTCTCAGTTCTGCCTAATTTTTGAAGGAGCACTCCAGGGGACAGGTCCGAGGGTGCCTACCACCAACCTTTCAAGAGGACTTTTCGCTTGCCACATATTTTGAGTGTCCCCATGCAGCACAGACACTGTACATTTACAAACATCTATGCCTTCTCAGGATTTGAACCCAAGCCCTTCAGTACAGCAGTCAGTATCACTAACTGTGTTCCCATCTGGACGGCGTCAGATGGTAGTTGGATGAACACAAGGGAAGTAATATTAGTGGAAAAAGTTAATTTATTTATGTAAACTAAATAATTTTGTGGTAAAGTAACCACCATGTTTAGTTGTAAAAACAGCTAAACTTAATTGTCCGATCTGTGATGGGTGACATTTGGCTTATGAAGTAGTTGCTCTTTAAAGAGTAAATGCTGTGAACTCTTTTATAATTTGTATATATTTCATTTTCTAAATACTTGATTTCATAAGGTTTTTATAATGTATGTTATTTGAACATTTAATAAATATATTTAACGAGAATTAAAAGATATTGATTGTCTTTTTTTTCTTTTAGATCCACTACAAAAACACTGCATTCTGTAATCACTAAATGATTTGTATAGGCATGTATGTCTAATGTCTGATACGAAGCCATCTAAGCTTCCGGCAAAGAATGTCATTCAAGGTATTGTCATCTGTGCTAAAGTTTTATTTCTATTTAATTTTCTCAGTTATTAATTGTAATACTATATATAAGAACTCAAATAGTAACCATTCACTTTGTGTAATTTTGGACATGACATTAGTATATTTGAAAATGTTTTCTAATTACATTGCTGTCCCAATGTAACAAACAGCTGAATGTCATAACAAAGTTTATTTCAAGTTGTGATGTGAATCAGGGGGCTAATTTTAGTAATTTTGAGGTTATCTGCAAATTATTATTTGTAAGTCCTCTAAAGGGTCCCTTTTAAAATTACGTTTTCTACAGCAGTTCAGACTGCTGCATAATTTATTACAATTAATCATTTTGTTTTGAAAAGAAAAGTTATAGGCATTTATATTATATATTTTACGTATTGAGCATTTTCAAAATTATGTAGGTTTCTGCAGCCAAATAGAATGCAAGCATAGTAACAAACTGAAATGCAGCACTTGTTTAACATTAATAAAAGCACATAATATTTTCAATAAAACAAATCTGAAAAGCCTAGCATATTTTCACTAAATTCAAAATTCTAACACATTTAGCAATTTTAAATACAGTACAAAGTCCGAGATCCGGACTCGTCAGGTCTTCGGCGGTTCCAGATTCGGAATTTTTCCGGATATTATATCATCTGTTGAAATCTAGTAAGGTGGCATGAAGAAATTAAAAAATTAAAAACATGAAATAGTGATTTATGAAATAAAGAGCATTTATGATCTAAAGGGTATGACAATTTACAAAGAAAAAAAAGTTAATATTTGTCTACTTTATTAAACATTCCTTTCAATGTAAGTTGTTTGCTTCGATTTTTATGCTAATACTTTCTTCTTCATTCTATAGACAGACATAATTTCTTGCTGAGTTACAAAGTTCCATTTTATCCAAAACCTGTAATTGCTGTGTCGAGAATTCTGACTAACTTATCAATCAGAATTTTTTCATTTTCAATAATTCTCTGTTAATTTCTTCACTATCAGTAGCAGCATTTTCTGGATATAGAACCATACTACACATTTCACTGTCTGTTGATTGATGATTGGGGCATTGTCATAGCAATGAAAAACTTCTGTTATATCATCTACATTTATTACCGCTTCTCCACATTACTTTACAAAATCCATTAATTGGAAAATTTCACCTTTGGTTTGTGATATCCAAAAACCTTCAAATTCATGCCTATCATCTTCAACATCCTCACCGTGAAATATGGTAGCAGGCCATAAATAATGCCAAGCATTTTTTTGCCAAGTTTTGCCAATTTTATTTGCAAGTATTTGGAGACACATACTCTCAGGACCTTGCGATGCTCAACACAGCAGATTTTCTGTTAAAATATTTCAAAGGTTCTTGAATAGTCTTGCCATTATTCAAGAAATTTAACATGAATTTTAAAAATGGTACTTTATGTTTGCATTTTAGCATGTGCACTAGTATGATATCCATAGGCTGAATGATGGATGTACAATTTGGAGGAACGGATATATAATCTTTCACTAAAACTTTAAGTGAAGAATGAGCCGAACAGTGTCTACGATCAGGACAATTTTTGTCTCATCAGGTAAACAAACTGAATTCAAATGTTGCCAAGCCTCAGGTATGAAATGACTTTAAACCACTCATTCATTAACGCTTGTGTCATCCTTGCTGTTTTATTTTCATGATGTATAACGAGAAAATCGTTACTCTTTAAATACTCAAGGTCGGGTATGTTTTCCGATTATGAAAAGTTTGCATTTGTTCGTTCCTGCAGCATTTGTACATGTTAAAATTGTTAGTCTTGCTTTGGAATTTTTGACATCTGTGGGAGCCTTTTCTGTAGAAGTTGCCAATGTATTTCGTAGTACATATTGCCAGAAAAGACCAGTTTCATCAGCGTTGTAAATTTGTTTTGGCGATAACTTTTCACTATTAATGAGTTTAATGAATTCATCTGCAAATGGTTCTTTTTCACCTGAAATTTTTTATTGTATTATACCATGGCGATTTTTAAATTTGGTTAACCGACTTGTCGAATATGGGAACTCAGTTTTCATGTTCATTTCTTCATGAAATATTTTGGCTTGAGCCATTAGCACTGTATTTGTCAATGCCATGTCCTCACTACGACGCTGCCTGACCCATTTAATCATTATTTTGTCATGATCGTCACTTCAAGCATAACGAATTATTTTTCTGTTATTTATTGCGAGTGGGGTGTTAGAATCACGAAAAATTTAAAAAATTCCTTTTTCTGTTTTTTTTATGTGATATGCAGTTGACTCCTCGCATAATTTTGAGATATGAATATACCTTTTATCCATTTTTCGTAGCAATTCCACTTTTTGTTTAATGGACATCAAAACATGCTTTCACTTTGTAAATCCTTTTGCGGCTCCAGAATTAGAAACTCTTTTTGACATAATCGAAAGTTCAAACTTTAATTTTCATAAAATTGCTGTAATAGTAACAGCATGCAAAAAAATAATAAGTTGAATCAAATCAGAAAGTTAAGGAACAGGGAAATCTACTATATTAATTGAAATTCCTTGGAATCGGTATAATTTTAGCCTAGCTTAATAACGTCTGCTTTACATTATTGACTATGTATCACTAGATTGGCAACGAAAAACTGACTCTTCTGCTAAATTTTGTTTTGCTTCTATCAAGCACTGAAGCAGTTAAGCCTGAATTATATTAATTTTGTTATTTATTATATTTATGTCTATTTTTTGCACATACTTAAGTGGGTCCTGAATGCAATCTCTGGGAGTCCTAAATTCTGGTACCCAGTGCCTCCCAAAGTTCTAAATTTTTATCGTTTCTTTTTGGATTCCTAAATTTTAGATCCAAGTGCTTTCCCTAAATTCTAGAAATTTTGTCATCCCTTAATTTTGCTACTCCGTGCTTCTCTAAAATTAAAAAGTGTTGTCTTTCCTGAATTCTGCCACCTGGTGTTGCCATACGAGCTCTGGCGTCGGTTCTGGGTTTAAGTGAATAACAAATCAGTTATTCATAATTCGAATAACACTAAATTTAATTTTCTGGTTTATGAGTATCATTAACAAAATCAGTTTTTAACATAGGAAAGAAATTTTTGTTCAAATTTTCCTCATCAACTTTCTTAGCGCATTTAACTTAAATCTGTAATTATCACCAAGCGTTGTGTCGACATAAAAGGTTACCATTCTTTTTGCTATTCAGTTACTAATGTAAAAAATTATTTAGGCATCGCTGCATGAGTCATTACTCAAGTTATCAATCGTTGATAAACAAGTGGTGATAAAAGCAAAATATATTAATGATTCCTCAGGTTGGCATCAGGGATATAAAATATTAGTCCTGTAAAATCAACGATGTTTTTATCTAGAATGTTTTGGTTTGAGAAGTATGCCAAGCAGGTATGCAGCTACGGAGCCAAATTATTTATCACACAAATTTATGCTAAAGTGCATGTTAATGAGGTGTTTTATTTAGTGCCAAAGTGAAATTAAAGAGTCAGAATTCTCCACATGTTTTATTATGGAGGGAAAAAATGAAATGCACATGCGTAAAGTATTAAAAAAAAAAAGTTGTTGGTGGCTTTGAGGTCTGGATTTTAGATCATTCCGAGTATTGGACGTCCGGATCTCGGACTTTGTACTGCATAATAGAAATTTAAAACATAACAGAAATGCAGTTATCCCTATTTATTATATTTGACGGCACACTTATTCTAGTCCTGTACAGATTTTGCTATATTATGTTGTAATTTTTCATTTAAAAGTACATAGGCTGATTTATTATTTAAATTACTTTTTTATCCCTTTTCATATATGTTCTCCATCATGACAATTTGTTACATAAAATCGCATAATAATTTTTTTTTGACTTCTTTTCTTCTAGCATGAAGTGCTTTAATTAGCCTTTAAAGACTGGAGAGTTTGCAAAGGTTTCATTTAAAAGGATGGGTAATCCTAATCCATTTCCACCCCCTTTTAGCTGCCATTGTAAGGGGAAATTATTACTGCTTCAAAATCTTTCCTTTAGGTCGCCTTTGTTAATTTTAAAATAAGAGACTAGAGAATAATGTAAAGGAATTTGTTCTCTTTTCTGCCGTCTCTTTTCTCTAAACTAGGGAAATGTATGATCGTGAGATTTCATAGCTAAGTAATTGTCGAATGTTGGAATATTAACTTTTGACTTTTATAATGAAAATATGCCTTAACAGCAAATAGCTCCTAGGAATGATTTGTTTTCAAATTGAATTGAGTTTAAAATTGCATGTACTGATTAATAGTTTTAATTCATACTCGAAAATTATGTTTAACTATTTGTTTCTCACATAAATCGGAAATTTGCATTAATTTTGAACAGCTTATATTTATATATTCAACAAATCCTCTTGTATTTTTGTGATATTAGTTTTGTTTACCTTTTTGTAGTAGTCTTACTCAGTTTTTTTTTTTAATTTATTGAATCCCCCTCCCATTGTATCTTCAGTATTTTATCTTTCAACTACATTATTGTTCATTGTTCTTATTGCATTTTTGTGATAAAAAGCTCTTTTTTTTTTTTTCCTCTTTAGCATTTTTTTTTTAAATATTCTCCTTTACTATATAAAAAAAAGTTTTTATTGTTTATATTTTCATTGCATTACATTGAATTTTGCATGCTTCAAACAGAAATATTGAATAAAAAATTTACAATAAAAAGGGGAATATAAAAAAAAAAAAACATTTTTGACGACTCTTAAAAATTGGTGAAATTAATACTAATATCATAAAATATCAAGTGGATTTATTAACTTTATTTATTTATTTATTTATATAGACCCACTATAGGTTGAGCGGTAAAATCAATGAACACTGATAGCTAGGTTCAGTTCACATTTCCGGTGAACTAGCTGGCTGCATGTAGCATTATGTGTAACATGAGTACCAACCAGTTTCCCTTAAAAAGTCCTCCAGGAAGACCCTTCGTCCTTGGGCAGATAGCCCTTTGTACCTTGGTTGTAATTTAAGGATTCCGACTTTTATTTATATGTGCATATAAAGACTGGAATTGTCGTAAACAGATAATTATCCTGAGATGCTGTTATAGTCACTTCTGTAGGAATTTAGCTCGTATTTTCATTATGCAGAAGAATGTGAGGAATACTGAAATTACAAATATTATTAAAATAACATTTCTTGTTATTACTTCACCACAGTGATGATAATTTCATTCTTAATTAAAAAAAAAAAAAAAGGCCTATGCCGAAAAGTAATTCAGTCTCTTGGTAAAATATGAAATAAGATAAATTAGATGATATAGATAAAAGTAGATAGTATAGATGAATTAGACTGTATGATTATGCAAAATTATGCTAGTGCTGTTTGCTTATATGGAAAAATAACACTATTAAGGATTATTATTTATTTATTATGCACGCTGCCGCACTGCACAGAAAGGGAGGGATCCTTCATGGAAGATGTTTTAAGAACTAACTCGTATGCACGTTGCACATAGGGAAAACTGAAAACGCCCATGCAGCCAGCCCATTCGCCAGGACTTGAATCTGAGACTGAACTACCAGTGTTAAGCAACTTTTGTCTCTCGGCTGCTGATGGGTCTTTGTTAAGGACTTTCTGCGTAAAACTGGCCCATACATTCATTGTACATGTGTATGTGAAAGAAAAAACAGGAGCTTTATTTAGCTGCAGCAGAGAATAGAACCTTCGAGAACCACCAGTTTATATCAACTTCACTGATATGCCATTAGATGATATTTAGCTGAACGAAGGTATGACCTGACTGTAGTCAATATTGGTAAAATTTCTTATAAGAAAGAAGTTGAAGCAAGAGGATACATATGTATCTATATTTTAATTATTAATACTCATTTTGATTATCTCCTTGGAAACAAAGATTAAATGCTAAATTTAATGAGAGTTTTTTTTTTTTTAATTTAAATCTTGTTAAAAGCTGTAAACCTGTAATTTAATACGTTTCCCAAATTGTGCTTTCTTGCCACATTTTGGATTTGCAAATATTTACAAAATAAATCTAGAAAGCACATATTTAAAAGTAATTATTGTTGATCTCGTAGAAAGTCCTGACTTTATAAGGGGAATTAGTCCCTTTCCGTAAAATCATCAATAATTGGAATGTTATCACGTTTTATCTCTTTGTATTATTGAATAAAGCTTCTATGCTGGAAATGATAAAAAACAGAAATTAATATAATATTCCAATTTAAATTTGTGATTTTCAAATATATTTTTACACATAAATATATGGATATGTCTGTATATACAGAGTTATCATATATACATGGTATTTATACATACGTACATGTGTATGTTTTTATCTGTGTGTGGAAATAATATGCATATATCTGTTTGCATACATGGGTACAATTAGCATACATACATGTTACACATTCATGCTTCTGTTGCATATGCATGTTCACCTTATTTGCATATTTATATACCATGTGCATATCCATATCAGTATGGTTAAGTTACTTATGTTGAATTCTAGAGAATGTGAAGCAGAACTGAAGGTTTTTGCCTCGAGCTAACATTGCATTGTTGAGGGAAAATGAAAGGGAATATATGAAACCCCATACGTGTGAGGTGTGAAGGTCATTCAACAAATGGCAAAGGAAGGTTATTGCATATTGACTTTTTCCGCACCCTAAATGGTGGAAGGGAAACAATTTCTCTGGCTGAAATTTTGGCCACAGCCATCTTTTTGAGACTCTGCAACTCTAGCCTATAATTCGATTACCTGTCTTCTAAGCATTTGCAGCGGACCACACAGAGAAAAGTAAATTGTGTGTGTGGTCCCTGCAATTTACTGCTCTCAGCCTTTACGACGTGTCACACGACATGTGTTTGACATTGCAGGAACATAATTTCACAACTAGTGTCAGGAGATTTCATTGTTCTGTGCCATGTCTGTCATCAAAGCATCTTGATTTCAGGAGAGGTGACAAACCAATGATTTGATTTTTCCTCCGATATTGTTCCAGATATAAGGAATCAGAGGATGTACAATGCTACTGTAAAATTAAGGAGGCATGACTAATTCAGTCTGAAGATTTTCGCCATCAGAAGAACTCTCCAGAACTCTCGACTAGAGAGATCTGCAATGCTCTTGAGCAATGGTCAACTAGAGAGACCTTCGTTAGCAGACTCCTCATACGACGAGGACTGTAATTCATTTAAATACCTATCTATGCTATCTATGAATTATATATCTATATGTGTAAAGAGCTTCTTATAATTGTATTAAATGTGTTTGAGTATCAAATGCAGTAAGAATTATGTTACCTCTCAACATTACATTGACGTATAAGGAGTCAGATATGCTACCTGCAGTCACTCAACTTGGGTAACCTGACTGTCACTCCCACAACAGTGACCCAAAACATTCCCCCAGTGGTGACCAAGGACTGACAACTGCATTAAGGAACTAAACGATAATGAACTCTTCCGGCAGATATACAACAATCGGTCCGGAAAAGCTTCGTTAACTGCATCTTAACGTAATTGCTCACATAAATACTTCACCTAATTCATCCGCCAAAGCTTCATTAACTGCCAACCCACCTGCATCTTCACGTATTGTTGGGTCATCTGAAAATTCAACTGCACAGTTAAGCCTTCCATACAGATTTATACGATAAAAACTTTTAATACTAAGAAACACTTCTTATACAGCCTGATGAAATGCAGAGGATTATAAATTAGTATCAAGCTACTGACGTCGCAAAGTGAACATTAAATCCAGTATCTCTCTGACAACAGTCCTGACGCAGATCCTAACGCTGAGATTCTTCACGCTGCTTCCGTTTTCCCCGGAAAATCAAAAAAAAAAAAAAAAAGGCATCCATCTTCACAAAAGGTTTTCTCCTATACAGAAGCATCTAATTCTCGCTTTCAACAGTGTTGGTGTTATGTAACAACTGTTTAGTGATTTTGTGTAGAGCATCGTATGTGGTGTCATCGTTTTGAAGTGTTGAGTCATTTATTTTACAGTAGTTGTCTTTGATTATTTATTGAAAACAATAACAAAACATGATTTAAAACAAATATTAATATCTTACGCGGAACAGTGCCGGATCAATTTATACATCTTATCATATCATCGTTCAGTTCCGTTCTGACTGTATTTTCCCCCCGTCGCGGGAAAAACAAACAGCAGTTTATCCCTTTAGGGAATTATAGTTGGAACATCCTCCGGCCCGCGACGAAGGTGTTTATCATAAATTCAAATTCTTACAATAAAATAGTACATCTTATACTTTTACAAAATTTGTACCATACAACATAATATGAATACATTGTATATAAAGGACATTTTCATAATACTAGCTGCTACTATACACTTTATCTTACTAACTACCACAAGCTAAATAAAAATAGAAAGAAAACAATTATCATCATACAAAACTAACACAAGTAACAGATTTCAGTTAGTAAAGAAATACTAAATAGATACCTGAAAATTTCCAAAAAACAATCATTCATCAATCTTTCCAAGTTCCAAAGGATATAACATTTGGATAGGCCTTTTTATTACACCTGAAGAAGTTTTTACTGTGATACTTCTTACCTTGTTATCACGGCCTCTGTGCAACTCCATCACCTTTCCCAACTTCCACAGCTGCCGAGGTAGTTTGTCATCCCCTATCAAAACTACATCATTTATATTAAAATCAGTGGTTGTATTAACAGGTTTGAAACAATTTGCACCTTTTAATTGGAGAAGATACTCTCTTTTCCATCGTCTCCAAAAATCATTTAAAATTTTTTCTCGATATAAATATCTTTTGATTAAAACTCTTTTGTTACTTGCAATATGTTCTTTAACATGACCAGCCTGGTGCGGTAAGGATGTTAACCGTTTTCCAGTTAGGAAATGAGCAGGAGTGAGAGGGAATGGTTCTGATGGATCATTGTAAACGTAAGTAAGTGGTCTAGAGTTTAGAATAGATTCTATTTCTGTCAAAATAGTTTGCAATTCTTCAAAGGAAACTAAAGCCTTTCCTAGTACCTTTCTCAAAATACCTTTTGTCATCTTCACCATTCTCTCCCAGTATCCACCCCACCAAGCTGCTCTTTCGACGATAAAATGCCATGTTATTCCCTTCGTACCAAAATAATTTTGTACAGATGGATCAATGATATTTGCATATAACTTCTTCAGTTCTATATCTGCACCTTTAAAAGTTTTGGCATTGTCAGAATTTATAGTTCGGCAAACACCTCTTCTTGAGACAAAGCGACGAAATGCCAGAAGGAAATGTTCAGTGCTTAGGCTAGAAACAATTTCAAGATGAACTGCACGTGTGACTGCACAAGTAAATAAACAGATGTAAACCTTGTCTCCACCTTTCGTAAACAAGGGACCAGCGAAGTCGGTGCCAGTGATTTCAAAGGGATTTGCTTCATGAATTCTGTCCGCTGGTAATGGAGCAATCACTTGAGTGCCCCTTTTAGCCTTGAATTTCCTGCAAACGAAACAGTTATTCAAGCACGACTTTACAGCTTGTCTGCCTCGGATAATCCAATAATTTTCTCGAGTTTGAGTGAGTGTATCTGAAACACCAGCATGAAGCAAGTTCTCATGCTCTCTTTTAATTAACAATTCAGTGAATTTAGATTTTCTTGGAATAATCCATGGATGCTTTTCTTGAAATTTAAAATCAGAGTGTTGTAATCTACCACCAAGACATATAAGTCCTTCTGCGGTTAGAATAGGGTTTAAACCATATAGTTTGGAATCGGAACTAAGTGATTCATTTCGTGTCAGTTTAATAAAATCCTTTTCAAATTCACTTCGCTGTGTAAAACGAATCCAATAGCGTTCAGCACTTGCAAGTTCTTCTGCAGTTAGTGTTGCTTTAAACTTTTCAGAATTCTTCTTACAGTTATTAATAAACCGTAAGACGTAGGCAGTGATTCGAAGAACCTTAGATAAGTCACTGTACCTATGCAAATTTAACAAGCCATCGGTACGTTCAGCATATGCTGGTAAGGCAGTACAGCTCCCTTTTATCTCCGTTTCTGCTTCAAATGTATCGATATCAGCATTCGGTATTTCTTTAGTATTTAGAACATCAGCTTCTATTAACCACGAGGGTCCCCTCCACCATGTTTCATCATTAATTAAGGAACGTGCACTTACTCCTCTAGTAAGTTTATCCGCTGGATTCAGTTTTCCGTTGCAAAAATTCCAATTCGATGGATTAGTCTTTTCTTTGATTTCCAACACTCTATTGCGGACAAATTGCTTCCAATCGTTTGCAACACCTCTAATCCAATGTAGACATATTGTGGAATCTGTCCACATGAAAATGTCACTTTCTTTCAAAGAAGAAAACGTGGATCGTATATAATCAGCTAATCGTGCGGAAATCAAGTTTGCTAATAATTCTAAACGTGGCAAGGTCACTTTCTTCAGTGGAGCTAGACGACATTTTGAAATGATAAAACTTGTCGTACATTTGTCATGGTATCTAACCTTGAAATATGCGACCGCACCGTAAGCTTTTGGGCTTGCGTCAGAAAATATATGGACTTCCAGCTGCTGAATCTCCAGCTCATTAAAATATGGTCGAGGTATGACAAGCCTCTCAAGCTCGGTTACTTCATTGCACCACTTCTGAAACATAGACTCCAATTCTGCTGGAATATTTTCATCCCATTTTAAGCCCTTTTCCCACAGAATTTGCACTATCAATTTAATTCTAACACTGAATGGTGTAATTAAACCTAATGGATCAAACAACATGCCACATGCACTTAACACTATACGTTTTGTTGGTGTCGCATATTTAATTTTAGTAAATTGGTTCAGATCTATCTTCAACGTGTCCTTATCATTGTCCCAAATTAATCCTAATACCTTTAACGGTATATCTGTTTGATTCGTCGGTGTCCGACATTCCATTTGGGCTTCTTTCCATCTTTCATTAAGGATCGCTGAATTAGAAGACCATTGCCTTAAATTCATGTTCGCTTCACTCAATATGAATTTAGAGTCTCTTGTTAAAGATACCGCTTCTTCAACAGTTGATGCCCCACTTATTAAGTCATCAACATAAAGATCTTTCAAAATAAAACAAGCTTCATTGTGTGAATGTTCATATTTCTTTAAATGGAGTCGTATAGTTGCTGTCAAAATAAAAGGACTGCATTTGACACCAAAGGGAACACGTGTCATTCGTAAAATTCTGATATCACGACCATTGAAATCAAGTTCGGTTCCCCCCTCATTTCTCCACAAAAACTGCAAAAACTTTCGATCCTCCTCAACTATGCCAATCTCTAAAAACGCTCTTTGAATATCAGCACAAAATGCAATTGCGTGATAACGAAATCTTAGAATAATCCTGAGCAAATCTGGATTAAGGTTAGGACCACTCTCTAAACAATCATTGAGCGACTGCTCATCTCTAACCTTTGACGACGCATCATACACAATTCTAACCTTCGTACTTTCCTTTGATTCGCGTACTACAGCATGATGAGGCATAAAATACCCAATTTTTCTAACATCATCTCCATGAAATGCAACTTGCTCAATAATACCATCCCTTAACTGCTCATTAATTATTTCTTTATAACGAAAGTACAGATGCGGATCATGCCTAAATTTGTTATTTAAGCTTATCAAACGTCTTTCTGCAACTTCATAATTACTGCTCAATGTGTTACAACCCTCCTTCCATAATAATTTAGTTTCGTACCTCCCATTTTTAAACGTGGTATTTCTTTCAAACATGTCTATGACATCTGCAACTGATCGCGAAATTTCCTTCTCCTGATTTATTCCTATAGCCTCCAAATCCCACAGATTCCGAACTCTTTCAAATTCTGTTTCTTCCTTCACGGAGATATGATTTACACAAGTCTTATCAGAATCATAATTTCCATGATCATCCGATCCCATTTCCTTACCTTGGATTACAAACCCAAACAAACTATCCGTAATTACTAAACGTTTTCCTAATCTTATGTTTCTTTCATACAAAATTTCCCAAATGTAATCTGAGCCGATCAACATATGTATCTCTTTCGTATTTCCAATGTCGGCCAATTCTATTCCCTTACTTAGAGCCATGTTTCTAACCCACTTTGAAGGAACTTCTATGTGATCATGTGTAATCGTATCAATTACTACTGCCTCTATGCTGAGTTTTTTACTAGGGTTGATTCTATTCTGCAAATCAAGTTGAACTATGTTATACTGCTGTTTAGGTTTACGCTCGCTACCAAACCCATATATTTCAAACGTTTCACATCTGGTAACCTTCAATCCTAACGAGTCGGCAGTTTTCCTTCTTATGAATGTTCTGTTGCTCCCGCCGTCTATTAACACCCTCAGCATTTCGCTTTTTTTATTTGTTTTTACTATGGCGCTGAATGTTTGCAATAAAACCGGGGACTCTCCTACGCTCTCGGATTTGTTTACAGATTCCCTTTTACTTCCTCCGAAGCAATGCATTGACTGTACGGTAGATAAATTGCTGTCCGTTTCCTTATTTGATTCGACTGAATTATTTGTCGGTTCAGCCTTATCGCATATTAAATAATTGTGAGGTTTTTTACATATTTTGCACAGCTGGTCTTTTTTCCAGCAAAATTGTGATGTATGTCTACGTTTTAGACAAATGTAACATCGGCCTTGTGTTTTTAACGAATTTCGTTTTTCGGTTAATGGTAAAGGACATTTCTGAGTTACGTGAGATTTATCCGAACAGAAATTACATACTTCATTCGCTACGGCTGTTAAAGCAGCCGCTGTTGGAATGCGCGCCTTTGAAATATTTCGTTTTGAGTCTACATAAAATTTATTCTGATAATTTTGACTCGCTCCTCTATTACTAAAAGGAATTTCATTTCGTTTGAAGTTTTTTGAATCTGATAATAAAGACGACGCTTCTCTTATTTCTACCTCCTTTCTCAAAAACTCAACTAAGTGTTCTATATCAAATGAGTCACGCGATTCGCGTTGTCTATTGTAATACAAATTTAACTCTTCTGGAATTTTCTGTAGTATTACTGGGCAAAGTAAACTACTATAAGTGCCTGCTGCAACACCTAAATACTTCAATGATCGAATTTGAATTTCAATTGTATCATACATTCTTCGCAATGCTGTAACGTTCGCGCATGTCTTAACGGAATCAATCAACAACAGTTTATTCATGTGCGAGCTTATAATCAAATCTAGCCTTCCGAATCTTTCTTTTAACAACTTAATTGAGGAATCATAATTTTCGTTTGTTAACGAAAATCCCGAAACTGCTGACAAGGCAGTACCTCCTAAAAATGTTTTCAGATATGAAAACTTCTCAACCTTGCTTAAGGAATTGTTATTATGAATAGCCACCTCGTACGAATTCCAGAAATCCAACCAAGAACTACAATCACCATAAAACTTCTCAATACTTAATTTCGGAAGCTTAACCACACTACTTTCGTTTCTTACTACGCGTTGTTCCAACCTAACATTTTCATTAACCCGAATTTCATTTTGCGAAACCCAGTTAAAAGTACTTTCTATTTGCCTATCTATTTTCGTTTTCCATTGAATACCGCGTTCCTGATATTCTTCACTCTCAGCAATTTCGTTTTCTAACTCATCTATACCGATTATTGCTTCTATTTCATTATCTAAACCCTTAAGATTCTTTATCTTTTCAATCAACTGGTTTCTTTGATCACAAAGATCATCAAGCTTTTGTTCTTTACTATAAATTTCACTTAAAGGTTTATTTATTGCGTCTTCAATTTTTGTCAAAAGATTACAAAAAAGCTGTCTAATGCAGTTTCGTTTCTGCCTTAACCTTTCTACTCTTTTCACCATGTTTGCATAAACTACTTCTGTTTTCAAAACTAAATTTAAAATCAATTTACAACAACTAAATAATCAAATCACCACTATAAATTCAAAATTTCCTATCACATACAAATTCATAACACTTCAAGAACTGAATCTAAAGGGACCTACCTCAATTCCATGGTCGTGAATCAGAAACTTTCAAAACAAAGGAACATTCCATCAGAAGGTCAGCGTTGGTTTCATCACGTCTGGCTCATCGTATTTTCAGCGATTTGTGTGTGTTCGCTGTGTGCTTAATATTCAACCATGTTTCTTCAAAAAATATTTTTCGCAAGTGCCTGCTGTTTTACCGAACTGAGCAGATGAAAGCAAGAACATAGGGTGTGTTTATTTCCTTTCTTGCTTATAAGTAACGCGGTCAAACACAGCTGATCGGGTGAAGGCTATTGACCTTTTTCTCCCCTCAGAGGCTGAGACCAAATTTTCCCCTTTTCTTTTATCAAGGAAAATGATGGCACTGCAAGGAATGGTAGTGGTGAAAATATCTCCCATTTGGAAATCAAATATCGTCTTATGGCTAAGGCAATGTGAGATCCAATTTGATCTGGCTGCAATTACCAATGATAACACAAAATTTTCATATATTGTAACAAATTTAGACACATCATCTCTACCACATGTCTCAGATTTAATCTTAACACCTCCTGAAACTGACAAATATCTAACTTTAAAAAACAGACTAATCGCGGAGTTCCAAGATTCTGAAGTACAGCAAATTCGTAAACTTTTATCTGAATTACAATTAGGTGACAAAAGACCTAGTTTCCTCTGGAGATAGCGTCAAACAAAATACATGATGATTTCTTAAAAAATATGTGGATACAAAGACTTCCTTCAAATATGCAAGCAATTTTATACACTTCGGATGCAGATTTGAGCCGTCTATCCCAGATAGCAGATAAGGTGAAATCACAAATGACGCAGAGCTCACTGTTTGCACAGCATCAAATATTGAACAAAAATCAGAGTTATGCTCAGCGCTAAGCTTAATGTCCAGACAAATAGAGATTCTCACTAAGCAAGTTGAAGAACTGTCTCAGAAATAGTACAATAAAAATCCATGATACCGTGATAACCGCAATCGCTCAAAAAGTAGGCAATGTAATTTGCGCGCAAATCCGGCCAATACTGGTTATTGTTACTAGCATCAGAAGTTTAAAGCTGATGCTCGTAAATGTACTTCTCCATGCTCGTTTCACTTGGAAAACTAAATTCTGCTTCTGTTCCGAAACAAGTCATGGATACTGGAATAACAGCGAACACATCCAACAGATTACGTATATATGACAAACATACAAGCATGAAATGTCTTGTTGACACAGATAGCGACGTTTCTTGCCTTCCGTTGCCAAAAGGAAAGCATCTCACTGCTACTACTCTATAGCTATTTGCTGCAAATAATACTAAAATTAAAACATACGACATTAAGCAACTAAATTTAACTTTTGATCTCAAGCGAAATTTTAATGGGGATTTCATAATAACTGATGTTTCAGTTCCCATTATAGGTGCCGATTTTCTCACTCATTTTGGATTACTACTCGATTTACAGAAAAAAAAAAAAAAGAAACGTTGATAAATTAACAACTCTCACTAGTAACGGCAAATTAGAGCACAACAGTCAACTGAATGCTAAAATTGTTTCAGAATGCTCTCAATATCACCAAATTCTAAGACAATTTCCTGAACTAACTAATTCTTCTATTCGCAGCAAAGCAATGAAACATGACACAGTTCATTATATTGAAACTAAAGGACAATCAGTCCATTCCAAAGCAAGATGTCTTCGACCTGAAGTTTATCAGGAAACAAAAAAGGAGTTTGCATTTATGATGGAACAAGGAATTTGTCGACCCTCTAAGAGTAACTGGTCATCACCTCTGCACGTAGTACATAAAAAGCCTACTGACGTTAGATCAGTTGGAGATTACAGAGCACTTAATTCAGTTACAGTTTTCGATTTATATTCTATTCCACATATGCAAGATTTCACTCAATCTCTTCATGGCGAAACAGTGTTTTTTAAATTAGATATTGCAAAGGCTTATCATCATATACCCGTCTATGAAAAACACGTACCTAAAACAGCAGTAATTTCCCTTTTGGTCTTTTTGAGTTTCCTTACTTAAATTTTGGACTCAAAATGCTGCTCAAACGTTCCAGTGTTTCATGCACGAAGTGTTACGAGACTAGATTTTTGTTACACATACCTAGATGACATTTTAGTATTCTCAAAAAATGAAACACTTCATAAACAACACATTTCCAAAGTTTTAACAAACTCAATGAATATGAACTTAAGTTAAATACTTCAAAATGTGTTTTCAGAGTTCCTGAAATAGTATTCTTAGGCCATTTGATGACCAACGATGGCACTAAACCTTTACCTGAACGTGTAAACGCAATCCTGAACTTCAAAAAACCAGAAACTGTTAAAGGCTTGCTAAATTTTTACTATAGGTATCTGCAATGTGCAGTACATATTCAAGCACTACTCAGCGAATATTTAAATGGTCCAAAAAAGAATGACAAGCAAAAAATTCCTTGGTCTGTGCAAACAAGTGAAGCTTTTGAAAATGCCAAACAACAGTTAACAAATGTTACATTATTAGCACATCCTTCAGCAAATGCATCTATCATTCTACAAGTTGAAGCATCTGGCTACGCTATTGGTGGATCTCTAAATCAAGTTACTAAAGAAGGACTCGAACCTCTAGCATTTTTCTGTAGAAAGCTCACAACCACTGAGGCAAAATACAGTGCGTATGATAGAGAGTTATTAGAAATATACTCATCCATTCGCAAATTTAGATACATGCTAGAAGGACACAAATTTACAGTATTTACTGACCACAAACCATTAATATTTGCTTTCAAACAAAAACTTGAAAAATGCTCCTCACGTAAAACTCGTCAACTAGATTTATTTCTCAATTCACATCTGATATTCAGTACATTAAAGGAGCTGATAATATTGTGGCCGACACATTATCTCACATTCATGAAATTAAAATCAATGGTCCCATTGATTAAGAAGAAATTGCTCAAGCACAATCAAGACATGATGAATTAAAAGAAATACTTAACGCTAACAAATCTTTACAAATGAAAAAGGTTTAGCTCCCAAATTCAGAAATAGAAATATATTGGGATATATTAACAGGTATAGCAAGACCTTATATTCCCAAAGCATTTTGAAAATTGTGTTTTAATTGCGTACATAATTTAGCTCATCCGAGCATTCGAACAACGTCAACAGTAGTTCGAAGTCGGTATGTGTGGCTAAATATCAACAAAGATGTCACGAACTGGACAAGATGGTGTATTTCATGCTAGAAATCTAAAATAAGTAAACATACTTCAGCCCCTTCACAATCATTTAGTGAAACTTCTACGTGATTTCATCATATTTATTTAGATCTCAGCGGTAAACGCAAAATTCTACGCCAACTGGATCGTCCGCTTTGTTATGCCAGCTACTATGACAACCGATCAAGGATGTCAATTCAAGTCTTCTTTATTTAAGGCTGTAACTAGACTTCTAGACATACAACGAATACGCACAACTGCTTATCGTCCTCAAAGAAATGGCTTAATTGAAGAATTTCAATGTCCACTAAAAGCTGCATTAATGTCTCACGACACACTAAAATGGAGAGAAGTGCTACGTACTGTGCTACTTGGTTTGAGAACAGCTCTCAAAGAAACCATCGCCTGCGCGCCCACTGAACTTGTGTATGGAACTATCATTAAACTCCCGGGCGATTTTTTTCAACACATCGAATGGGGCAACTGATCCTGTGGAATACGTCGAACAACTTCGAAGTTGCATGCAGCAACTTAAATCAAAACCAACTGGATCACATACAACAAAAGCAGTGTTTATTCACAAAGATTTAAAAATGTGTTCACATGTGTTTGTGCGACATGATACAGTATGACGGCCACTACAACCACTGTACGACGGTCCTTTTAAAGTCCTCAAACGTGTGTTCAAATTCAAGTGTTCAAATTATCCATTCACGGAAAAATTGTTTCGGTCTCATACCGACATGGATACTCGCTCTCCTGATACTTCGAAACCTGATATTCGTCAAACCCATTCCGGTAGACAAGTGTCATCAAAATGATACTGCAGAGGGAGTATGTAGCAGACCACACAGAGATAAGTAAATTGTGTGTGCGGTCCCTGCAATTAACTACGCCCTGCCTTTACGACGTATCACACGACATGTTTTTGACATCGCAGAGACATAACTTCACAACTTGTGTCGGGAGATTTCAACGTTCTGTAACGTGTCTGTCGTCAAAGCCTCTCGATTTCAGGAGAGGACAAACCAATGATCTGATTTTTCTTCTGATATCGTTCCAGATATAACGAATCAGAGGATGTAAAATGCTACTGTAAAATTAAGTAAGCATGCCTAATTCAGTCTGAAGATTTTCACCATCGGAGTGACATCAGAAGAACACTTCAGAACTCTAGACTAGAGAGACCTGCAATGCTCTTGATCTCTCAACTAGAGAGACCTTCATTAGCAGACTCCTCACACTACGAGGACTATAATTTATTTAAATACCTACCTATGCTATCTATGAATTATATATATATGTGTAAAGAACTTCTTATAATTGTATTAAATGTGTTTGAATTTCAAATGCAGTAAGAATTATGCAACCTCTCAACGTTACCTAATCATTATAAAGAGTCAATTACGCTACCTGCAGCCACTCAACTCGGGGTAACCTGACTGTCATTCCCACAGCAGTAACTCAAAACATCCCCCTACATTAATTTGTTGAATGCATAATTAATTTGTTAATTCAGTGCCTTCTGCTATGATGCAAAGGTTTTTTTAACTGCCCATTAATTCATTGACAATATTGAAATTACTTTTTATTAGCTTTAAAATCATTACAGACACTGGCATGCACAATTAAATTCTCGTGTGACTTACGCAGTTGAAAGAATTGTGCTCTAAGCTTTTTGTCATAGACATACTGAAATATTGTTACTGTAATAACTGTAACTGTAGTTAACTGATAGTTAATTAAATTTTTAGTTTGTAGTTTTGTTAATACGCTGTATTAAGAAAAATATAGGTTTAGTAGAAAATATACAGTTAAATTTATCCATTTACTTTGTGTATATTTGTAACAGACAGAAAACTTATTAAAAAATAACAAAAGCTGCTTAAATTGCAAAAAATGTAAATTAAATGTAAAGATGTTAATTAATTATTAAAGGGATCTTTGGGGCTGATGCTGCAAGACTAAACATTAGATATATGGTTCAGTTTTCATAACAAACAACTGAAAATATTCAAACTGTTTCTCTGTTTAGTCATAATATGTTTAGTAACTCTAATGTTTAATAAGACTGATTCTACAAGATATGAGGCAGGTATCAATAAATTATACATAATTTTCTACAAAACTGGGTGTAATGCAGTCATTTTTTAAATTTGGTCAAAGATTTTCATATCTACAACTATCAAAATCATACTTACTGTCTTCATCACGTTTGAATTCTAATAGTTCTACATAGCAAGTGATATCAACCTCAGCATTATTTGCAGTAAATGGATTTTTCATCCACTTATACACTATTAAATTCAAAGTAACTTCAAACTGTTTTTCCATATATGATTGAAATTCAATAAGGTGACCACTGAACCTTTCAGTCTTCTTTGGAGCAACGTAATCTTTTATAAATGATTATTCAGAAAACTGATGAAGTTCTTTCTTCAGTAAATGATGATGAAAAGATCAAGTTTATTGCTAAATAATGTACATTATTTTTGCAATTGATAAAAGGTTTTTTGGCTTCTTGAAGTTGCAGATTGATTTCATTAAATCTCTTTAAAAAAAATCTGCCAAATAGAAACAACCATTCATTATTGTTTTTAATTCTTAACAAAGATTGGTCTCATTAATACTTTCAAAAAACTGTATGATACTATCATACAGTGTTGCAAAATGAAAAGAGCATGTATCCTTTTCCAGCCATCAAACTTCTATATGTAAAAGTAACTTAACAAAATCCTTTTTATTATCCTGTCATAACTGTTGAAATATTCTCTGATACTGGACATTGGACTTGATCTCATTTACAGCTTTAATTATTGTACTAATGATGAATGAAGACTTGCACGTAATGTTTTGGTACAAAATGTTGTCTTTGCACTATACAATGAATATGTAAAACATTTTGGAATTCTCTCTTCAAATAAGCAGTAAATACATGATAGTGGCCTACCATTGATAGTACTGTATTAGCAGTGGATGCAACAATATTGTTCAAGGGTATGAGTATTTTTGTAAAGTTTGTTTACAGAATTAAATATTGATATGCAATAAATCTATAAAGAGATGTATTGCAAGTAGCATTTCTTCTTGTAGTGCATTGTATTCATCAAAATAACATATATATGTCATCAATAAAGCATTATTATCTGCAATATTTGAATCATCTAATTGCATAGAAAATGAAGAGTTTGGGAGAATACGTATAAGTTTATTTTCGTTGTTAAATGATATTTATTCAATTTGCCACTTTACTTTGCTGTCACTTAATGTTCCTAAAGCTTGGGGTACATCGTGATGCATTACTGTTATTATAAATTCTTTTATAGAGAGTATTATTAAAGTTTCTGTAATATATATTTTACCATTTTGTAATTAATTGTATTATGCAATAAGAGGCAGTTAATATCATAAATTTATAGCATAGTTAATAGCATAGTTCATTAATAGCGCATTGTTTCCTGAATTGTGCAACTGTTATAGGATGATTTTGAAATTTTTTTAGAAATATTCAACGGGCTTGTCTTTCTCTTTTGAGTACATTAACAAGGTGTTCTCTCAGTTGAATTGGTTTCATTACTTCGTTCAGTAATGTTTTATGGCATAATAAACACAGTAGAACTTTATTTGCAACAGTTACAATGAAACCCATCTTCTGATTTTCTACTGGATATCCACAATAAAAAAATATCCATTTCTTTTTTTGAGATATGGGTTCCAGTACACAATTCATAAAACCTATTTAAAGCCATAGATACAAGCTTACTTTCTCAAATCTAACTGGATATTACTGTCCATATGGATATACCGTAACTATGGATATACCGTAAACTAATTCAAAGCTTGACTGATGATGCCCTTCCCTTGTTAAATCAGCATCAAATCTACTACCCACTCTCAACAGTGCACCAAAAGAAACATTTCCAGAAATTTAGCTATTGGGATATCTGATAGATTGATTTACGTGAAAACCAATTTTTTAGAGAAAATATACAAAGGTTCAAGCAAAATTTCTATCTGTAATGCAAAATGTCCTGTATAGGTGGTCGGGACATCAGTTCCAGGGAAAACCATTTTGACTAAAAACTTTCCAGTGATACAAAAAGGAGAAGCTTATTTATCAGATAAGTTTTTCCTAGGCGTACACATTATTGGATATGATAACCCCATTATGATGCAGAAGAACTCATAAGAGAAGTCACAAAAATGTATAAATATATGAAAACAGGAGACCACTACATATAGAGGGATGGTCAGGTGAAGTTCTAAACTTTCACGATGGTCTATATGCATACATCCATGTGTGTGTTTTGATCTTTGATCATCATTAAACAAAAACCTGTACTTCCCACTATGAAAGCTTAAATAACCCACTAGTGAGTAGTAGGATCCAGGCTGACTATCTCTGGTCTAGATTGCATCATATAATTAAAATTCATAGCATTTTGAAGGTACCAAAGTTTCTAGCCATGATAATCCTTCCAGATAATATGCAGTAATCTTGGTAACAGAGTGTAAAATACTCATTTTGGTATATAACAACAAAAATTTATATCAATTGCTCAGATTTTTTTTTTTTTTTCAGAGTACGTTTTCACATCTAATGAATCAATATTTTTGATGCAATAAACGAAAATTATAACCTTCATATGTATGGAAAATTTCAAACTAATTTATAGGTGTGTATTTTATTATGTATATCAATATAGCTTGTTTGCTTAGAATTATTGATCTAGATTTGAGCTACCAAAGGAGCTCTTTGAATATACCTGCAATTATATATCCAAATGTAATCAGAATACTAGCTAATGAATGCGTTAAAGTTTAGTGCACTCAATATAACACTGAATATGCATGGTTTTATAAGTTGTTTTTGTGCTATGTATGTGCACTTTTTTTCACTAATGGTGATTTGCTGTTAAAAATTATAAAATTTGTTGTGAGCAAGTTATGTTTTCAATGTATTTCTAACATCTTACTCTTTTCTTCTTCTTCGTCTTTTTTTTTTTTTCTTCTTTTTTTTGGGAGACAGGCACACTTTTTGCAACGCCTGCACAAATAAGACAGTGGACCTTGTTAAAGCCAACTTCTGTCACATCTGTTTCATCTTGCTCTCACAAAGGTAAGTTAATTTCAACTTATATTACAACTTATATTCATTTGAAAAATTTCTTGTTGATGGAATTCTTTCTTGAATGGCTATATAATTATGCTTTTTCAAAGTGGATCTTACTTGTGTGTAGAGTGGAAGGTGTATACAGAATTTATATATTCATCCAGTTTTAGTATTATATTATTCAGAAAATTCTGCATTTATTTCAAAGATGTATTTTAATATTAGATTAATACTTAAAAGCTTCATATAGAAATTTCTTTTTCTGCTTTCATGCATTTTTAAAAGAATCAGAATATAAACTTATCTACTAAAAAGATTATCGGGACTATTATTATATGATTCTTTTACTGTTTAGTACCTATATGCACTACAGATCTGTACTTATATTTCAGATGGTTTTTAATATATAAATCCATAAAATTTCATCTTGTGTAAAAATCAAAATAGATATTAAGCTGGTTCTGCAAAGGGTGAATTTTTAAAAATTATTATGATTCAAGTTTGATTTTTTTTTAAAATTAGCAACAAATATATGCATGTTTTCTAGGAGTGCTAATACCTACAAGGACTGATTTGAGTATTTTTTCTTCTTTTTTCCTTTTTTAAAATACCATCACATTGATTACTTCAAAGCAAGACAGGGAAGAAAGTCTACTCGTTTTAAATCATATGATTTAAAAATCTGAGATAGTAACCAATAAAGATTCATGAACTTTTCTTATCAGTAGTCTCAGTTTCTGAATTTTACAGAAATTTTTAAGCACAGATTTGTTTTAATGTTTTAGGTATTAATGTTTGATTGAAACTTTGCATTTGAAGCCATGCATTGTCAATTTTTTTTTCAATTATTGTTGTGCAGCTGTGTAATATTTTGTATTAAATGAATGTTGTTCTGTAAAGTTAATAGATTATTTCTCTACTAATGTAAAATTTTTTACTTAATAACATAATAATTAAATTTCTTTAATAATATAATTGTTTAGTGTGGTATTACTGTATTGGTTCATTGTTGTTTCTGTGGAATTATCTTACTGTTCCAAGAATCCCATCTTGACTAGTATTATTATAGAACTATTTTGAATTACATTAGTAGTTTACTGCAAAAACTCTGATGTACTTTTAAACAGCTTGTTTTATCAACAGTAGGTGCTGAATTGAAAAATATTGCAGCAGTGTAGTACAGTAAACCCTTGCAAAGCACAGATGTGCAAAACATAATTTCACATATACATATTATTTTTTTTCCATTTAATTTATTCAAAACTATAATTCCATTCATATGCAGTTCAGTGTTCATTCATAAACATGGAATGCTTGCTGGTATCAGCTGTGGCCAGAAGTTTTCAACAATTTTAAAGGATTTCCATTTACTGAAAGAAAGCCAAAGAAATTCTACAGATTGCAAAAGCAGAAGAAATATGGAAAAAGAAGTAGTAAAAAAATTAATCAAAAAATGATAAAAAAATGGCAAATGAAGAACTAGATGATCTTCTAGCACCAGTCATCAGTTAAAGCATTGGTAAGGAAGAAGTTACAGTACCTTTACAGAAGTTAAACAAATCATTTAAAAAAAACACAGGAACTGTCCGATTCTGCTCTAGAAATTTACTGAAGTGAAGAAAGAGGAGACTTTATAGGAGGCATTGAAAAACTCTGTGCAGTGAAACTTTTAAAGTTACATCATTGTTCCAAGCAAAAATCATCAGTTAAAAAAAATAAATATAATAATAATTATAAATAATTAAAAAAAATCTGAAAGGTTTCAGATTTTAATTACGTCCAAAGGGGCATTTTATAACATTTTGTGTGTTACCTTTATTTATTAAATATCATGCAGTTCAACAGGAATATCACAAAATAGTTTTAAAATGAGAATATCTTTATAATTTCTGATACACAGTTCCGCATGCTTTAGATAAAAAGGTTTTTTTTTCATCTCGTAGAGTGCTGCCATTGCTCGCTTTTAAATCGTTTGAGTTTGTTCATAAAATATTCCTTAAAGTTTTACAAAATATGAAATAGATAGTAAAACAAACCCCAAATTCTGGCTTTCAGATGCGCCTATTTGGGTGGAAATGTACGTTATTTAAAATTGGATGGCTGTAGGTACCGTTGTTTTATCAAAATTGGAGAAATATACATATATTTATGCAGATTCTTCATTGTTTGATTTCTTTAAATATAATACAGGACTGCAATATTTTGTGGCAACAGTTTGAAAAGTGATTCAGACTTTTAATGTTTTCGACGCAAAATTGCAAAACAAAAATGGTAATCTTTCAGGGACAAAGCCCCTTTGGACTAAAAAAATATGTCATGTATTTATTAAGGAGTGCTAAAGAAATCTTTCAATTAACATTTGTTTCATTTTTTTTTAAATACGATAAATAATATTTAAATTTGTTTAAATTATACATACTTCCTTAATTTGAATTATATCTCACATGCATTTTTCATAACGCATATCTAACATACAAAGTTAACTTTGTGGAACATAGTTTTGCCTTATACACAACATATTGATGACATAACCTACCCATTTGGCAAGGGTTTACTGCATTGTAATAATAAGACAAAGCATAATTTATATTTTTGTAAAGACCTTAATCTGTAGCTTTAAAATTAAATTATGATTTTTTTCTCTCTTTCTTTATAAATATATATATTAGATCTGAACTTAACTCTTTATGTATACAAAAGAGCCTTAAATATTTTCTTGTTTTGTTCAGATTTTAAAATTATAAATAGTATTTATTGAGAGTACTTCTATTTAGATTAGATTTATCGTAGTTTCTAATATAACTCAATTCTTCCAATTTTCATTCATATTTTAAAGAAAATAGAAGAAACTCATTTAGAAAGAACTGTTTTAGGTTTTGATTTCAATTTGGTGTACTTATAAAAAGTATGATTTGTCACTTCTTTCAAACCCTAGTGAATGCTTTTAAATAAAGCTCCTTAACAAAACTGAATCTTATGAATTATTCATGATGAAAAATTTATTATTCTTTATTTTTCTCTTTTGTGTCTCATGATTGATTTTATTCACATTTTACTTGATTTCAATTGATTAACTTAATTTTTAGGAGTTTGAATTTATTTGGTATTGTTTGATTTTATAACAATGCTTTTGGTTTTGTAACATCAAGTCTTTTCTTTATTGAAATAATCATAATTTCAGATGAATATTTACTAGTACCAATTGATTGTTTAAGAAAATTGGAAGTTTTCCCTTAGGTTTAGAAATATTTGTGTGAAAATGCAGCTTCAGATTCTTAGATTCATTGAATATGGCTACCTTAAAATTAATATATAATGCAAGAAGAGTTTATTTAAATGGAAATATAGTTTATGTAGCTGCCAGCTCTTCTGCTTTAGCCCTCAGAATCCTGGTTTTGTGCCACATTTCCCACTAGATCATCAGAGTTCCCAGTTTTTAATTTTTATCCTTACTAAGAAAAATATTTTCAGAAATAAATGAAGTTTGAATTAATGAAACTTATATTGTGCAAATTTTATTCCTCCACCCTAAGTGATTTTTGGTATAATTTTTCTTATTAAATTTTATTTAATCTGAATTGTCGTGGTCTATGTAGATGGAACTTTATATGAAGGTTCAAATAATGTTTGATCAATTAATATTTGTCTTTAATTTAGTTTTGTATTAAAAAATGGTACATTACTAAGTATATCCATACAATAGTGTGTACATTATATTTTCAGTTTTTCCTCTTTAATTCATTTAAGTAATTTGACAAATTAAAGCTTTTTTCTATATTTGGAATTTTCTTTTTATAAAAATGTAAGAAAATTATAAAATGAAATTAACCAAAGGACATAAAATTTGGAATATCTGATTAAATATTAATATATTTTACATTAGAGTCATATTATAAATTGTTGAAAAACTAAGCATTATAAAATGAATTTAAGTCAATCTAATGTTCTTTTGAAATATTATTGTGATGCAGCACAAAAACCTTCTTGATACTTCCATTTTTTTTCATATTTCAAGATTGGCAACTATGAGTTTAGAAAACAGAAATTTATTCTTAAAAAAAGGGAGGACAGAACTTGCAGTTTTTCTTTCTTTTAAAACAAAAGTCTGAGGTATATAATTGTATCTACCACTGCAGTGAATCGGTTTTTCAAATTTCTCTGTTCCTGCAGAAGTAGATTTTATTCCATTAGACTGGAAAAACAGGGAATTTATTTGATTCATGACTTATTAAAAACAAGCTTGTGGTTTTCAATTGCTTGATTAACAAGTTTTATGAAAACTTATTTATTTCTGTGAATGAAACAAAGAATTATTTTGAAAGTAATGTATTTTGCATGAAGTTTCTTGTACTTTCTTGCCATAAATGGTGAACTTATTGCCAACTAATTTTTCATGCCAAGCTAATGGGTTAAAGGCAACTGTAGTTTTCGTAATGGTGCCATGCTAACAATTTCGTACAAGAGCAAACAATCAATAGCTAGAAACACCAGTAATAAAATATTTACCTTTTTCAAGAAATCTTTCTTTTTTTGCACAGTTGTTTTCTGTATGTGCACAGCAATCTGTTTTTGCTTAAAAACACATAAAAAAATTGCGAAAACTCATCTCCATACCAATTCTGCTTTGCATAATCTGCTTTGCTAGGTGCATGCCTGGGTTGTCACATGAATACCTTTTTTTGATATCATGAGTTGCTACATAGCTATTTTGATGACAAATTGCATTGCCTTGTGAATAATTTTTTGCGACATCAGTTGGAAAGGGGCTGCATATTAGCAGGAAGTACTGAAATTCCTATCATCATATATTTTTTAAAGAATTTTTTTGCCCTTTTTTTTACTAGGGTATTTCTGATCTATGTATGTAGTAACTATTTAATAATTCATAGTTCCTCATTTACTATAAATTCAAATTTTTAATCTTCCATGTCATATTAGCAATTTAAAGAGCATGGGGAATTGAGATTTATTCTAATTTTGTATTAATAAATGCCTTCAAATTTAGACCTGTTGGTATATTAATTGAAATCCTGTATATTTTATTGCATATGCTTGCAGTGACATAAAATGCAAATCAAATATGATCCTTTATTGCCATTAATACTTCTTATAGTATTATATAATGACGAAAGTATGCAGATTTCTATTATAAAAATGCTTATTAATTTCTCAATGGGATAATATGATGGGATCTATAACTGGATCTGAATATGCAATATAAGCAATTTTTCAAAAACTATATATTTTTATATCTCATACCGATTCATTTTGTCTCATAGTATAGCTCAATAAAAAGTATTGGGTCTTCATATGATGTTGTATTATGTTACATCATTTAATTTAAACACTCAGTGTGAGAGTTTTTCCCCTCTTCTTGAAGTGGAAATTTTTGCTATAATGATAAAAAAAGTAATTTCTTGAAACAGTATCATAACTTAAAAGTTTAAAAAAATAGTAAATTAGCCTAAAAATTTCTACTTTTTAATACAAATTCTTAACTTTATAACAAATTTATTTTATACATGCAGAAAACTGAGTGTGCAGATAATTTGATTTTTTGAAATAGTCCTAAGAAAATACACTGGTTTTCAAAAGTCAAGCAACAAACTAAATCGGCTAAAATTATTCAAAATTCTTGAAATTTGATAAAAGACAAGCTTGCAATCAGTAGCATTATGCAAAAGTGTGGTGGTGTCATTGCTTTATGTAAATGCGACACAACTTTAAACTAGCTGTTTAGGAGGGAATTGTTATTCAATGAACAGCATTATTTTAAACAGTTTCAAGGTAGCCAAAGTATAAAAATGAGGCAATATTTGCCAGCAGAATTGCATTACAGAGTCTATTAAAAGCAATTCAACGATGGTCTGATATTGAAAGATAGCTAAATGTTGACCATTACATAGTAATCCAGCTGTGGAACTAATTTCAAGCTGCTGATTCAGCCTCTTGAAAAATTACCGAATATAGGCCAAGTTTCTGCTTTTGCAGATGACTGGTGTTTGTGACTTCATTCATGTTGCAACAGGATTGGAACTCCATTTCAGCTTAAATCTGCTCTTATTTCTGCTACAAGGAGGATGGTATCAGCCATGACAGTAAGTAGAAGGTGCCTGAAGGAGGTCTGTGTGCTAGGCGATGGGTATTGTGCACCTCGCTTACTTTCTGCCACGAGAGAGAGCATTTGAATTAGGCATGTAGTCATGCAAATTGGACTGAAAATCAGTGGAGGTCTGCTCTGTTCACTGATGAGTCCCACTTTGCTTTAGAGAGTAATTCTCAATGTGTTTATATATGTAGAAGAGCAAACATTTGATATCTTCCATCTATCATGCAGAAAAGGATATCTCTGCAGGAGGTAGTGTGTATATGTGGAGTATCTTTAGATAGGTGCACAGACCTATATGTGCTGCCATGGAACTGCCAGTTGCTCAGAGGTACAGACAACAACTGATCTTTTGTATGCTGTCGAATTGGCAATTACCTTGATTTTCTGAGCAGATAATACTCACCATCATACTGCTTGCCACATATATTAATTTCTTGAAGAAGAAACTGTAATCCAAATGGGATGGCTAGCGTGCTGTCACTACCTTATGTGTGGGATACTTTTGTGAGGTTTGTTGCTGCCCTTTAACCACCTAATCAAACTTCTACATGGGCTTAGACCTGCTCTGCATGATCAGTGGGCGATGCTACCAGTGTAGCTGATTGACAACATAAACAGCATGAGACATCATTATGAAGCCTGTATTGTTGTTTGGAGTGATCATATTCACTGGTGAGAATTTTTTTTTTAAAATTTAAATTGCATGTCTGAATTTAGGAGATGTAATGTTGCTGTTAGTTTAACAAAGTGTAAATATTCTGTATGATATTTTATTGTGTACAATTTGCTTGTGTACTTTTTGAGTTATCATCAGTTATCCATTTGTTCTTTAATTTTTGGAAACCAATGTATTAATAAAATTAAAATGTAAGGTTTATAATTTTAAACACCCTTATTATTTTACCTGGTTATTCAGTTTTAACTGAAATTGTTAACTGTTACTTATTATTAAATTTAATTAACTATTCAAACTGCTTGGCTGTGCAAAGAGCATGTTCAGATTCAAAACAGATATCAAATATTTCTGCCTTTAATACACAGTCCAGTCACATTAATGTGACCATCTGTCAAAAGCCAGAATAACCACCTTTCGCAGAGCGGACTGCTGCGAGACGTGCAGGAAGAGAGTCACATAGGTCCCTGAAGGTGTTCTCTGGGATGTTGAGCCATGCCGACTCTAATGCCGTGGCCAGCTGCGCTAGATTACGCGGTTGAGGATCCATGGCGCGAACAACTCGATCGAGATGGTCCCACAGATGCTCGATTGGGTTTAAGTCAGGTGAGTTTGCTGGCCAGGGGAGGACGGTAAACTCATCCTGGTGCTCTTCGAACCACGCACGTACACTGGCAGCTGTATGGCACCTCGCATTGTCCTGCTGGAAGATGCCATCATCCTGAGGAAAAACAATGCGCATGTAGGGGTGAACATGGTCCGCAAGGACAGATGCGTACTTGTATTGATCCATTGTGCCTTCCACAATGATCAGTGAACCTAGAGAATGCCAGGAAAACATTCCCCAGACCATAATGCTCCCGCCTCCAGCTTGGACCGTTCCGGCAATGGTTGCAGGGTGGTTCCTTTCAGAGGTTTCACGCCTTATACGCCAACGTCCATCTGTCCGATGGAGCATAAAACGCGATTCATCCGAAAACGCAACCTGTCGCCACTCAGTGGACGTCCAGCTGCTGTACTGGCGTGCAAATTCTAGCCTTCGCCGTCGATGAACAGCAGTCAGCATAGGTGCACGAACCAGGCGTCTGCTTCGGAGGCCCAGACGCAGCAATGTTCGCTGAATAGTACTTTGGGAGACACTTTTGGTAGCCCCTTGGTTCATTTTGGTGGTCAGTTGCTCAACGGTAGCCCGTCTATCTGCCCGAACGCATCTCCGCAACCGTCGTTCGCCTCTGTCATCTATGGCCCGTGGTGCACCACATTTGCCACGTCGCTGATTTTGGACAGTCCCATTTTGCCATGCACGGTACACTTTTACCACGGCAGCACGCGAACAGTTCACAAACTCAGCCGTTTCGGAAATGCTTCCACCCTTGGCCCGAAAGCCAATGATCATGCCCTTTTGGAAGTCGGATAAATCGCTTCGTTTCTGCATTACGCCAACGATTGAAATGTTTTCCGAAGCCCTCACACACCCTTTATATACGCTCAACTGCACTGTGCTGCCACCTGCCTTCTGTGATTGGTTATTTAACTCTGACATGGAAAGTACGTGGTGGTCACATTAATGTGACTGGACTGTGTATATCTAGCATTAAGTTTATTGTGAATTTCAGACTGCATATTAAGTGAACATATTTTAATAATTTGCTTATAAAAGCTTTTATTTAATATCTGATAATTTTTTTTTTAAGTAAAAGTTTTCAGCTTTGACAATTGTTAATCTGAATTTCATATTATGTAAGCTTATTTATAAGTTCTTCATCGCTCCTTTTTGCTATCAAATGAGACATTGATTAAATGATTTGGTATCATGTTATATGAAGAATCTGTAAAGAAATTATTTTGCTAGTTTAAAATTTGATGTTCTTGCTTGTAGTTTATTGTTATTCCCATTAAATTTTAAACCACTGTCTTTTTTCTGAACTTCTGCATTTGCAAATTTTTTTGTGCTGTATGATTCAGAAGTTGGAGAACTTTCATGTGAAGATTAGTGGAACACTATATTAACAAGTCTATAGCACACTATATTAGTCTATATTAGCAAGCTATATAGCAAGCAAATTTTGTGTATTTTGGTTTGTTTCAGCAAATGCTGCTTCTGATTGCTCTTTTCCTCTCTACAATGAAATTTGAAAAGATTTACGTGTTTCATAAATATAATAGTTTCTTTTTATTCTTTCATTATCTATTTAATCTGGCTTGTAATTTATTTAAAATGCAATTATAAAATGCCAGGTTATGCTTTTTTTACATGCATTCCAGTTTTATGAAAATTTTAACAATATATCCTTCAGAGTGTTTTTAAAATATGCTCTATCTTTACTATTAAGTTAATATTTTTTTGAAATATGACTCTGTTTTGTTTGATTGGAGTGTTGTACCTAGTCTTCGCGAACTTATTCAATAGGACAGGTGTGTGAATGTAACAATCTTGGAGGTGATATGGATAAGAAAGGGGTTATGTCTTCGATGTGGTGGATTAAGAAATTATTGCAGGGTAAGTAGTTTGCTACCATAAATAATTAGCTTGTTTTCCTTTTGCAGTGCATGTTCGTTACACCTTTTTTCTTCTCTGTGAGCATTTAGATTTTGTTTCAGTATTTGCATTGGGAATGCATTAAGTGTCCATATTTTATTTAACCCCAGATGTGTTTGAGATTGTCCTGTTCAAGTTGTCTGCTTGTTGTTGAATTTTTGCAGTGTCTTATATGTCTTCTGTTTTGAATATTTTATCTCCAGGAAATTTTTAAATATGGTTTGTCATTTGAGATGCAAAATTTCATGTAATTTTCTTTTATTGAATAAAAAGATGTTTTGGGAAGCATTTCAAATGGATTAGGGGTGATCTGATATAGTTTTTATTTAAATGCATCAACTGTATAAATTAATGCAAAATTTCAATTGCTCATGATAATTATGAATAGGAAAATACCTTATTTAAAACTAATTATTGTATTAATACAGATTTGCTATGCTTACAAATTGTTTGAAAAATTGTTTAAAATCATCATAAAAATGTGTTTACGTCGTGTGCTTTGAAAGCAAATCTTGTTTAAATTAATAATTCATTTACTGTTACTGGTATTATTTTCCTATATATTGTCTCTCTGTAGTATGTGGATGTAAATGTCATATATGTGAGTAAACATTTTTCATGGTTTTATTATAATTTTTGTGTTAGCTATATGTGTCTGTTTCATGTGGTAGTATGTTATTTTCATGTCTGTACTGCACAACTGCATTGTCTGAAGTTTACATGTTTATTTTATGAAGTGCATAGTTTGAATATAATGGATGAAGCAAAATTAATCATTTCTCTAATGAAGTAAATGAGAAATGATTGATTTTTTATTTGTTTTGATTTTATAAAAATGTATATGTTGCCCCATAATTTGTATATAACCACTTTAAGTATTTCAAATTATAGTTAATTCAGTATATTTTTTTATCAGGCTTTCAAATGAAAAATATTAGTATCTACTTAAATGATGAGAGATATTTTATTAAATTTTTTTCTCATTATATTTTATTGTAAAATAAATTTGTCATGTTTATTATTATTATTACTATCCCAGTTTTATTAACATGAACTTGGTATTATTAAGGTTTACAGACTCCTTTTAAAAATGTTTTCATTTAATCATATCATTATTAAAACTATATTATTAAATGTCATCATAAGTCGTCTATCTTTTAAATAAATTTCTTATTTACATAATTTTATATTTACATTTCTTTGAGTATGTACGAGAGAAGTATTGAAACATATCTGATGTAAGAAAGTAGTACTTAAAAGATGTAATTTTTTCTTGGAAGATAAAGAAAGCAGTACCAAGAAAAAACAAGGTACTTCATTCTTTAAGCAGCCTCTGCAAATACATACTTTGATAAGAATTTAATGACATTTTAAATTAATTTGGTGAAAACTAGAAAAACACTACAATATGGCAACCATCAGAAAATGAGAAACTTTTAGGAGGTAGAGATAAGTATTTAAAATATGACTCCATTAGTATTTAAATATTTATTTATTTATCTAGATGGTTACCAGTTAATAATATCTAAGTACATGCAAGAAACTTATGTTGATACAAACTCAAAGGTAAAAAATATAATAATTGTCATTCCGAAGTTTATGAGCTTATCGTCACTATGGCAACTCGTTACTATGCGATGAACCTAATTGTTGCCACAGTAGTCCCCTTGCAGTTCAGAGGACAATCTAAGGAGCTTGGTAAGGTTGAACAATTTTTATGCATCTGCCTCACTTAGTGAAAGTTGGGAATGTTTGGTTTACCGTAGAATCAGGTTGACTTTTTGTTGTTACTTATATGATTTTCTTCTCGAGCGTCTACTAGTATGTATGCAGGCTTTAAGCGATCTACTGATACTGTAGATTTATTGCCATTTATGTTGATTGTAAAAAAATTTTCAGTCCTAGCTAATACTTTGAATGGTCCCTGATATGGCTGCTCAAAAGGTTTTCGCATAACATCTCATCTAAGGAAGACATACTAGCTTGTAAGTAAATCATCATGAATGAACATGTTGCTCGAAGAGTGCTGAAGCAGGAGATGGTCAAATAAGTCTCATCTGTTGACGAAGATTGTCAACAAAATCTTTTGCTGGAACAACATTAAAAAAAGAATTGTGAAAAAATTCTTCTGGAAGTTTCAAGCAAGTTCCATAGACCACTTCAGCTGGTGAAGATTCAATATCTTCTTTAATGCATGACCTCATTCCTAGGGTTTGGTAAAGCTCGATGATTTGAAGCTTGGTTAAGCTCGAGATCGAGCGTTTTTTTGGGCTTTTGAGCATTTGAAGTTGACATACTTACATTATCAAAAGACTTATAATGGACTTAGAATAATATTTTTTAGAAATTTAAAAGAAACTTTTTCTCTATTTATACATTTGTTTATGCATTTATATTAATGAAAAAATATTTTAAAAACACCAGTACATGTAGGGATTTATCTGATAGCTTCGACCTAATTTTGGTGCAAAAATTGTTGGCTGTAGAAAATGCCCTTTCAGAATCAATCAATGTTGGTTTCATACTGTAAATAGCTTAAAGTAACTGCTTTAAATTTACAGTCAGTAAATTCTTGACTTAATTTTTTAAAGCGGTCACCTTCCGGTAGTTCGCTGGTTGGAGCTTCTAATGGTATTTTAAGTTGTTCTTCAACAGAAGTGCCAACTTTGGTAGTTGTTTCTACTTCACTGCTTGATTTTTCATTTGATGAATTTGGTGATGGAAATAAACGCTTCATCAAAGCAGCTGCTAGTTCTATAGAAGCTTTTGATGGCATTTTATTTAAGTCGTTTAGTGAATTCATCAAATCTATGATGTTTTTTTTTTATCCTGCTATTGATATAAAAATCAATATTTTTGGAAAGAGAACTATTTATTTTAGAGTCTTGTTCAGTTAACTTCTCTCGTATAAAGTTGATAGAAATATATGCTGTTCGTAAAGTGGCTTGTTTTTCACCCATAGCGTTAAGTGCCACTTCAATTGGTTTTAATGCCAAGACTATCGATTTTATTAATTCCAGGTTTAAATTTGTTAAAAGACGTTCAGATCCAAGTCAAGCATTTTCCGCGTTGAATTCCATCTGGTTTTACAATCCAGAGAGATCGTTGCTCTATCTGTAATTTTTCTCTATATTTAGACTTGAACAAATCTGAATACACAACAGAATTTTTGGAAAAATTACAACTTGTCTCACAATATTTATGTTTTCATTCAACGATTCATTCTGTAATTCAGTTTCATTAATGCTCAAACCATTATCAGCATCATCAAAATCACCTGTCTGAATGTTCTCTGAGTCTCTCCTGAACGTTTGTCTATACTTTCTTCTGTCCCTGATTTTTCTTTATAAAAAGTTTGTGTAACAGCCAAATGCAAGGCATGCACAAAACATGTTTCATTGAAAGCAGGTGATTCTTTTCCGAACTTGATCGTAACACTTGCTCCATCCCCGGTAATGGATACAATATCATGCTTAAATGATAGACCAAAAGATTCGAGGTTTTCTTCTACGAGTTCTTGCATTTTTTTTACATCGCAACTTCCAAAAATTCTTACCAGTCCAAGATTAATGCTTTTTTGGCAGGCAGTATGCAGATTTATATTCAAGAATCTCTGGTTACCGATGCTGGTCCATTCATCCATGGTAATGGAGAATTTCTTTGATTCGGTAGTATCTTTTTTAATATCATTTTTGATTTTTTGTTTCACAGTTTCCATATGGTTATGAACAAGAAGCGTTACAGATTTTTTGTTGGCTGGAAGCTTCATACCCCTTAAGGCCAGTGATTGTCGAACTCTGACTGAGTGATTTGACGAATTGATAAACCATCTACTGCAGCCATTTTTCCAATAATCTCTTTAACTGATGTTTTGATTATGCAATTATCCAAAGTTTTTGTTCTTTTAGCTGTCATTTCTGCCTCTGCTTTGTCAACATCAATGTTATGAATGCTGCTTAGATGACGAGATATTTCCATTTAAAATGGAAATTTTTTTATTGCATTCATAATTTTGGTCTGTCTTTGCGAAACGGTTGATCTTTTGTTTTTCGGCACGATTACTATTCTATATCAATTAATTAATTTTTCTTAATTTTTTACTTATATTAGGAATATGCGTGTATTCACGGCTGTAACTCAAATAATATTAACCATTTTTACCAAAATATTGCTAAAATTTCGACTAAATTTGGTGTTGAGATATTAGTAATCGCATTCTTATTGGTTAAAAGGAAGTATTGCTTTCTGTCAGGTCCAAAGTATTTCGAAACTTAATCCCATTCTATTTGTTTATCATTTGTTAAAACATGATCTGCTTGTATTTCTGCTTGTGTCTTTGCATATATTTCTCTGTGTATTACTCTGTAATAAATGTTTGTTTTGCGAAACATGGCATTTTCAATGTTTAACAATTTGTAATTTTGTTTTCGTACCGATACTAAGAAAATCATTATTTAATATTACATACACATTACTACTAAAAATTAAAAGTGTGTTGTTTCTATCGGTAAAGATAAAAAATCCTTGCATTTCTATGTACTGTAGGCGGCAACAAATTCCTCTTTACCAAAACAAGTTACAACACTGTTCAGGTAAAAGTACTGGTAAAAGTAAAAGCATTATTTTACTCTGTATATTTATAATCCTTTTATTGTTTAACTTTACTTATCCATAATACAATTACAAACGTTTTAGTTTTTATGTACTTAAAAAGAAGCAGTTTTATGACACCAATAAAATGTCTTCTAGGATTATTAAGAAATATGTTGAAAAATAAAATGTAGAGCGAAAAACATTTTGTATGTACAGAGCTCGAAAGACCGTCAGGCTTTGATTCCAGTATCGAGTACTCGAAAGTGACCAAAAATTATCGAGTATCAAGCTCGAGCCTTAGCTCGTTCCAAACTCTATTCATTCCAAGCAAAACTGATGCTAACACTTGACTCCATCTAACTGTTTCATGACATTTAATGGATGGTTTTAGTTGTTGATGCATGCATTCTACAATATCGTTACAAATTGGATGAAAGGCAGTAGTTCTTGTTTTGTGAGTGATCTAAACAATTCACTTTCGAAATTGGGACCATGATCAGTTATAATGGTATCAGGTACTTCAAATCTAGCAATCCATCCAGAGTAAAAAATCTCAGCTACAGTTTCAGCAGTTTGGTTAGGCATCGGAAAAGCTTCCAGCCACCTAGTGAGCTTAAGTAAAGTGTGTGACAGTAATACAATTTTAATGTTTTGATATTTTTATCATGCAAGATTATTAGGATATTTATTATTAATGAGGCAAACAACAGGCATACTCCTTACTTAACAAACAATTTATTAAATAAATGTTTGACTATTTCTTCAATCAGCAGGCATTTTATGCTATTATTATGATTATTCTGGACACAGAAAATGCAGTGTGACCTCATTTTATCTTCTTTCATATCACTGTCTTCCCGCAGTGAGTTAGTATTGATTACAATAACATATAAAACTGCAGATTACTTTTTCTGTAAATTTCACTTGATTGTGCATCTTAGAAGATGTTAAATGTGAGACTATATCATCATCTGGAGGAGCACCATAAATTAAAGGAAAGCTCTCAGTCTTGAAATAAAAGAGAAAGTAATAATAGAATATATAAAGTTGGTAAGAAAAACTAAAGATATATCTTGGGGTTAGGTGGCTGATACATTTGATATACTATATTTTGATGATGTTGAAAGATAAGTCTGAAATAAAAGTAAGTGAAAACTTCATCAAAATTTGAAGCAATAATAACACGGTAGCAAATTGTCTGTTTCGTATTTTTCATGAAATGGAAAAATTTTCTATTACTTGGTGAAGTCAGGTTAAAAAAAAATAAAATATCTTGAACATTTTAATAATAATACCAGCTAAAATATGCATTGAAACGTTAAAATTACACCAAGGAGAAAATTCAACAGAAACATTTAACTGCAAGCTATGTTTCGTTTGAGCAATTTCAGAAATTCTTCATAAATGAAGTGTCAGAAATAAAGCACGAAGCTTGGTTGCTGAAGTAATGCAAAAATTCATTAACCAGTTTGGTGAGATAAACCAAAAAGGGAGCTGCTATCTATAATAGATCTGATGGATGCACTTGAAGTTTTATGGGAAGAAATGTGTATAAGATCGGTTATACATTCACAGGGAAGCTAAAGCCGTACCCAATTGCAAGCCATTTAAGTAGAGGCTAATATTGTTTTGGGAGGAAATGTTGATGAATTCAAGTTAAAAATCGTTGCTTTTTATCATTTTGGGAATCACTCACATTGAATCAATGTGCTAAAAGGGCATGGATGACAGATGCTTTAATTGCTTCATCAACTGTTTTATTCTCTCAGTCAATCAGTCAAGCAGTATTATTTGGAAAAAAAAAAAAAAAAGGACCTTTTAAAATTATCGTCCTAATTGCAATGCTCATGCTGATCCTAAACATCTTGATGATTTGCACTTAGATGGAAAGGTAACTCATCCTTCTGAAAATATAATTTTCTGTCCTATAATTTAGTAACTAATGGGCAATATTGGTATTCAGAGGTAAGCAGAATTTAAGCAGAATATTTCACAGCTAGAGCTGCAATGGAGAGTAAGTAAACATTTCCTTATGATAAATCAAATTGGGAGAACAGAAACAGAAAATGATAACAGAAAAGCACATGCATAAAAATAATAGTAATAATAATAATAAAAATATTTAAACATTTTTGAAGTATTTGACAGAAAATGAACATTTGTATTAGCATTCATAACAGGTTAACATTCATATCATACAGAAAAATAATATGAAGCTTGCTGAAGTGCCTGATTTAGATTTTGAAATGGAATATACATTAGAATAAGAAGATAATGTCAAAGAAGATTGAACTGGGAGAGATCTAATAGAGTTAGAATTCACAAAAGAATTATAATGAAGAGGTGAAAAAAATTACTTTATCTCAAAAAAGATTGATTTCGAATTTCAGTTGTTAGAAATTTTATGTAAGTAGAAGAGGAAGTAAATTAACTTTGCTATGCTATCCCATAACATATAAAGAAAAAATATTACAAAATGGAGCATATGTATGAATTTCTTCATAATGATTTGTAAAAATCCTACACTTTTTGGGCCATCATTTCTATTGTCCATTTTTTTCTTTTCCTTTTAATTGTTCTCTAATTATTTTCAGTGGTTGTTCTGAACTAGTATCAGATGTTCAGGATTCATTTATTTAAATTTTTTGTACTTTTTTTTAATAATTTTTGTTCATTGTGCTGTGTTAAAGATTTAATCAAATTTGTCAGGTTAGAGATTTCTTTAAACCATAAAAAATTTCACTCTTTCGTAATGACCAGTTCATTTAAGGGCTAAGTCACAGGAACAAAACTGAGGAGTGTCTGTATGTTTACTTTCTCTACTGTTTTGTTAATTTATTAATATTTATCACATTAATACAACTGCTAGACATGCCGATGTTCTAAATTCCAACTACAAAATATATCTGTCTAAATATACATGGATTGCAGTAGCCTTATGCTTTTTAAAAATTTTATTCAAACCGTATTATTTGCTTATTAGATGGTAATAATGATTATTGTTTTTATTTAGAAAGAGAAGCAAATAATTTGTATGATTTGCTGTTGATTTATATTTGACCAAAATCCTCGCTGTGTAGTTAGAATTTTTACAATTTCTGTCTACTTTGCCAATCATGTATGTTGTATGAGTAAATACTTTTCACTGTAAGAAAAGTTGTATTGAGAGTAAATAAATCTGCTTATTTAATTTACCTCCTTAATTTAAACTTTGTGATAAACTCACATATTTCGTAAGCTGCCAGTTTATATTTTTCAGGCATTAAGCTGAAATTTGAAAGATAAGATTGCAAATTTCATTTCATTTCTTTCTTTCTTTCTTTTTTTTTTAGCATTTTTCTTTCTTTTTAGCTGTTGCCTTTTAAACATATGTTTATATTTTCTTTTTCTTTTTATCAGTGTGATTAAAGTGATGACTAATAAGGCCTGTATATATTGCTTTAAATGAATATTGAATGAATATTCATGCCATAAAAGTTTTAACTACTACAGCTTGTGGCAGATTTGTAAGTAAAGGTTGCTAATAAGGTCCCTTATCATTGCTCATTTCATATCTTTGGTTTCTGAGCAGTATGATCTTTTACAACAAAGTGAATCCTTAATTTTGTTTTAAAAATAATTTGAAACATTTATGTGGTTTTATTCTTAGTGTTAACATTGAGTTTGTAAAGTATTAATTTAAAAAACCAGTAAAATTTGAGTTTACAAAATTGATGTGCACAGTTATGCATTGAAATGTTGGTATTCTTGAATTGATTAAAATGTTGAACAAAGTAAAAAGTTAATACAGAAGTTTTTTTTTTTTTTTTTTGGTACCTAGCGTTTTCTCATTTTATCTGAATTATGGATCAGATAAATGGAAATAAAATTTCTCAAATTAAATTTGTTTCTTCTTGTTTTGAAAAGTTTCACCGCTGTTTGCACAAAATTGAAGCATCTATGTCAACAGTAAAAAATTATCTTGAGTTTATTGGTTAAACTCAGTTTGGTCTGTGAAGTACTGTAAAAACTCAACTGCCAGAAAACTCAGAAAATGCCTAATGTAAGATGCATGAAAATTTCAGATAATTGAGCATATAATTCATGGTAAAAATGCCAAATGGCTAGAAAAAATTTCAAGTCTAAAATCATAAAAACATATATCTTGTTATCAGTTTGAATATAAAAAGCTTACATTTAACATTATGTAAGATCTTGGAAAAAAAGTGTGTTTCAGTAATAAAAGGCAACATATATTTGTAGGCCTTAAACATATGAAAGTAAAATGTCTTATCTGATTATTAAATTTTGTCGACCTTGAAAGCTAACAGAGATCTCACCGGGCTTGCACCATTCATTTTGATAGAAATTTTTAAAGAACAGATCTCTCTTTATTTTTATTATTTAATTTGATAGTCAAGATATACAAGTTTCAGATACAGCATATAAAAAAATCGCTTATTATAATGTTTCATGTTGCATTGTTATTGTTTAACCTTTTTCAAATAAAGTTGCACATTGTGCCCATTAACGCACACTTTTCTTGATGCTAGGATTCCATAATTTTGCATTACCCTACCAGTAGCTGAATTGTAAAAAATTGCTGACTACTGGTAGTTCAAACCTATATGGCTCATTTTCATGGATTTCCCCATGTGTAAAGCTGGTATCACATCTCTCGCCTACCCTCAACACTTCATCTAAAGAAACATTTCTGTGAATTTTTGCTTTAGGGGTATCTGATTGGTTGACTTACATAAAAGCCAGTTCTTTAGAGAAAACCTCTGAGGGATACAGCTTTAAGTGAAACATTTTTATCTGTTTCAAAATGTGTTGTGCTTGACATCAGTTTGTGTAAAACATGTTTTGGCTAAACTTTTCAATGGTAGGAAAAGGAGAAGCTTGATTCTTGGAAAAATGTTTTCTAGCCTCATGCATCATAAGATGTGATAACCTTGTAACATGGAACATGGGCCAGTTTCCCATGGAACATCTTCTGCAAAGGCATCTTCCCCGCCCCTTAGGCAGATAGCCTTCGTATGCTTTGCCATGTTCCAATAATTTCACCTCTAATTTTGTAAATACTCGACTACATGCACTTCTATTTGCAATAGATCCCAGATTCTTATCACCTTTTTTTAAATGGAAGAGAAAGCTGGTAAGTAGCAATCAACTTAACCCTTCTTCATAAAATTTTTTAACTTGCTTATGGAGAATTAATCAGCTTACATAAAATCAAGGGGAATATCTAGTAATTATATTATGATATCGTGTTTATCTGTTATCGCCACTAAATCATGCTGTTTGGCTACAGTTTTTGTTCCACGTCATAGTCCTATACATGGTTTATGATGGCTTTATAAGTCTCTTATTTGCTTAATTTTTGTTAAAAAGAGGGGGGATAGTAATGTCTAAAATTTTCAAATATTTTGGTAACTTGAGCTTCCCAATTAATGATTGCTGGGTAAAGAGCTTTTGCTGTATTTGTGTGATTTAACCTTAAGCACACTTTATGATCAATATTGGAGTAGGCTTTAAGTTAAATTTGCATTTTCAAAAATGCATTGTTTATTAAATCTTTTATTATTGTAATTATGATTATCATTCCACTGAAGAATGTTCTGATTGGTCTTCTCTGTTACTTGCATAAGTGCAGATTATTATTAGTATTTAAATTCTTTTAATTTGCTAAGTGCAGCTTACATTATATTTTTAGTTTATTTTCTCACGTAAAAGAGAAATTGGGAAAAAAAAAATTGTTAATGCATCATATTTTTCACTTTGGGTTTAAATTTTTAACTTTGAAGGAAGTTAAATCATCAGTACTTCTTTTTTTTTTAATTTAAAGATAGCAGAGAATTAAAACTAACAACTGAATATTAATTAAGCTTATTTACTGTGAAATCTTTCTTAGTAATTTATTATTTTGGGGTGAATGGGCAAGGTTAATAGTTTGAGGGAAAAAAAAACAATTACTTTAAATTGAGAACTTTTAGAGATTTTGATGGTAGTATGGTTGAACTGCATAACTCCTTTTTTTATGCAATATTGTTTTTGAATCTGTGCAATAAATAGATTTTTTTTTTAACATTAAAGGCTGTATTTAAAAGGTAAAGCACAAGATTAAAGACACAAGGAAAATCCATACATAGAATAGAGGTTAAAGACAAAGAAAAATCTCACGAGGTGGCTAAATTTTATAAATATTGCTTCAAATTATATATGTAAAGTAAAATAATGAATAATACCAATATTTAGTTAACATACCTTATTGGACTGAAAATGTGCTACCAGTTTTACTTCTTTGTTAGGATGATAAAATTAATAATTTTGCTTGCAGCAGAGCTATATGGGAAAGAAGTGCCTTGCCATTAATATTAGTTATTAAATCGTTGGGCACCGAGTAATATAGGAAAGAAGTGCCTTGCCATTAATTAGTATTAGTTATTAAATCTCAGTAACCTTTCCAAATGTTTTCTTCTGCCCTTTAAATTCTTTCTGAACGAAAGATGAAAAACTTTATTCTTTTGAATAATTAAATGACTAATAATTGCACTGTCCTGAGCTTCCAAATGAATGCATAGTAGATTTAACTTAAGTGATAGGGATTGGCTTCAGCAGAAAAATAATAGTTTTGTTATAATCTGTTGCCTGGGTTACTTAACAACAAGAAGCAACTATGCATTTCAGATGTGTAATTATGCTTCATATTAGTATAATTAAAATCAATATACCTGCATATCTAATAATATTTTTCAGACTACGCTAGGTGTGTATAAGAATGGTTATTTTATGGATATGTGTGTATGTATAAAATGTAATTTTTATTCTTGAAAATACTTTTTCTTATAAGTTAGGTATTTTTTCTTTGTATTCCTAAGGCAGAACATAGCTATTGTATTTAAGAGTATGAGTCAATGCTGTCAAAAATCTCAATGATATTTTTATAAGATACTTTCACATCCCGATGCTTAAAAATTTTTGTTCTATTATTTTTGATTCTTGGTTCTCGAGGGTTGAGGAAATTCTAAGGAAACATAGGCTATATTTTTTAGAGGGAGGCTGCATTGTTATTTCCTCTCATCTAATAAATTATGACTCTGAATTTAGAAATTCCTTGCCCCATCAAACTGGGCAGATAAACTCTGACTTCTTCATATGAAAATAATTTTATAATTTAAATTGAAATACCATAATACTCAATAGTTTGAAAATAAGATTTCAAATTGTGATTGTATCAATAATCCTTGAATTTCATTACTGTGTGTAACTGAATTAATGAAATTTATTTATTTCTGTACAAAAAATTATTCAGTATTCTCAAACTATAGAGAACTTTGAAGGAAATGTTTTTCATGAGTACTTTAAAATACGGTGTAATGATATGATTAAATTATAATGAACAAGTTCAGTGCTCCGTGTATGTCAGTGCATCTTCCTGCGATTCAGAATTTTGAACATAAATTATTTCAGGGGCTGGAGTGCCCACCCGGCGTAGTAGTGGGTATAATCGCTGTATTGATAATTCGTTTTTAGTTCCTTTGAATGGGCTGCTGACGTAGGCGAACTCATGGTTTTTCCTTATGCTTAACGGGAAAAGATCCAGTGTTTCTCAGAAAGGAATCCACGAAGACATCCCATGATGTCTCGCTTTGTCATAGTTGTTTGAAGAACTTCAGCAAGAAGCACTTCGGTGAAGTTTAGCATCTACCAAAATAGGAGTTTGGTTATCTAAATAAATAAATATTTATGAAGTAACCGACTAAATGACTTAGAATTTGGAAACACTGAAAAATGCACTACTTTGCAGGAACTTGCGCTAATACAAAAAATTATAATTTCTCCATTTCGGAATTTTTAACGTGATTCGTTTGATAGATAAATCAATAGTCTTTTTGTATGCAGTGAAAAATTGTTTTAACAAAAACTTCCAATACTTGTAAAAGAAATATGATATAATATTATTTCAAATATGGTTTTTCGGCTAATCTTTGGAATATGGTAACTGGTAGTTTGGCGACATTTTAGTAAGGCGATAAAAATTATAATAATAATAATAATTTTTATTAATTTAATGTATATGTTTATTTATATTTTAATTAGTGTTCTTTAATTTATTTATATTTTAATTAAATGATAGTCATTTTGTGCATTACGCGTTTGTAGCATTTTGCAATC
>KK115032.1:577481-591919 GCA_000611955.2 Stegodyphus mimosarum | reverse complement strand
ATTTTTTTGAATGTTCTTTACTTTTGGTTTTAACTATTGCCCTTGAATACATGAATGACGAAACACGAATTGAATGATTGGGGAGCTAGGTTTGGAGGCAACTTCCCCTTGATAAGTCTGTCTCCGGCCTACTCAGCAATCATTCATGTATGCATTTTAATAAAATTTAGTTTCATTTTTATTAATTAGTAAAAATTGAACTTGATTTACTTATGCTACTGAATTTAAATGATATTATAGATTAGTTCATAATTAGCATTAATTTGTTTACACAATTTCTGTTTAAATTATAATTTTTATCTTAAAATTACTATTTTAAATAATTACTGTTTACTATAATTTAAATTTCATTCCTTGCAGCAATGGCGCAATGAATTGTTTAAATTTAATAAATAATTAAATAAAATTTACTGTTATGAAACATCAAGAGATTTATTGATGCTTTTGATTTCTTGTTACAAATGACCAGAGATTTTCCGGTTGGATGGAGGTCAGGTGAATTTCTTGGCAGTCCAGGACAGGTATATGATATTTTTCGAAAGGACCTAGCAACCAAATCCTGATGTTACTATCATCTATCACATTTTAGTTTGCGCGACATTGTTGAGTATATTCGATTTATCGAAGCAGGAGATATAGAAAACTGACGATTAGTTTTTATTGGAGCAATAAACAAGAAAAATCATCCATGCTTTCCCCGAGATTCGAACTTCAGACCTCTGGATTACTATCTGGATTCATTTCCAGTGTATTACGAAGGCATGCCGTAAGGAGGAAGAAAATTACTTGCAAATTCTTCGACGGACAGTAGAATCGTATGCATAAATTATGGAATGAGCTAACTTTTTTTTGTAAGTCAGAGCTAGTGAGCCGAGGGCTTTCATTTGATTTTTCTTATTTAAAAAAAAAAAAAAAAATTCTGCAGTCGTAGTGTAGTGTTAGGCTGCTTTCTACCGCATTTTCCGTTTTTTCCCCCCCTTTAATGTTCTTACTTTCCTTATAGCGTTTCAGAATATATTTTTTACATCTAGCATTATTCATTTAACATGTCTTCGCAATATCCCTTTGAGTCGTAGAGGTATGTTGATTTAACGTAAAACTTTTATTTCTCTTTTGGGGAGTAACAGCCATTGCAGAAAATTGAGCAGATAGTAACTTGCAACGAAAACAAAATATTTTGACTGAAAACCAAGACATAAAATTAAAAAGAGAAAAAAAAAAGGAAGGGGCAAAAATCGCAAAATATCAGATTTATTCATTCTAATCAGCATGCATAATAATTAAAAGTATCAAATTAAAAAAAAAAGTTACAGCAGAAAACGTATTTAAAAATTGTTGCTGTTTGAAAAATAAAAAAATAAAATATAGAATTATCGTTTGTTCAGATGAATTTGCGCACTACTGTACTTTAAATTCGCATTTGTATTGTCTTAATAAATTTAAGAGTATTTTTAAAAACTACAATCCTAATTTTTTTTGGCAAGGGGGGGTTGTAAACGCGGATTTCAAATTTGCTTTAGATAATAATTTTTAGTATTTTTTTCTCTATTTTATTCTTTCTTTCTTCTTTGCGCAGTTATTTATGAAATATTCAAAAGATGTGAGAACTTAATTTGGATTCGAGAAAATTTAGAATTTGTCAAATCTTTAGTTGTCCTACTATTCGATTGCAAAATTTTATTAACATTTGCATTGTTACTGTAACTGATAAAAGATATTTTGGCGTCTATATATCTTGACTACAGAATTTGATGTTAACATTCTTACCAGCGCATTTCCATAAAAATGAAATGTGTAGTTAAAAATAAGCTTCATTAGGACCGTATCACAGTCATTGCTGTCAGTCTGCTTGTTTCATATTTTTTAATGAGTTAAATTCAATGTATTTTCATTTAAAATTAATTGGTTTTGATTTCATAGACATGAAGTAAGGGACACGGGTCCTTCGAAATGGACATTAATTTTCGATGAACCCTTCTTTTAGCTTTGCATGCAGTTCCATGTTTCCGAGCTGCTTCTTCCGCGTATCGCTTTGATACTTTGTTGGATTTAACATGTTGCGCATTTAAACAGTGCCAGGTTTCGATTCTTGTATGTCTTTAGCTGAACCTGAAAAATCAGGTCGTTCAGTTTTTTTCCTGATGGGAGTTACTATTCATAAAACTTTTTTTTAGAGGAGGGGGGGGGGCAAGTCTCTCATACATAACTATGTGTACCTGTGAAATTGGTTTTTCCATCTATGTACTAGCTATGCCAAGAAAACAGACTTACATTGAGAATCCGGGTAATTTTCGTGAATGAGCTATTAATAATAATCCTAAAAGTGATTTGACAACAATTGTGTATATTTTATAATTTTTTTAGAAATAAAATTTTTATTTTTCATATCTCACTTGCGTGCCTTATGTACAAGAAAAGCCAGCTTTGCCAGCTGCAGTTCAAATTGGGGTCCTGCATATTTGCAAATTTAAAAGGTAATCTTATGCCTTGTTGAGTAGCAAAAGATTGCTTTTAATCGTGGAATTTATTAATCAGAATAACATTAAATTCTCTCAAAATTTAAAATAAACTAGCTTTTACCCGCGGCTTCGATCGCGTTGATGTCCTTAAATAAGTTTCAAAGACTATTGAAAAGAAAATAATATTTTTTTTTTTTTTTGCCTGAGCAGGATAATCAAGATAAAATTTTAGTTACTATTACTTATTTTTAAGTTAAAAATACATTCCGCATAAAATTTCAGTAAATACTGTGCTTCTTCATTCAGATAAAAAAATCCATATTGATGTCGCTAAGACGCTATTCTGCATAATTTTTGAAATCCGATTTGGATATATCAAACATTGCAATCGTAGCTTATGGTTTCTTCTTCTTTTTATTTATTTATTTTAGTAAAAAATTATAAAATAAAATATCATTTAAAAAAACTGAAAAACATGCTTTATTAAGCTATCTCACTACAAAAATAAATAATTTTCATTACCAAGATTTCTAAAGTATTAACAAAACGTTAAAAACATTAATTCTTTTTCAGAAGAGTACGAATAAGAATATTATTCTAGGATGCTTCTGTATATTATATTAATATGTTTTTCCATTCGGCACTAATAAATTCCTGGCTTTGGATGCACGCGAACAGGCAACATATAGTTGACCAAGGGAAAAGCATAACTTTTCAAAGTGCACCCTTGCTACCTGTAATGTTTGCCCTTGAGCTTGGTTAATAGTAGCAGTAAAACTAAGTTTGATTGGAAACTGCAGTCTTTAAAAGTGAAATGGTAGGTCAGTTGGGATTATTGGGATTCGAGGTATAATAACACTTTCCTCTAGTCTTACATCTGTTAAAATAGTGGCACCGATTATATGTGCCCTAATTGTGTGATCCGATCCATTTCAAACGTAGTTGTGTGATCCGAAACCTCGTTCCATTACACAGTTGAGGTGCATCTATATTTCACATAAGCATAACCGGTACATCTAGTTTCAATTGTGAGTTCAATAGTGAGTTTATGTGAGGGTACACCTGATAGCTCTAGTGAATTTAAAAACGCAGCAGGATATGAAGTGCTTAAATCTGTGTCCATGATTGTATCTATTGACAAATACTCTTTTATTTCTCCCTGCACTTTCAAAATGTCAACGTTGATTTTGTTTACGATTTCATTTGTCGGCGCTAGAATTGCTCTTGCACGTAACCAGTGATCATTATGTAAATTTTCTTGCAAGTGCGGGTAAACTTTAGCAATAAGCTCTACATCGTTTATACCAAATTACAAAACTTCTCTGAAAGTAAAATACAACCTTCAGCATCTGTTTCCAAACATCCATCGCCAATATCCAATAGTGTCTCTGCGTAGTTCCCTGAATCTACACATTATGAAGATGCATTCTCAGTTTTAAGACTGAATTTTTCAACTTTCGCCCATAAATTTGATGATTTGAGGCAGGCTTTGATTTCATCTCTAGGTGTACCTCTCTGGATTACCGACAGAGTTTGTCAGAAATCACCAGCCAATAAAACTACCATTCCTCCCATAATATTTGTACTGTCTCGAAAATCCTGAAGAGTTCGGTTTAACACTTCTATAGCCTTTTTGTGAGACATCGTACTTTCATCCCACACTAAAAGCTTACGTTGTCGTAGCATCGTATTTCGGGAGCTATTTTTACTGAAATTGTAGATGGGCGAATCTTCCTGCATAAGATTCAACGCCAATTTTAAAACGGAATGTGCAGTACGGCCGCCGTTCAATAGTGTAGCAGCTATACCAGAAGAAGCTACAGCAACCGCTACTTTCTTTCAGACATTTACATCCGTCGTTTCAGATGGGCATTAATAATAAATTTTGCAAAAACTTTTTCCCGGTACCTCCAGGAGCGTCGAGAAAGAAAAGTGCACCATTTCGCCATTTCTTGTTCCTTTTTATCTTCTGTCACATTGTTATCTTTCAGAAGTTCTTCTAAGTGAGTGGAATTTAGAACATTAATCCTTTCATATATTAATTTGAATGCTTCAAATCTTGCTTTCAGTTCTGTCTTTTCCCCTCTATGTAGATAAGTTCCTCCAAATTATTTGCTTCAACTGTGAACAATCGCCGAAGAACCCGTCGTTCAGTCGTATCCATCGTTTATTTTTAATTCGAAAGAGTTCTGTCAAACGGACGCCAATATGTGGCGAAATGGCCCTGAGAAAATAAAAATCCACTTCACCTGGGTTTAAAATACTTACAAAATGAATATGAAAACGTAGTTAGAACCAAAGCTGTATGTAAGTATACAGCTTTGGTTAGAACAGACTCGCATCTTTATTAACATTTTAAAACTCAACTGCCAGATAGAATATTCTAAGTAAACAATATAATTTTTTGTTGCCATTCCAAAGAGATAAATATAAAACGATATAAGTGTATTCATTTCCAACATTTGGAGAGGTGTTTCAGCAGCTCTGAAAACAGCTTGTTCTTCTAAACGAATTTGTGTTTGAAGAAGTGTTTCAGCAGCTCTCAAAGCAGCTTGTCATTCAAGTTGTTCTGTCAAGCGGAGTTGTGTTTGGAGAGGCGTCTTAGCTGCTGTCATAGAAGCTTGACGGGAAGTTTAGGCCTCTAATCTTTCTTGTTTTTGAGAAGTTGTTTCATCAGTTCTCAAAACAGATTGTCGCCTTGTTTGTTCTTGTCTTCTTAATTGTGCATGTACGGAAGATTTTTGGGATCGAGCAATTTTTGCTGCCAGGGCCCGAGATGAATTCTTAGACATGTTAGATTTACATTTGCGAGACATTTCGAAAACAAAACAAAACAAAACAAAACAGCAACATAAAAAAAAACCTGTAAAATATTAAACTGTCCTTAAATAAGTTTCAAACTCCGCGTGAGTTTTAAAAATACGTGCATCGCCACGAAATTTAGTAAAACTGCTACGTATATTTCCTAATGACTGAAAAATGTTTGTGAAAGAAGAGCTAAAAGCCGGAAGTCTTGAAGGATTTTAAATAATAAATTAAACTAATAAAAATTAATAAATGTTACGCTTTCATGCCTTAATTACTTAACCGATCATCATGAAATTTTCAAGAAATATTTTTCATGTATTAGAAAAGGTTAAAAATGCGTTGCTTAAGCCACGCATCTGCGCGCACAAACTTTTACATCGTTTAACTTATCGTTATAAAACTTCCAACATTTAATTTTATACAACGACAAGCATTTTAAGCTATAAAAGCTATTATATAGCTTAATTTTGAACAGATAAATTGCATTTTATAGCCTATAGTCTTTTCTAATATATCAAAAATATTTCTTGAAAATTTCACGATGATCGGTTAAGTAATTAAGGCGTGAAAGCGTAACAAACAAACAAATAAACTCACATTCGCATTTATAATATTAGTTAGGATGTAAAAAAAATTCAAAATTGCTACGAGGTGCATGTATTTCCGTGAAGGATTAAATGTGTTCAATATTTGGTGACTAGTTACCGCCGTTTTTCCACAATGCGGGCATCATACATACATGCAGATATACATAGAGATTCTTCATTATTTAATAGTAAAGATATCAGGAAGTTGGAGAAATATCGAAAGTATTCCGTAATTCCTCTTAGATTTTGTTGGTCGCTTCAATTTATGCTCGATGGTCTTGGTCAAGCTGAAATGTGGTCATCTAAAAATTTGCAGTTATTAATATTGATATTTATGAATATATTCAGAAATATAAGCCACTTTCAGAGGCGTTTTTTGTAGTGGTCAGCACTCTCGTCGCGTAACCGAGAGGTCCGTGGTTGGATTCCTGGCGAAGGCGTTGCTCATTTCTTCACTTTCCTGCTTCAGAAATGCTCTACAACTGTCGCCCGAACTAAAAATGTGGTGAATGATGATTATCCACCACCGGGATTTGGCGATTGGGTCCCCAAAACCCCAGTCGCCCTTTAAAAGGGGCAGTATATAAGGTATTACTCCCGCCTTCTTTGCATGCCTTCATGGTGTAGTGGTCAGCACGCTCGACGCGTAACCGAGAGGTTCGTGGTTCGATTCCCGCCGAAGGTGTTGCTTGTTTCTTCACTTTCCTGCTTCAGAAATCCTCTACAAGGTTTTTAAAATTCGTAAAAGTAACGAATGAAAAGTACTGTGTTGTCGACAGGTTTTATTAGTTTATTTTGTTTCATATAATTTTTGTAAAAATGAGGTGTGTAAAATACGATAAAACGTCGATAGAGTCATCAGTTTTTTTTTATTCGTAAAACTTTAGTAAAAATAACGTGCAAAAAAGTACCACACCCTTTTTTCACCAAAATCAGCATGCACCCAAAATTTTTGGAGGCATGCTGCCTGGGGAGGTGCTCGTATCTCGAGGTTCCACTGTAATTGATTCTTTGGGAGGGAGGGGTATAGTCTTTTAGGTATTGAATAATGAAATGCCCTGTATTATTATTATTACTGGGCCATATCGATTTGTAGTATTTTATTTATTTATATTTTTTAAGGATCTGAAAACCATTGTTCATCTACAGCTAATAATAATTAATAATAATAATAACGAAAACAAGTTCCCTTCTGAATGCTTCTTCAGAGCCACCTTTTGCCTAGAATAACAACGCATCTACAGATAAGAATGTGTACTGCCAAAGGGATTTAGCATTGAAAATTATCTTATAAAGTGAGTTCTGTAAAGCTTGTCATTTTAAATCACTGTTAAATTTAAAGTAAGCGGATTATGCATCTTAAGGCTTTAATTTTCCTAATTATCATGCGTAAAATGAGCTTAGTAATGCGTGGATGAAATTTCGGTTGCTCCTTTAAAGTCACATTATTAAAGTTGAAAACTGTTAATGAAGCTTTTCATTTAGTTACATTGACTAATTGAGATTAAGAATGGAAATGTGTATAAACAAATCTTTTGCAAATATTGCTCGAATTTTAATCTGCAGGTGTATTTTCTGATTATTATTATTCATTTTTTTTAATTGTTGATGCGTTTTGTTTGTATTTAGAAATCAGCGCCACTTTTCAGTTTGCTCCGTAAGTTAGTCTCAAATTATATTAATTCGTAATATTTTACATCCTCAGCAGTGAACGATTAAGCCAATTAAAATTCAGTACTTATTAAGCTGAATTTACTTATTCCTGAATCTTGCTCTCCTCCGTATCGAAATGACTGTGATAAATTATTTACATTGAAACCATTGTTCCATTATAAAAAAACTATGTTTTTTCCTGCTGTGTCACTAATTTCAAGGCGTAAATATATTGTGTACTGTACAGTTATATAAATAATTACTGAACTTTTATTTTATGCATGTTACATGTTATTTAATTTTTAAAATTATTTATTGCTCCATGGACTGCGTTAGTGGATTCCTTGGCACAAGTAATGAATTCCGGGAACGTGTTTTGAGACCGAAGCACTGCTCTTTTCACGTGTTCTTTCTTATCTTGTAATTCAAGTTTTATGGTACGTGAAACACACTTCAGTATATAATTTTTTTTTTCGTTTTTTGCATTATTGTCCAATTGCAGCAGCAAGGTCCTTAATGAAGTACGTTTGCGAAGGGGAACCATCTTGATTTTTTCCAAAATCTTTTCATGTCCTTTGCGTTGACGACCACTGTGCCCTTTTTTTCCCCCTCAAAATTAGCGAGTGCTCCTTTATCATAGTAGCGTTTCGTCCTAGTAACAGTTCTAGCCATATCCTACCAACAGTTTTGGCTACCGATAGCCGCTATAATACCTTGCTTTAGGTCTTTCATTTATAGGGTTTTTCAGTAGCTTCTGTAGAATCGCATCTGTCTAATTAGACCTTAAATTGTATTTTTTCCCCATACCTGTTTAAAAAGGAATGAAAATAAATTAAAAATTCTATTGTATAAAAGTAGAAACTAATGTATTTAAAACCACTGTTCTCGCTCCTGTCTACTTAATCCGATATAAATTTTTAAATTGGATAATCGTTTCGATTCGGAGGGAGTGTGTTGTATTTGGAACTTTATGGATTTTTCTTATACGTAACGAGAATATAAACTGCCACCAGAGTAGATATGATGGATAGCTGGAATTGATTACCACATCTGCAGTTTCGGATTCATATCTTGCAAAGGGTTTAAATGACTGCGACTGTTGTATATTTGCAAAAAATGGGTGCACTTAAAATGGATATGAGATTTTGAGATTTTGTTTCTTCGGAGTTCGTTATTAGAACTCGCATGAAACTGGATTAAATCTGCTGTCATCCCTAATACTGATAATATATGGCCAGCTTCAGAAGCTTCGCGATGAGTTAACGTTTCTTTCATCAGTCTGTCCATGGCTTAGGCATAATATCAATAAAAGCATCACAGAATTCAAACCAGTTTTTTCCCCTAGTTCCTCCACTATGGCTTTGCTTCTAAAACATAACTAGTCACATAACTTGCCGTAATTAATCAGATCCATTTACATGCAAGCCAGTTTTCTTTAGAATGTTCTCCACAAAAGTATGAAAACAAATTTTTGTGCGCATCTTTCAGTAGTAAATTGTCAAGCAACTTTCACGGTGTTGTTAGAATTTGGAGAAATGTTATTCATTTTCAGATTAACATATGTTGTTATTAAAACCATTTTATTTTTTATTAGCTACGTTTTAGCTGTCGATGATTGCCTCGAAAATAATATATGCAGTTTTTTCGGCCGTTAAAATTTTTTAATGCTCATTAGAAGCTTAGTGACGTACATACAACATATACGAGTATCTAACCCGGCGTAATGCGGCTAACTGCCATTTATTTGTTTCTAGTGCAGCGCGATGGCTGAATGAGCTGGCTTCTTAGAATCCTTGCTGCTTTTCTCGTGTCTGATGCGTACGAGCCAGCAGATATAAAGGGTTTTAAGATGCATAAAAAGATCTGAAAAGGCACCTCCTCCTTAGGCTGATAACAGTAGCGCGTCTTAAAGAATATAAAAGTTATGCACTGTGTTCAGCTAAATTATTCTTGGTCTAATTATATGTTGGTTAGGCTAATTATATGTCTGCTTTAACAAGTCATTGCTGGTACTTTTTTTAATTTAACTGATGATAAAACAGCAGTAGCACAAAAATAAGTAAAAGTAGTAACATTTATTAAAAGTTAGGACTTAGAGTTACAAACTAAAATCAAGTAATGCAATATGAAGACTGCTTTCAAGAGTATAATAATTTAATCACAGTGACAACTTCTGAATTTTTATGCTCGTTGTTATCGTTTTTATAGAATAGCATTTTCATAATTTTTGCCAGCGGTCTTACTCAGAATATAATTAAACTCATTGCATACTCTGCTTTCTTGATTAGCTCCTATCTTAGAACTTTTGGCAGATAAAGTTGTGGGTATTTCTTATTTAAATCTAAAGCTCTAACTTAGAACCCCACGAACACTGACAAGCGAATAATCACTTAAGCGTGTGAACAAAACACGTTAGACGTAAGAAGGGTTTAAAATCCTTTATTTTTCGGTATATTTACAATCAGTTCCGACTTGGAACTTTACACAAAACTGCCACTCGGGCTTGAACTTAAAATAATAACAATTTAAACGAAAACTATCTTAACTAATCTATTTGAACGCTATAGCCGAAGCTATCAGAATCTAACTAGTTGGCCCCTAAGTATTAATTAAATCGGCGAAGCCAAGCAAGGGCCTAAGGTATAGCCGAACGTAATAACAGCTAAGAGAGACGTAGCCAGAAGGCAAACGCGCGCTAGTCAGGGAATCATCAGATTCTGTCTCCTCAAGTCGGTTAAGTCACGACTTTAATAGTACTCTTTCTCATTTGCATTACCTGCGTTTCTGAATTTTACATTCTGGCAGGAAATTGTAAGCTGAAATTAGAATAAGATAGGAAAGATACAAAACTTAAAATAACTGTTAATTAACTTAGGATGAACCTTACAAAGTAATCTTGATTACTTGAATAATGTTTCCTAATTTTGATTAAACATCATTAAAATAATCTGCTAACTCTGTACCAATTGAGAAGCACCTCTCATCCCCTCCTAAATATTTCCATAACTTCTGGAGCAAATTTGATGTAATTTCGAAACGAAGACACAGAACAGAGCAGAAACCATGTTGAGAGCAACTGGTTAGCAAATTAATCGTTTAAAAAGTTCTCAGTTATTGCATAACACCTTGCAGTTGTTGAGATTTCCGTGTTTATACCGTCCACCAATAATTTCACAACTTTTATTTCTATAAGGATTTCATCAGGCATTTATACATTGAGATTCAGAAGTTTCCGAACTATAATTTAAAAGCTCACACCTTTTTTACCTCAGCTCTATTTTGTTTTAGATATACAATATTAACACTTAGACCTGCTAAATTATTACAAGAAGATTAAACAAAAAGTATCATTTTTCAGAAAACGTTCGAAAGGACTATCATGCTGTTCAGTGCACAGATCCACTGGGCGATGTATAATTCTCGCCATTTTGTTTAAATGTTTTATTAGGATATTTTGCATAGCTCTTCATGATGTTTTTCTTTAAATCTTTCAGTTTCTAACATAGCAAATCTGTGTTCCTTGTTAAGACTTATGGCGAGCTGGTTGTCCTTTCTTTCCTCTAACTGTGTTTGAAATTCTACCCTATAATGCGCATGAGCATCTCACCGAACGTCGAGCAAATTTGTGCCAAACAGCAATACACCCAAATTTTTCTCGTTATTTCAGAAAATAATATTTACAATGAGAATTTGGGATCTTCTGAATTGTATTGTTATTTTAGACTGTTTTAGCTGAAATATCTATAGAGTATCATTCTTTTGACTATCATATGTAATACTCTGCCTTGACTTACAATTCGGACAATATAGCTTTTTCATTGATAAAAGAAATAGCAATAATTTAGAAAGAAAATGAATGGCACGTGCTCAGAATTTGCTGGTTAGCGTGCGTACTAAATCACTTGAAAAATATTTGACAGTGAAAAGATTAAATGCCGCTGAATTTGTGATGCATTTTTTTCCTCTACATTTTTTAGCATTACATAGTGTTATGAATAATTTTTTATGCTAATTAGGAACATTTGAATTTTGTCTCAATTAACAAAACAATGTAACAGCTTGATTTTTACTTTCTTATATATTTTTGCTTTCATACATACCCCCTTTCCTGATTTTCATCGCTGATTGCAAAGCATTTTTATTTACTGCATATCTGACCAAAAATATTCATTGAATCGCGTCCTTTTTGCTATATATTTTCTCACCTTCCATTTCTTTTATTTTTTGTCTTGCCTTGCGTGCTCATTCAGACTGAATTCTCGGCGCCAACATCTATTTTTTTCTTTAAATCCTTTCCTTCCAACTTGAAATATTTATGCCACTCCTAGCAACATTTCTAATAAATGTGGTCGTCGATTATATTGATTCAGTTTTCATTATCTCCTGTCTTCCATTATTTTTTTTCCTTTTTTTACGATTTTAGTCTTACGTGCATGTTATTCCTAGCGAGCGATAAAAATTGATTGACTTTTTAATCAGGAAACATTGACTTCGCGTGCGGTAGTCTTTTTGTAGCATCGATCAGTTATACAAATTGGAACTGTATGATTGTATTCAAATAATAGTTTGATTCTTATGATATTATTTGTTGGGAAAGAAATGCTTTGTTGTGAATGTATAAAAGCAAGGTTGAATAATTTCAATCCCCCCTTTTTTACTTTTATTTATATTTATTTATTTTTTCTTGTTTTCAAAGTCCCGAAACCAAGTAGTTTTTAGTACATCAAGCAAAGGATTGGACGTTCCTTTCTATGAATTGAATTAGTTAAAAAATAGAAGTACGAAAGTTTTGTTAATTCGTTGTAATGTCAACATGGTAGTCAGCATAGGCTGTTAAACGTGGTAGTCAGCACATGCACTTCCTAAAATGAGTGAATTTATATTCTGAGAAAAGTGTAGACGTTTTTGTATTCATGCTCAATAACACCACTTAAAATCTATTTATGTGACAGTTCTTTCAAGAGATTGATGGTAAAGTAATAGAAGTATGATATCTTCAGACATTTGCGGTAAATAATGTATATTAACAACTACAAAATATCACAATGTAATGTTTCATTGGCAGTCAAATTTGAATGGACGAAATTTCGACGAAGTACCCTTTAACGTGGAAAAAAATTATGAACACATTCATCACTGTATTTCTTGCTTTCCGTGGCAACTTTGGTCGTAGAGAATTTAGAATGCTTTTTATTTTTTGCCTATTTCTTCATCTCAGAGTGTTAATTGTGATTCAGACTCATTGCTACGGCATGGAACATTAATTTCGCAGAGGGCGATGAAGATACCAACCCTGGAATCGGTATACATGAGTGAAGAAAAGAGTTACCATGAAGGGTTCTTAGAGACAGGTTTTGGGTTCAGGTAAGTTTTCAAAATTTTGTTAAATAGAAAATATGATAATATTAATCTTTAACTTTTTAATTACTTGCTTACATTACAATCAGGTGACGCAACGAAAAAAAAAATCAAAAACTAACAAAATTTTCATAAAAAATCTGAATTCATTAAATCGAATCATAGAGACTGGTGATAATATCTTAAGCTAGATTAAATTGCCTTAAATCCTGAACACAGTAAATTAAGGTTTATCGTATCAACTCTCACTTCTTAAAAATAAAAAAAGTGAAAATATCCTTCGTGGTGTTTGGTTAAAATCAAATAATTATTAATCAGCTAAAATTGCTTTATCATAACAAATGCATTAAAAGGCTATCTCTCACTAAAACTAACTAAATCATCTCTGCTTCTTGTAAATACGTAAATTTCGATACAACTTTAGAGATAGTCGCAAACACTTTTCATTTAAGGATAGCACAGAGCAAATCAAAACACCAGGAAAGGATAAATCTCACACTAAGAAGTCAAAACACCAGTGGAGTTAAATTAATAAATCTGATCGTATAGTTAGAAACATCATTAAATTCTCTTACGTCCGCAATAAACTACCCAGGTTCGAATGGAAGTTTAACCATGTTTTCCGAGAGGATCACATGGGTGATCTACAGTAGACCACCAGATAAAAAAAACAAAAAAAGCATACAATAGTAAATCAATAACGTAGATTTATTTAATATTCCAAAAATCTTAATTACGGATAGCTGATCAGACTACCTCTACGAAAGCATTATCCAAAAAATTACTCGTAAAGTTCTCATATGACAGTCTGTACAACTATCAATATTGTACCCAAAATTGCTAGTCATGCACTTTACAATAATTGCGTAATTACCACTGAGTAGTTACAAACAATCTTTCAGTCTTTAAATAGTTATAAATCTTACTAAAATCTTACTGAACACTTTACAATTACGATTATTTTAAATAGTTATTCAAGACATTTAAGATCACATGAAAGCTAATTTAGAAGAACTTATTATTCTTTCACTTGTGACACCTCAGCGTATTTATCTTCGGACATATATATATACTTAAATTTCTTTATAGAATCTCACATTTATTCTTATATAAATAAAGAGATGACTCATGATAATTAAACATTTAAAAAAAAATAAAAATCACTCCCTCAAATTTGTTAAATTAGTTATGCACATAACGAGAGAAAAAAAAATAATCACTCACGGAAAAGCCGCATACCGACCAACTGTAGGACCCGAGGAACTGTCTGACCACTTTTTGAAATCGTAGAAAACCATATGTCAGTTCTATAGCACCAAATGTTAAAAACTTTCAACTGTGAAATAGCTCCTTCCAACGGTGCAATACTTTCCATAATCCAGCACTGTACTCATTCAAGGAGCAGCCTTCCCTTTTCTTCCCAGTTCCAAGATGAGGATGACGGCAGGAAAAATGCAAACTGGGTGGTTGACCCATGTTCTCCATAGTAATCGGGAGCTTCAGTGCGAGATTTAAAACACCTTTTTTTTTTTTTTTTTCCGAAAGGGAAAACCATTCTTTCGCTCACCGATGA
>KK115032.1:522928-577425 GCA_000611955.2 Stegodyphus mimosarum | reverse complement strand
TTTTTTTTTTTTTTTTTTTACTAACGGTTGTGGAAGGCTGAGCAGTGAACATGGAGAATCTAACAATGGGAGACAAGAAATTGTAACAATGGGAGAAAGACACTAGAAGAACCGAGTGCAGGGATATTAGCCAATTTCTGTTGCAGCTTGAGGAATGAAGGAGTATGAGCAAACATAAGCTTCAAGCAATAAGCTAATTAGTACAGATATGTTCAAAATGCGAACAAAACGTTTCGTACGGTTGTTAAAATGAGCATGAATTTAGTTGCATTTTTGAATTAAAACAAGTCTTAGAAATTAAAGTGCATATTTATTTTCAGGCGGTGAAATTAAGTTATAAAAAGCTTATTTTATTTCTATAACAGAAGGGTAAAGTTAATTGAAGAGTACTCAGTATGCCTATGTGACCGAAACAACATTTGTATTTTTTAGAAATAGTGTACGCTATTGTTACATTACAGATATTCCCATGTTCTATCGTCTTTTAGCTAAAAGTTGACTAAAAATTTTCTTTATGCAATTTTGAGCAGCACCGTGTGTGATGTTTAAAAAGTCTGGGTAAGATTTTTTTGGGTTTGGTTTCTTGCTGATCTGCTGAGCTAAATATATGCAAATTTCGAACATTTCTGTGCATGGTTCGAACGCCATCCTGAAAGTTAGATTTTTGCTTCTTCGTTCTGTAATAGCATTTCTTTAAAAATAATGAATTATATAAACTTTATTCTGGAATATTTAAATACGCGTACAATTTTATTACAATTTAGCTTTTTATGTATTTTAATATTTCTAAAAAGTCTACGATGGAAGTTTTAATAGTTCAGTTTATCTCCAGTAAATTTCTCAGTGTGACGGATTTTTCGAACAAAATCTTTATATATTACTTTATTGCGTAGTAACGGAAATATAAAATCTTTTAAAATTTGGTGGGCACTTAAATGTGTCGGTGATCCAGAAGAAAATTCGCTTCTATATTCTCTATGCATATGCTGACACATGCCCTCATACGTGGTTGGGAGCCCTGCTAGAATGCGTTGCTTTCATCACTTATTCTGAGCGACGAGATTTATATTCGATCCACGAGTCATCTGTCATATTTTCATCCGCTTTTAAAAAGTGTTTAAGGAGTACGAGCGGAAGCTCACCAACATTAGAATTTCGGTCACGACCCTCGTTTCTATTGTTTTTATCGTGTGGTTGATGGAGCAGAATATGCTACATACTGTTTCTAAAAGACCTTTAATGAATTCTCATAGGTTATTTTTTCTAGGAGATGGGAATTATTTTAGATTTTAAAGCTCCTTTTTAAATGATTGGGAGGTGTTAGTAAATAGATTTATTGAAATTTAAAGAATTACTATAAAGTACCTTGTTAGTGTTTATGATAAGGTATCGAACAGAATCTGATAAATTGCTGCGACAGTGTAACTCCAAAGTTACTAAATGTTACTCCGGGCATTTATATTCAGTAGTATCGACATCTTCGCAATTAGAAAAAGAAAAGGGGGAACATTAGGCATAGATTTGATGTTGAAGCCCTGGGCAATCGAGCATAAATGTTCTCCCATAATAAGTAGGTTGAATCAACATCAGTTGAATATAGTGTCCAACTGATCAAAATCAATTACCACAAAATCGGTAGAATATCCTGACTGATTCTGAGTATTATATTATAGTAAGCAAATAAATCTTCAGGAAGTAATGTTGAGCATAGCATCTGTTCTTAGACCAATCACTGATGATTATTGTCTGATATATAATAGAATATAATGGTTTGTGTTAAAAAGGCCTTTCAGCTGTTATACATGTAATGTTAAAATGCGTATGCTGTTTTAGTTGCCCTCTTTGTTCTTTAGCTATATCTATACCATTTCATCTTTCTGTCTACATCGTTTTAATGAATTCTTCTTTGTAAAGGATTTATGTAACCGGCCAGCATATCGATTGCGCAGTTAACTCAAAAAACAAAGTAATTCCCGATCTCCCTTCCTGCAAATCGGGCGTCATTAACCGGGAAATATTGGCGACATAGTACACGGTTAAAATAACAACAATTGTTTAGGGAGGGGGACATTGATAATCGGAAAAACCGATAGTATAATTACTAGAAGAAAGACTTTCAACAGTTCACCCATAGTTTTTAGCAGTTTAATTTTTAGAATATGTTCACTTGGTTATGTAAATTCAGGTAGTATTTACAGCAAAGAACAAACTTCCAGACGAAAAAAAAAAAAAAAAAGATGATTTTGTTTATATCATTCTGTATTTCGATGAAAATTAATGGGAAAAGGAAAATTATGGCGGTATGCTTTCTTTAATCCGATTTTGCAATTTGTTTTTAACGAATGATTTAACAATGTGTATTTTCCAGATTATGTATAATTAAATTACTTAGTGTTGTGAATAAAAACATGTTGCGTCATCTCTGTTATCCCATTCATTTTCTCCTTTTTATATTTCCCTTAGAAATTTTGTTTTATTCTGTTGGTTTGTTATAGTAATTTTTCAATCGTTCCGTAATAAATAAACTTAACTTTTTTAGACTTGACCGGGTTAATCAACCCACCCCGCTTATTCGGGAGTTGTACATGTCTTCGGAGATTGCGATCTCCACTCCTACCAAGTTAGTTATGAATGCAGTTCTCAGCTTTGCGGTATCATGTTATTTTATTTCCAAACATTATCATATAATGAAAAGATTTTATTTATTTGCTTCCTAATATCATCATATCATATTATATATATTAATTTATTGTCAGCTGGCGAGTATGTAATGCAAGATTTATTTTCGGAGAAATCCTTTTTCCTTTTTTAATCCGCCGATATGTTGAAACAACTCTATATTCTTAATTACGTTTAAAATATGCATATATAAAAGAAGCCTTAAGAAAATGTGCTTGATCATGTTTTCTTTTTCTTTTCTGCTGCGGATGAATTATCTTGGCTTTATCTCGAACACGGTTAGAATAATTGCTTTCTCGTGTTCTCTTGCTCCTTAATCTTTTAACTCTCGAACGTCGTTATTTTGGGGGGGGGGGAAAGAAAGAAAAAATTAATATTTATCGATTAATTACGAAGCCAGATTTTTATCGTTCTGAAAGTCACGCTGTAGCGGTATTTTCATAAATGGGAAAACTTTTTTTTAACAGCCGCTTTTTCTGCAGTGGATTTAGGAATTTTGATTGATAAGACGCTCTTAATATAAAAGCTTATATTTGGGTCATTTTCTGAGGTTAGGATTATTCGGTCTTTGCAACGACTTCTTATATGAAGTCGTTGCAAAGTATATATCTCGTTGGGTCTTTGCTTTATCGTATTGGTTACATTATTATTTCTTGGAACTGATTGCAGATATGAGACAGCTGTTCATTCAAATCATTTGATCCTCCTTTCTCTCCCCCAATTTTCTACTTCCTTTTTAAGAATTTTTTCCCCTGGTGTATTGAAATTACCTAACAAATATACGTGCGACAATTCTAGGCACTAGAAACTTAAATCTTTTATCTTGCTGGATGATCGTTATTTAAATGCAAAGTTGTGTATTTTAGAAAAAGAATTCGTACCTCGTCATATTGTTGTAATTGAGTGTTAAAGAAAATTAATTTTTTATTAATAATGTTAAGCATTAGAAATGAAATATTTATTAAACTTTTGTTGATCGTGTGTTCAACCAGAAAAAAGAACTAGAGTAGTATTTAGGGTGTATTCTAACTTTAACAGATAATATTGCAAATTTAATGTCTTTGATACGCAATATATGATGTGTTTAAACATTTTTGATAGGCTTAAAGAGTGCAATGCTGAGCTGGAATGTAGCTGCTTCTTAGCAGAAAAATCGTAGTCTTTTAAGCTATTCTGATCCAGAAATATAAGCCATTTAATGCAACTTTTGCCTCGAGGTGTTGTTTTACGTTGAGGTTATTTGAATTCGGCAAAGCACACAAAGGCTGTCTGTTTAGAGAGAGATGCCTTGACGAAGGACTTTCTAAGGGAGACTGGCGACTGGCTCATACTGACGTAGCACACGAGGAATACCACGAAAAACACCCCTGCAGCCAGATCGTTTGCCTAGGTTTGAATCTGGGTGCAACTACCACCATTTAGCGGTCTTAACTCCTGGGCCGTATCACTTATTTTGTGGAAAGGACTGTAGTATTGGATGAATAACGCTGCGCAAAAAGACATCGGCTTGATCGTAGTAGGAATTGTCTGTGATCTAGCGCGCATAAATAATAAGCATACGTAAATTATTTAGATAAGAGAGTGCTAAGTGAAATAAATTTAAAATCCAAGTCAACATTATAAGCAGCCCAGACAGACAGAATATAGAAGACCGAATGTTAATTCCTTACAGGTTCAAATGCCAGAAAATACGCTGACTAATCCCTTCGTGTAACGTTAATATGAACCAGATCTCTCTAAAATGCCATGTACGAAGGCATGCATTTCCCATGTGCGTTTTGCGCTGATCAATTTAATAATCAAATCAATCAACCTAAAGCTTAAACTGATTGCTTCTAAGCTGTAATTCTTTTTTATAATTACACCATAATGTCAAAGTTTTATACGATAGCTTCTATTAATTCAGGATTACTTCGGAGATCATAGGCTAATAAAAAGGTGTGGGGAAAAGAAACACTGAAAGACTCAGTGAATGTGATCCTCAGAATTACAGCAGCAAAACGAGTAATCGCATTGAAAAGGCAATATAAGCGAAAAAAAATTAATTATGTTTGTTTTTATGGTAGCATTTTTTACGAATTGAAAGAAAGATAACATTATTTATTATTGTGGGAATTTTATTGCAGTGTAGAGATGTTGCTATTGTTGTTGTTATTAAAATATTATATAGTAACTGTAACATGGTTTGTGCGAGTTTGTTTTAATTCTATTTTTTTAAAGGAGCTTGTTTTAATTCTATTTTTTTAAAGGCACTGTACACTATTTATGGAAAGTATTTTATATAGAGCAGAGGTTTGCTATTTGTATTATTGTCTTTCGCCTCGCATACGTGATGTAACCAGTAACATAAAAACTGAAGTTGCTGTTACTTTTGTTTTCACCATATGCGCGTTGCTTATCTGGGATCTTAGCTGTTACAAAACTAATTGATCAGAACTTTTTGTTTCCTTCTGCATTGCATTTGTAAGTAATTCAGTTTTTAAAAGTAATGCACGAAAGTGTCTGCCCTACTCTGCAAAGCAGTTTACTTTTCTTTCGTAGTTGGTTTTTTTTTAGTCCAAAAGAACTTTGTCCCTGAAGGATTATTGTTTTCGTTTTGCGATTTTACGTCGGAAACATTAAAAGTCTGAATCACTTTTCATACTGTTGCCACAAAATATTGCAGCCCTGTATTATATTTAAAGAAATTACCTTATGAAGAATCTGCATAAATGTATGTATATTTCTCCAAATGTGATAAAACAACGGTACCTAGAGCCATCCAGTTTTGAATAACGTACGTTTCCACCCCAATAGGCGCATCTGGAAGCCCGAATTTGGAATTTGTTTTGTTACCTATTTCATATTTTGTAAAACTTTAACGAATTTTTGATGAACAAATTCAAATGATTTAAAAGCGAGCAGTAGCAACACTCTGCGGGGGGAGAAACTTTTTATGTAAAGCGCGCGGAACTATGTATCGGAAATTCTAAAGATATAATCATTTTAAAATTATTTTGCGATATTGCTGTTGAACTGAATTTTAAGGTTTATGTGCGAAGAACATGATATTTAATAAATAAAGGTAACACATAAAACGTTAAAAAACCGCCCCTTTGGGCGTAATTTAAAATCTGAAACCTTTTAGTTTTTTATTTATTTATTTATTTATTTTGGAAGAAACGATAAGATTTATGAAATTCCATATTGTGAAATTTTTGTACGCTTTTAATCTTTACGTAACCTGAAACATTATGCAGTTTAATATTAATTTTTGACTGTTTCGAAGAAGATTTCATAATACTGAATATTTTGTAGAATTTTTTTTTAAATGTTTCTTTTATGTTTGTGAGATACCTTATTTTATTCTTTTTTTTTTTAAATTTACCTGTGTTTTTATTAGCCTAAAGCGCAACTTGCCTAGAACGGCTATTAATTTCGTTTTGGGATGTTGCACTGGTTCGCTATAAAAGTTTGAATCACTTTTCAGTTTGTTGCAATCAAATATTAGAGCCCTCCATTATATTTAAAGAAATTAAATAATGAAGAACTTGCATAAATGTATGTATGTTCTCGGTGAAAAAACAACGGTACCTAGAGCTATCAAATTTTGAAAAACATAGTCCTCCGCTCGAATATGCGCATCTGGAACCCCGAATTTGGAATTTGTTTTATTATCTATTTCATATTTTGTAAAATTTTAACGAATTTTTTATTAATAAACTCAACGATTTCAAAGCCTTCCATTAACAATAACATTTCGCGCATCTTCAAGCACGGATATTTCATGCGCAAGGTTTCTTTATATTTCTAACTAGTAATATGTTCGTAGCTTAACAACGCAAAGACGTTACAATAACGGTATTTTGTGTCAAATGTGAATGTCTGTATCACTTTTCAAATCCCATTTTGAATCCCCCGGCTAAAAAAAGGCCCCTTTGAGCGTAAAATAAAATTTTTTTTTTTTTTTTTTTTGTAAATTCAGAAACAAGTAGTGTGTTAAAAATAATATCTATAGTACTTGCTTGCTGTTATCGTTCTTTGAGTAGTTTTGCTATTATATCGAGAACTGAAAAATGGATGCCACAAGTACTCCTTAGAACCTTTTGTCTGGGTGGAGTTTCGAACAGCAACAAATCTGCTTTGCGTAAATGAAAACTATCACCTTGCTAAAAGTAATAAGCACTTATTAAATGTAGAGTGAATCAACTTTAGTAAGTTATTATTTAATATAAAAAGCAGAGGGACAGAACTCATTTTTAGAATTTTAAATGATCTCTTTTCTTCAGTAATGTATTGTGCGAAATGCAGCATTAGAATGCATTTCATCTGGCTGTTATTCATGATTGACACCTTTATGCGTTTAATATGTGCTGTGCGAGTGCTTGGCCGAAGAGACCCATGCCGACTTCTTAAAATAATGTCAGTAGACCAGTCACACAATGATCTTGCATATCAGTAAATTTATAACACTATTTGTTTTGCTGGTAAACTTTTTCTAGGGGAAAATTTGAAAGGAAGAAGGAGGGGGAAGGAGACCGTTGTCTCATGAAATCGACTTCTCAAAGAAGCTGATGTTTCTAGAAAGACCAGTGAATAACCAGGGATTATCGAGCTGTTAATAAGAATGTACCGCTGCCATATTCGCCTGATGTGGCATGGATTTCCAAAATGAGGCAAATGTCCACATTGCACTCTTAAGATAAGTTCCTGGAACTCATTAAATTTGGTTTTATCTGTGTTCCAAATAATTACATAGAATTACGTAATTTCAGAATTGCAGCAGCGAAATATCGTTAATGACATTGTATATATGTATGATGCTGTTCCTCCGTATGTCACCACATGTGTTCAGGAAGTACTTGGCTGTACAGCACTTTAGAGATAGTATCATCTCTCATAACTTTGGAGTTTCGTGGTCTCCGCAATGCCTGTGACCTCATTTCGATAGATTTCTTGTTCTGAGGTTATATGAAGTGTAAGATGTACACGTCAAATCCTCGAGATTTGTCAGAATTGAAAGATATCGTAAAACGTGAAGTTAAACAGGTTTGTTCTGCGATGTTATTTTCGTCATTGTTGTGAACAATCTCCCACATGCAGTTGCGTTGTTGAAAACGTGTAATTCCCAAAGAATTTTTTTCCCCTCTCATGTCTTGTATTGTCATTGGTCTTTTATAATGCTCTTCTTCGCAAATGTTTTACGCCAGCAATTTTCGTCATCCGTGTATCCTTCCAACGTCATTTATGTTTTTTTAGTGCGATGATCAATTTGTGCGAGAAAAAAAGTAGGAGTTGCCAGTCGAAAATTTCGACATGTTTTCACTGTAACCGTTAGAGCTCTATTGTTTTAAGGAAGTCGAAACCCCCTATGTCGACAATGTTAAATTGGCCATTTTCGATATAACTTTTCTCAAAATCTGCTGTAGGTACACTATTGAAATTTTTTGTGTAACGTAAGTACACCTGTCGGACTATACTGAAATGAGCTTTTTTGAATTTCAGACTAATTTATAGAATATTTTATTAGGCATAGTAAAATTTAGCACTTTTCTCACACAAAAAAATTTTTGAAGTTTTTTTTCTTAGTTTATCACAAAAAGCCCATTTCAGTAAATATAAGGAAACATAATAAATAATTCATAAAAATATTAGATACCTGCGAGTACCTGTAGCTCCTGAGAAAAGGTACATCGAGTATAAAAAAATCATGTTTTGAAGAAAAACGCGTTTTTATGTAAAATCATCATTTATCAAAGCATTCGGTGATAAATTAAAACTAGATTTTTTACAGTTCTAATTTTCATAGAGATTAAAGTATGATAATTTTAGAAAACTAAAAGTATAGAGAATTTGAAACTGTAAAAATTCCAAATCACCATTTTTTTTAAGACTTTGGCTTCCAACACCCACTCTCGAGGCATACCTTGAATTAACCATATCTAATATTTCATTTAAATAGGTTGAGCAGGTACTCCTCTAGGGATTCATTCATCTTTTTTTTACCTCCCTCTGTATTATTATAAGATGCTTCATGGTAGAGATATAGAGTATTATTAATATTTTTTCTAATTGTGTATATTAAAAATGTAGAAAAAATTTAGTATTTAATAGTATATTTAAATAAATAAATAGTTTTTTAACTGTCATATTTTTGAAGTGCAAAAATTATGTGCATATACACTCTATAACCCCCCTCCTCCCAAAAAACCTACGCATCAAGAAGTTGTCCGGTGCAGACCAAAATTCGTGGATAGGAACATTATGTGCAGGATAGAAAATGATTAAAATTTCAGAACAATTGAATGATTTATTTCAGACTTACATAGTTACAAAGTAACGAGCTCAATAAAGTGTTGACGCACCTCTAGCCTGGATGCAAGCTGCCACAGAGCGTGGCATAGACTGATAATGCTCCCGGATACTCTCCTGCGGTATTTCTGGCAAAATGTGCTCCAGTTGTCGGGCTAGGTCATCAGCATTCCCTGGCAAATGCAGTCGCCTTCCCATCATATCCCATACGTGCTCGATGGAAGAGATATCTGGCGATTTGGCTGGTCAAGAAAATGTTTGACAAGTTGTAAGACAGCTCATAGCAACGCGTGCCGTATGTAGTCTAGCATTATCTTGCTGAAAAATAAGGCCAGGGTACTGCAAAAGGAACGGTAGCTAAACAGGTCTCAGAATGTCTTCGACGTACCGCTGTACTATAAGTTTGCCTCTAATGACGAACAAAGGGGTCCGGATATCAAGGGCAATGGCATCCCAGACCATAACTCCTGGTTGAGGGCCTGTGTGACGTACAATAGTGAAATCAGGATCAGCACTCTGCTCTGGGCGTCTCCAGACACGTCTTCGATAATCGTCACGACATAGTTGGAAGCGGGATTCTTCGCTAAAGACTATACGTCTCCTGTTAGCATCATTCCAACGTGATCGAGCCGAGCACCACTGTAACCTGGCTCGACAGTGTGCAGGCATAAGTGCCAGCTGACGTAAGGGCAGTACGAGCATAGATTTCGCTTTATCAGCCGTCTGTGAATGGCCATGGTTGACACTCGTGTGCGGGTCGCATGTCTGATGGTTGATAGCGATGAATCAGGAGCTGTGACTGCTGATCTGACAATCACTCTATCCTCCCGATCTGTTGTGTCCCTAGGTCGACCGCTACCATCATGACGGTGAAATCTGCCATTGTCCACCCATTCTTGCTAGCATCTTCTAATCGCCCCATCGCTTCGACTCATATGACGAGCGATTCTCATATTTGTCCTACTTGCTTCTTTCAATCCAATGATACGAGCTCTTTCAAAGCCTGACAGTTGCTCGTAATGAGCTCGAATACTGCGGCATTTTTCTCAGTCGTTGAAAGTTATCCTAAATCGCAGTGCAGCAGAAAATTTTAACAGCAGTTCAAGAACAGCTCCTTATATACATCTGCTGGATGCGCAGTTCCGATGCACTGGAGATCGCACTATTTATTCATCGGACACAAAATTTTAATCATTTGCATATTTGGTCAAAACATTTATGCATACGAAATTTCAAAGCAATCGCATGATTCCTTCTTGGTGCGTCGATTTTTTTTTTCTACAGAGTGTATTTACTAAAAGATATTTCATGTTAAAATTTTTTTTCCCGGTATGAAAATTTACCGTATTTGATTCATATGGTTCTTCTACCACTGATTTAAATTTTGAGTCATTTTGAAACATCCTGCATAGACATGACGTACGACATAATTCCTTGAGCAGTTGATGTTTATTACTGAGATTTCCTAGATCACAAAGTTTTTAAAACGAAAAAATTAAATTGAAATTCGCCTTTAAATGTATTTTCTTTGCAGCGACACTTGCTTCGCAGGGAAACGGAGTCGTAGTGTCTGCTAAAAATTTCCTGAATTTGTGAAATAAAAGTAATATCTTTTTTTTTTTGTTTGTTTCTGAACTTCAAATAGTTGCATATATTAACTTTTTATTACTGAATGCACCGCTGATGTTTGCAGTAAGTATATCTCGTATTTGAGCCCTTTATAGGTACGGTGGTATCAATCACGTTATTCTCTGCGAGCAGTTTTCTAGAAGATCCCAGGTTGTTCGAAATATTATATATTTATAAAAAAAAAAAAAAAAAACTTTTCGATTTTGTTTACGGCATGTTCTTAAGATTTTTTATGTAAATTGAAGGAAGTATTTTCAAGAATTTATGTAAAATGCATTCAGTTCGAAGAATTACAGCAACTAATAAATATTCTTGAAAAATACCTAATTTTATGAAATTTACACATAGAAAATTATTTCACATTACAAAATAATGCTATTTAAAGAAAAGAAATACAATTTTCTGCTTTATAAATTTCAAAATTGTTGGTTGTTGTATCCCTTCCCCATGATCAGAAATTTTATGTTCGATGAGCTGTCACGCTATTTTATCGTCTCTCCGCAGAACATATATCTTGATAGCTTATAATTCTAAATAATTATAAGAAAATCCTTGGCCAGTAACTCGGAACTCGGGCATGGCCTTTACTTTTAACTGTATTAGTAGACAGATATTTTGCCACTAAGTTTGTAGCTAAATATCCTCTGCCATTTCTCATAGCGCGGATCATAGATAAAGTGGTGTATGTTAATTATTGTAAATGTTAGCGAAATGAAAATATATTACTATACCACTTTCGTAGTGTAATATTGTGTTTCTGCTATTTTCGCCTTTCAATTAGGACATTTTTTACACTAACTTTACGGATTTAAGCTCTGCGCTGATGTAGTTGTTGAAGAGTATATTTAAATTGAATAGTGGTTTATTACGTAATTTGGAGTGGGAATAAATTAATAAACATTTGTACAAGATATTTCATTAAATTATTATCTTCGTAACATGAAACATACAAAATTCTCTAGGAAAACTGCTTTGCTATCTACGGAAATAAATTTGGTATTACATAAATATGATTAAAATATAATTATGTCGAAATAATTATATTGTATTTTTAACAAAACGTTAATAGGAGTTACTGAGCAGTATTGAAAGTGAACTCAGATAGTGTCCAAGAAGTTACAAAGCTGAATGTTGGAGAGATTAAAAGAGTGATTCTGAAAGAGTAGACTGCAATATTCTTAGGTGCGCTGAGATAAAAAGAAAATATAAGAGGAAAAATATAAAATAGTGTGCCTTTAATAAGTATGCTAAATGTAAAGTCCCCTGAATGAAAAATATTTGAGAAATGCCCGCTGTACTGTAAATTGTATTTTGCTTAGTGAACAGGACGCGAAATCTACACAGAAGCAACATGTGTCTAAAATGTCAAACTTTGTGATTGTATTGAGTAGCTTAAACTGAAATGACGTTAGTTGAGTCCAACCTGTTCTGTTCTTTTTTATGGTTTATTGTCATACTCTTTTGCCTGACCTTTGATAATGTACCCTTCATGTTTTGTGGGTAAAACCTGTCAGTCACTTATATTAATGAACTACTACTTAAATATCGAAAGTAACTATTATGAGAGTAAACTATTCAAAGAATATCTTAATTGTAACCTTTGTTTAACTTTTTTTTTTTTTTTTGCTTCCATGACACTCATATTAAAAGTTAAAATTAGTAAATTTTTGTTGGCAATAAAACAGTCCTCATGCATTCTCAGAAGGAAAATGATGTCATCACATTTGTGGTTAATGGTTTTCCATCGTTATGTGCCTTTTGAACTTTAGATAGCTTTTGGGATAATGTGGCAACTAAGTAGACCTTAGCTGCTTCCACTATTGCCCCTGCCTAAGATGGCATTGTAGCTTCTTTTATTCAACTTTCGCAAGCTCCTGACATTATCAGAAATTCTTTTATGTGGAAATTTCTAAGGGAGCCTTCTGCACGAAGAATAAAACTTTTCATTCAGACAGCAGCTCATCCTCGAGAACACCCGAGGCAAGCTGCCAAAATATCAGCTCTGTGATCTTTCATTGTGGGGGGGATGCCAGAAAGAAAAAGGTCAATGAAAAAATAACCCTAGGCTGTGGATGCCATATAAGAAGTGTGAATCGAATGTGAACCAATTCCCAAGTAGGTGGCGACGTAAATTTTTAGGTAGGTACCCCGCGTGTGATTCTTTGGGAGGCTGGGAATGGTTTTTGGAACAGCGGATCGATGGGTTGCTTACCGGTGCATTAAAAAAGGGGCGTCCTCCTTCGTTGCTGGGAGCGGACGAGAGAAAAATGGCCACGGGGTTTTCGAATTCTCTCTTTTTCTCCTTCCCCCCGCTTCATCTTCGACGAAATCCTCCCCCTTTTCCGAAATATATTTATTTTTAGAGCCACTTTCTTGTCTTTCTCCTCTTTTGCTGCATTACTGTGTGACTGCTATGTTTTATATGTGAATGTGTGATAATCATATATTGTATTAGCTTCAAAATGAAAAATGTTTTCTGTCGGAAACATTAGATTAAAAAAATTTTTTTTTGTTGCTTTAAATCATGCAGATTTCAGAACATTCATCGTTTGATCATCTAAAAATAATGTAGTCGTAATGGTTATGTATGTGGCAGCGGATATTGCGTAAAATTGCGTACTAGACTGGTATACGTTTTATCATCATAATATACATACCAGGTTCATTGTTTCTATCTGTGTAAAGACCAGAGTTATGGACATTTCAGTACAGTTTTGGGCAGATCTTGGCAACATCTAAACGATTCTGCAAAACATTTTTAATTTATTAAATGATTTTTTTTTAATGTTGACTACTTTAGCCTTATTTCCCCTCCTCCCAAAATTGCATACTTCTGTTTGTGAAAACTGCATGAAAGATTCATCAGAATTGAGTGAAATTTATTCCATATATGACTTGTAATGCTACAAAAGAACGATTCAGTTTATAGTGCAATATAAGAATATTAATTCCCAGAAATCACTAGTTGGTGAAAGACCATGCTTTGCAGTCAGAGTTATATTCAGCGTGGCATTGAGTCAAGCATGTTTTGAATTAAAGAAAAAGCATTTCATATTGCTCCTGTGCGAGCCCAAGAAGATCAATGTTGACTGCGAGACGAATGTTAAAGGCGACTTGTCCTCCAAAAAATTTTAAACTTACTCATAAGTCAACATGTCTAGTGAATGGGCAGGCCAAGAAAGAAACGGTATCTGACATGTTGAGAAGTCTTGAAAATTTTCACGAAAATGGAAACGGATACTGTCCTGTTAAAATACAACTTTATAGGATTACGTTGAATAAAAAATACTACTTCAGGTTCTACAACCTCCGTTATATAATGGTTACTGGTGAAAATATCTTCAATTCTTAGAAAACAAGAAAAAACGTCGATGCCCAGGGACATCATGCTTGCTTTTCAGCCAACATGATCTGTTAATATATTTCGAAAGGCGATGTTCACGTGTATTCGACGATCGTTGTATTCCAAACTGAAGCGAGATTCGTCAAGAAAGACGATCTTTTGTCAGATCAACAAGTCTGTAGTCGTATTGATGAGCACATTGTAGCCGAAGTAGTTGATAGTTTAGTGGCAGAGGAATCCTGCGCAAAGAAACATATACACGCAATTCATACTGCTTAGCAGACACTGAATTGTTAAAGCTGATAATAGCACACCTGTAGCACTGCTTCAGCTTTGTGCTAACTGTCGAGGTGAAGCTGTCAATGTCGTGTGGATGAGATGACTGTAATCTCTTATAGATGAGGTGTCTGTCTGTCTGTCTGTCCACTATCAGACTTGAGACTTGTCCTTTTCTTTTGGGTCTACTGCTTCCACATACGCATCACTGACGAGGCATTATCCCCTGTACAATCTACGATTTCATCATAGAAAATCCTCTTCTGTAGGTCGATCATTCGTCGGCACGTCATTCTTCTCATTCACTCTCATAAACTGAATCGTTCCTTTTATATCATTACAAATCATATGTGGAATAAATCTCATTTAATTCTGATAAATCAATCATGAATTTTCGCAAACAGGAGTATGCAATTTTGGGAAGAGGAAAAATAAGGGAGTTTTGTAGAATCGTTTAGATCTTGCCAAGATCTGCTCAAAACTGTATTGAAATGTCCATAACTTCTGTCTTTACATAGGTATTGCCGCTTCTTAGCGAAACACTATTTTTGACGTTCCTCTACAGCCTTATGTATCCTAACAGGTTAGTTTAGAAGGAGCTGCTTAACGTTGTCACTCTGAAATTCTAATCATTGAAATAAAAACAGTCCCTTGGATAGGCGACTGTAGGTATAAAAAGGATGCGGCTGTGTAGAATGACTTTGCAATCTATTTTTAGATTTTCTAAAAATTGTGAAGTTGGTCGTGCATAGAACGTAAGTGGAGGCTTTGAGCCGTATACTTTCTTTTAATTATTAGGGCAGTAATTTTATTACAGAGCGAATTCCATCGTTTAATTTTCACTAGTTCGAAGGGCTTTTCTGAGATTGCGCAAGTATCAGATATTCTTCAAAAATTTAATAAATCGACCAATTTTAGATATTTTCCCATTATTTCCGAATTTCTTTTGCATTTGTTAGGTTATTTTTAATATTTAATTCAGCATTGTCGAATTAAGCAAAATATATATTGCAAAGAAAACTTTTACCAAAATTTTGAACCTTGAAATGAACTTTTCTAGGCTTCAGAACAGATCCTAGTTCTGATAAAGCAAATGCAGACTTTACTAGACTTCAGAAATATAGAAACGATTGTTTTTCTAAGAAATCTAAAGTCATCATCCCTTATTCGTTAGCGTCAACAATGTCCATGCGAATGATCTTTTCCTAAATTTAAATAAATAAATAGAAAAAAAAAAGTGCTGGACCATTAACACCAGGTTGAGGATGAAAGCCTTGTGTGTAGCCGCCTTAAAGGGAAATCTCGATCTCATGTCAGTGTTCATCAGAATGTCAGAATTTGACTAGCTTATGAATACAAAAATCATCTTTAAAGTCGTATTAATTAAGCATTAGTGTAAATCTTTGGCTGCAGAAGTTTAATGAAATAGTGAATGTAAATCTTATGGAGCAACATTTTGTGGTTTATCTGGCGATCGCTCTGTAAACTGCTCCTTTTCCCCCCAAATATTACTTTTTGACAAAGATTTGGTAGGCGGAATTAATTTTTACTTTCGAATAAATTATCCTAAGTGTAAACATTATATCTGAAAATTGCTGCACTATACTTCAATATAAAAATAACTTACATTTCTCGAAACCTGCTGTAAATGTTTTCCCCCCTTTTTCTTTCGATTTTTTAAAGATTTTCGTTTCTTGTGACATTTGACTGAATAAAATCGTGCTTCTTGTAGTGTGACTACTCGTATATATGTTCACATTTCATTGGACAAAAAAAATCTTAAAATTAAAAGCATCTATCATAAGCCTTCTTCTAAGTTGCTGATTTTCTTGCAAACAATGACTGGACACTGGTTGAGTAACATATTTTCAGTGTTTACTTATTTATAAATGGGTCAAAGTATTCTATTTATAACAGCCATTTATCGATTTTCTTTAAAAAAATTTATTTCTTAAACAAATTTTTTATTTGGATGAAGATTTCTCACCAACAGTTTCTGTGATTCTGTTTTTTGAGTATTAGTGTCAGAATACAATCCATATTTAGGTATGTAAAATCTTTTCATCTGAGGTTAGATATAATTTAAAAGTAAAAATAAATAAAGTTAACATTTAAGAGTTATACATTAAACGAAAAATTAGTGTTGCTTAAGAGAAAAAAATAAAGACATTGACGCATGGTGGCTTTGGTTTAAAATAAGAAGATTCTGGTTTACATTTATTTTTATCAACTTATTGTATCCAGGAATTTCTCTAATGTTTCATTATTTCAGATAATTAAGATGGAAAACCTAAAATTAATCTTTGTTCCTGTTTCAGGGAGCAAATTTGAATAGTCGGAGCATCATACCATGTTTTTTTTTTAAATTATTTTTTTTTTATTTTTATCTTTATTTATTTTTAAACAGCTGAATGTTTTAGTCATGGGGATTCTGTCCGCACATTGAATGATTTTTACTTTAAATGAAGTGTCATTATGTTAATGTGAGACAGTTTAACTTATTTGCATAATTATATCTCTTTGTACAGCGTTCTCCGCGCTTTCATTCTTCAGTGAAAGAGATTAATAGCTTAGATTGTGTTCGAAAGCAAAGAAAAAAAAAATGAAAGATACCGGTAGTCGATTCAAAGATGTTTACATGAAAACAAAAATCAATCGGAATCGATAAATTTAGCAATCTAAAAAATAGTTTTCTTTCTTTTTTTAGTTAGTTCAATGATTTATAATGAAAGATTAGTAAACATTTATTTTAGTAATTTGATAATATTTAACCGATATTCTTTACCCATGGAATTAAAGAATAAAAACTGCCTACAAAGGCGTTGGCCACTGGTAAAGTTAGAAGTTGTGGCCATTTTATTGCGGAACCACCGCTATTATCTCCTATGAAGGGACAGACAGGTTTACATCCATACCTTCTCCGGGAATCGAACTCGGGTTCTTCGGTATTGCGATCAGGCTTCTCTAAGCACTGTACCATCTCGGCGGCAAGAACGTACACTGATTCTTAAAAAAATAAGGCGTAAAATGTTTGACTCCTGTACGACAAAAACTAACTGAAATAGTATTTACTCTCAAAGTTTGGTGCTTTTGAGAGTCAAAAATAAATCTTTGTCACTTTCTTTTAACTATCGGTTAATAAATAAGAATAGTTTAAGACTAGTTTTTCTGTTTCCAGTTTAAGGTCATTCAATCATATTCCTTTTTGATTTACTAGAATGTAACATTCTTTAATTTATAATTTTGTTACATTGGATGCTGAAAGTATTTTTACGCAAGTAGTTTTCTTAAATGCATAAAGTGCATAATGTAATAATCTATAATTTTTAAATGCAGTGTGATTTCTATAAGGATGTTTAAAATAAAATTTAAGTTTTAATATTTAAAAAAAATCAGAATAGAAATGCGTTATGTTTGACAAGGAAATATATAATTTCATAGTTTTAATTTAATCTACAAATTGTTTCACAAAGGCTGGCGCCGATTGTATCGTTTGTGTGCAGCCTACTATTGCGTTTAAAATTACTTCCTCATTATGAATGCGATATTTAATACTTACATTTAGTATGTTGCTACCTTATATAATGGCTATTTGACCCAAAACCGTTCCCAAGTATAAAAGATTTCTCGGAGGTGAAATTAAAATTATCATTCTGTCCATTTTCATCTTTTCATACAGCAATCTATTTTGTAATTTGTTTTCAGTTTCTATAGTACTGTAGTAGTATTTCTGAGAAAACAAGTATTTCCTAAGTGCGTTCCCCCTTTTGCGCATCTATCTTAAACTAACAAAGCACATCAAATGTGATAGAAAGGAATGCATTTTAGAAGCTTTAAAAAACGCATAATTAATATAATAGCCTGTTATGAAGAATTTGTTCAACTTATTATTATTATTATTATTTTAAGAGTGCATGGTCATACCAGGCTTCTTGTACTTTCTGTTTGTAACTTTTAATTACCTTTCTTTTTTTTATTTAAGTTTTCTTCAGTTTAATTTATCTCGCTATATTTTTATGTAATGTGGACCAAATTTGTTTCGGATCCATGTGTGTCCATTTCCTGGTCGGAAATTTTAAATATTCTTCAATGTCATATTTTATCTTTGGCTTTTAAATTTTAAGTTACTCTGGTTTGCTTGGTATAAAGCAAATAAAAAGACGAATGGAGATAGACGGAAGATGTATTTTGTGCTTTTTCATTAGAATACATAATTTACGCTTCTAGAATACAGAACCAGACTTTTGGGTGTCTTCCAATATTGCAGTATTTTATAATGCTTTCCTTCCTTTTTTTTAGCCTGTATAGCTTTCATAGGATAATGCATTAATAATTTCTAACTCTTCAAATGACTGTACTAACGTCTGGATGAAGTTTTTGCTCCTTTCCTAGGAAAGATTTGACGAGTTTTTTGACCTGAGTAAAAAATTGAAGGCTGCTGTTACGATTAAGGAGAAAGTACAACAGTTTTGTCGATGCAAAATACGTCGTCTGTAATACCTTAAACATGTAAAAATAACATGGGGGGGGAGCGCAGTTTTTGTTTTCCTATGTTGTTTTATGCTTACAGAAAGATGCGTGATCTACAACATGAATGTATAAGAATTGTGAAGAAATTATTATGTTGTCCAAATCGACGCTTGTCACATCTTTAAATGAATTGTGCTGGAAACAATGATTGGGCATATTCTTGGTATTAGTATAAAAGCGATTATTTGTTTTCAAGGCGGGCAGGCTCCTTAGTCTAATAAAATAAAAAAAGAATAAACAACTTTCAAATTAATTTTTTAGATTTGTTATTATTTTATCGTAATTCTTCCTCTAGATATGGAATATGAAAACTGGCATGTATTTAATTCTGATAAAAACTCAAAGCACAACTAAGTTATGATTTTAAGTCTGCTATGAAAATGCAACTTGTCCAAAATTAAAGAACTCTATTTCAAACAGGCGAATCCAGTCATCAGAAAATTGGTAAATTTTATGGCGGACTTAGAAAAGGGATGGAATGTAAAAAAGGAGGGAAGCGAAAAAAAAATTAATTATAAATATCGCCACCAGAGGGCACTGTAATAAATTATACATTTAGCCACACCTTTACAATAGTTTTACATTTTTATAAATTTATTATGAACAAAATATGTTCCACATGATGGCCATCACTTTCAACTACCATCTGAAATCGCAAAATGGCATGTTCAACAGTTGACCGAAATGTGTGCTGGGAAATGCTGAACACGTGGCATGAAATGCTGGCTTTAAGATCAGGTAAAGTTCTTGGATTGTCATGAGTTACCAGCTGTTTCAAATGCTCCTAAAAGCAAAATCGCATTAATAATGGTTTGGACATCCAGTCATCAGAAAATTGATAAATTTTATGGCGGACTTAGAAAAGGGATGGGAATGTAAGAAAGGAGGAAGGCGAAAAAAAATTAATTATAAATATCGCCACCAGAGGGCACTGTAATAAATTATACATTTAGCCACACCTTTACAATAGTTTTACATTTTTATAAATTTATTATGAACAAAACATGTTCCACATGATGGCCATCATTTTCAACTACCATCTGAAATCGCAAAATGGCATGTTCAACAGTTGACCGAAATGTGTGCTGGGAAATGCTGAACACGTGGCATGAAATGCTGGCTTTAAGATCAGGTAAAGTTCTTGGATTATCATGAGTTACCAGCTGTTTCAAATGCTCCTAAAAGCAAAATCGCATGAATAGGGGTTTGGGGATCGGGGACGTCACACATTATGAAATTGCGGCTGATAACACGTAAAAATGTGAAATGGCGTTTAAGAACATTCATAGCACACTGTGCAATGTGTGCAGGAATTCCATCTTCCATAAAGATTGTGCTTGCAGGGATGGAACAATTTCGTTCTCTAACAGAGATCCAAATCGCTGCCTGGTGATCTGGGATGTCACTGGACTTGTAGAACTCAACTCTTCGAAGAAGTACGGGCCGAGAATAAATGATGCAGAAAGTTCACACCATGCCGTCGTAAATGCCACGGACTTTTTAAGATAGGATGCAGATATTCTGGTATCCAAATTCGGTAGTTGTGGGTATTTACTGCACCATCCAATTGAAAATGAGCGTCGTCTGTCCAGAGGATATTCCTAGGCCATTCTGAATCGATCTCTTACCAGGCAAGAAACTGAAGTGATAACTGGAGCGTCAGAATCACGTGGAAGCAAAGTTGTACCGGTGAAAGTTTGTAATCGTAATTTGTAATAATATTGGAGGATATTCCACAAGATCTTATGGATAATTGAAATGGCCTATCCAACGCCTCTGCTACACACCAGATACTGGTGCTAGCCCTGAACGTTTGAAGCTGTGTCCTGTACCACCTGAAGCGCAGTTTCCTATACTGCTTTTGCAGACACGGGTTTCTTACCCTTCTAAGACGAACAGAAAATAATCTTGTTTCCTCAAACTTCGTTATAATTTCACGAAGGTTTTTTTTTTTTTTTTTTCAATCGGGCCATTTCGAGTTTTTTTTAAAAAATCTGAACTTTCCGTGGAGCAGTTACCGTAGTATTACTGTTTTGGTAAAACAATTTTATTTAACAAAGCGCGATCTCGTAAACTTTCGTCAGTGTCAGCAGCAAGCACGAAGCACATTGAAAACAAAATCTCCGCGAATGTTTCTAGGTTTTGTAACATCTGCTGCGTGCCGTCGATAAAGATTTACATTTTTCCTGCAAAATTTCAAAGTAAGACGGCTTCCGGTGGCACTGTTTGTAACTAATTTTTTTTCGTTGAAAAACATTCGTCTCTTCATTAAGTCCACCACAAAATTTAACGATTTTCTGATGACTGGTTCCGCCTGTAGACAGCTTTAAAATAGGCTTCTTTAATTCTGGACACCTATAGTATGAATGAAGAAAAGTCAGGAAATGAATGCCTAATCTGAACTGAAAATGTTACATTTGTTCTGATTTTAACTCCAATAATAAGAGGAATATCGTTTAACGAGACTCCGTTTCTCAAGAAAAGTATATATGTTTCATTCATGATTTTGCATTTATGATTCTAGACAGTTTTTATCTTCTGCGAAAGTAGTTGTCTTAGAGAATATAACTTTTAATGATGGTAATTTTATCGATTTGCAGAATCGCTTTACGCATGTGAGGCTTGACGTTTTACAAAGAAAAGTACTGAAGAAAGATTGCGATATCAATGTGGTATATCAGTTTATCTGTTTAGTAATAATTGCAATACATGACTTCAGAAATAACGTTGTGTAATAAAATAAAGAATTAGTTATGCGTAATGAATAACGTAATAAAAAAACAGAATTTTGGAAAGCAATTTACGTTAAGTACTGTAGGTGAAAATTATTTAAAATACCGAAGACACATCGTATATATAAAACACGATGCAAAAAACTTATATTGCAAATTTTGTTTAATAATTTAAAAAAATATTTCATCCATCCGGTGGAACATGTCTCCTGAATTCTTAATTTGATTGGTAATGTTATTTATAAAGCAGTTCGAAATTTATTTAATATACGAGCATCTTTTATTTCCCAGATTACGACTTAATTTTAACTGGTTAACTGTCATAATTCAGTGCTCTAATATGTGAAAGGAATTCCTTCCCAGAATAACGTCTCAACAAATAACCTGAAAATATTTATTTGAGAAATACAACATAAAACAATTGCAAAGAACATAAGACCGCAGATAGGGTGCGTGTTACACATCCTTACGCCATAGCGCTAGCTTCGTTTAATATTCCTCCATAGGCGGTAGAATAAAGCTAAGAAGAGCGCAGTCAGTCCGACCAGTCTAACCTCAACATTAGAGGGGAAAGTTATGCAGTTTTTTCATTATAACCGAGCAAATTTACTGTACTACAGGGTTTGCTCGTCCGTGACGTCACGGACTCAGAGTTTGCTGAAAAACAACTATTCATTGTTCCCTTTGCGTCTTCGTTTCTCGTATTTCTAACAGCTGCGACAGTAAAAAGGGCGATTTTGAACCTGAATCAGCGATGCAAATTTATTGACAGCGATATAAAAGCAATACAACATGAATTTACAATGCTTGTAATTTGTGAGGAATGTTTCTGAACAACTTGCACAGACATGTCGCGGTACAATATGCCCATCACTTGAAAACAGTATCACTTAGGTGTCTTCTATTTTCCTTCACACACACTTTAAGTCTTTTACGAAAGTTAGACATCACATCTTGCAGGATTGTCACTGGAATTCGATCAGCTTGCTCCTGAGTTTGTCCTTCAGAGATCCTGAATATGATCCTGGATGGTGTGCAATGGGTTACACCACAAGATCTCAGATTTCTAATGACCCCAAACGAAGAAATCATGCGCTGAAAGGTCAGGGGATCTTGGAGGCCAAGAAATATCCCCGTTCGTGGAGTTGAGATGACCAGTTAAGGTGTTCTGTAGCGCGTTAATGGAATTCCGCGAGGTTGCTGAATAGATAGACTTACACGTAGTATAGAATTTATAGACTTCCCTCTAGTAGATTTACACGAAACATCGAACACCACATGCAGCTTTGTCGCAGTGCTGTCCCGCTTAAATACGGAATGGCGTGGAAGGTAACATGCATTTTTAGATGACCGACTTGTAATTTAACTAGACGCATATGACCCAGCTCTATATATTCGGCAGTAAATACCTTGTAACCCATTTCCAAGAGAGGATTTTGTTTGAATTTGCGTTTTAAGGCAAATAAATGTGAAATTGCCGACTCTTTTATGTCCCCTAGGTGTTCAGTGGAATCTTGAAATGAAAGCCTGTCGGAATTGAGCTGGTAATTAATTATCTTGAAAATGCCTTTTACGATATTCTTCTTCATCTGTTAACCCAGTATCCTTTCGAGGCGATCGCTTTAGGATTTCATCAATGCTCAGCAACAAAAGTATGCAAAGCAACTGCCGCCTGATTATCGGAAACTGAATTTTCAGTACTTCCTGAGAGAATCCAGCCGAAACAAGTGTTTTGAGCTGTAACTGAATCTTTAATTATGCCTGGCAACAAAAGTGAAAAGAAATAATTACCGCCAATAATAATGTTCCTCTTATCAAACTCAGGATCAGGTAACGTAATAATCTATGAACTGTACAGCATTGCGTATATTATCGTTCGATGGAAGGGAGACGTTAACTTATTTAACACATTAGCTTAATTACGAATTCCTTCTCAGAATTAAATTTAGGAATCATGGCGAGTTTGACCATGCGTTTAGTAGAACCAGCATTTCTGGCTGCTAACCTTTAACAGCAAATCGTGCGTTAGTTTTTAGCAGACTCAACCTTTGTGCACAAGACTTCGGGGAAAATAAATAAATAAATAAAAAACACATTCGCTACCCGCTATCTAAAAGAACTGAACAGTTATCTGTTTGCCAAACGAATCGAGTACGGGAATGATTGCTGTAGGAAGGAATACTATTTTCTACTTCTATCTAGCAGACTTGCATGGTATATTAGAATTTAAGACGCCAACTGAATCCGCTTTAGTCGTAGCCAAAACTAAGCATTTTCATGCAGCAGTGTATTATATTTAGAGAACAAATATTACACTTAAATTTAGAAAACAGTTAACAATAGGATGACTAAACAGAAACAACTTTAGAATTACTTTGGTCCTTCCCAAAGATTTTCTTTCACATTCAGAATTACAAATTTCCAGTGAAGTTTATGTCTCAGATCTGCCAGGAAACTATAAAACTTAGGAAAGTCACTATTAATTACCTTTTGAGACCATAAGCAGCGAGTCTTCAGATCAACCTTTTGTAGCAACATAAATAACTACCGAACTCTTTTTAAAGCGTTTTCATGCAGGGAATCTAAATCGCGAATTACGTTGTCAGAAACATCCATCAACTGCCTTAAATGGTTGGCATGAATAATGGATGCATGATACAAGAAAGTTTTCAGTAATGAAACGACTATTTGCTTTTTGTCATCATATCGTTTATACAATTGAGTCTAAGCTTTCTTATATGTATCTTCTGAACCTGAATGTATTTAATTGATTTCGCTGCGTCTTCAAGCAGCAAACCTCTAAGATAAAATTTCTGAATTTTAGTTTGAATCTAACCCGCGAATTACGTTGTCAGAAACATCCATCAACTGCCTTAAATGGTTGGCATGAATAATGGATGCTTGATACAAGAAAGTTTTCAGTAATGAAACGACTATTTGCTTTTTGTCATCCTATCGTTTATACAATTGAGTCTAAGTTTTCTTATATGTATCTTCTGAACATGAATGTATTTAATTGATTTCGCTGCATCTTCAAGTAGCAAACCTCTAAGATAAAATTTCTGAATTTTAAATAGTGACTGATTGTTATGCTTTGTTGATAGAAACAAATCCTTAAATGAAGGGCAAGCTTGATAATTTCATTGAAAAGTATTAATATTGAATGTTTGAAACTTTACATGAGTTTTTTTGATTAATGCGAGAACTTTCTACAAATTTATGTAACGCGTTTTGGTAAAATGTTTTGACTGCGTAATATTTTTCTTCAAATTCCTGTATCTCAGATCTGCCTTCGTCTAACAAAAAGCCATATTTTTCAAACCCGACTAAAGCATTATCAATTCTTTGAATTTTTAGGATTAGATTATTCTTACACAAGTTTTTATTGTATGCACTATGCAATCTACTTAACAATTCCTTATCACCACCATGACGTCTCTTTACACTTATTTAATTTATTTTATATAAAACGTAAAATGCAATGAAAAACCAAAAGCAATAAAAAATAGTTCAAATTATCTGTAATCCTATTTGACGTCGCTTCAGCCTCTTTCTTGGTTTATGTTTTAACTTAGTTATATAATAATCCAGGGAACGAGACTTTGCAACAACAAACAGAACATTTATTAAACTTAACAATAAAGTGACCTAACGTAAAACAAAAGAAATAAAGCGAGTAGTGGTCCGCAATTCTGTACGACCTACAGTAAAGCTACTGTTGGGCTTTCTGGAACAGCAGCAACACAGCCATAATAGCGTGGCTATTTGTAATAACAGCAAGCAGCTTAACGATGTAGCTGGAACGAGAAATTCAAACACCGCCTCCAAGTGTTTATAGATAGCCGTCTTACTAGATATATAATAATCTAGGGAACGGGACTTTGCAACAACAAACAGAACATTTATTAAACTTAATAAAGTGACGTAACTTAAAACAAAAGAAATAAAGCGAGCGGTGGTCCGCAACTCTGTACGATTTACTGTAAAGCTAGTATTGGGCTTTCTGGAACAGCAGCAGCGCAGCCATAATAGCGTGGCTATTTGTAATAACAGCAAGCAGCTTAACGACGTAGCTGGAACGAGAAATATCCAAACACCTTCTCCAAGTGGCCCTCCACTGTCAGATACAATTCCATACGACACTCCGCCAGTTACTGTTTCCGATAAGTCTACTGCAGATCATCTGGCTTTTGCTTTGCAGCAGCATTTTCAAATATCAATGATTTAGTGTGTAATTATCGATAGCAAACACCCGTCCTGTCAATATCAAGAACGTTCTTGAAATCGCAATATCTTATTAACAGCAGCACCTGCTGCAATCTGTCTACCATTACGTTCTCACTGACGGTTGACTTTCACCACACATACATGAAATAATACTGTGACGGCTACAAATCCTTTCTAATTAACTGCAGTTTTTGATAAGTTCTTGGACTTCAAATTGTTGCTTATAGTTTGCAGCTTTTTGTTGAAAAATTTTAATCTCTCATTGGCAGTTTTCATGCAAAGCATCTCAAGCCAAATCAAAGTCATTTATTGTTCTCTGCGGTATTATTTTCTTTTTTGCTTTTTTCTTTATCAGCAGTTTTGAAATGTTTCTGTTTAGTTCCATTTTTTTAAAAACCTGTTTTGATTTATATTTTATGATAGAATATATCATACTTTTCTTTCAACTAATTTTGCGAGCTCAATGACAGCATCTTCAATGACTTAATCGTGTTTCTAAATTTATTGGCCACTTTTTCCTTAAATAACTTAAGGAATAGATTAATATAATTTAAAACTGAAAAGCCATGTTCCTGTATATACTGAATGATAAATTTAACAGTAAGTGCTATTAGAACAGTGTAGAAACGTTTCTGCGTCACTTGAAATTAATTTTGTACGAGAAGACCAGATACATAGACGAGAAATGGTAAGATTAGTTCTTCAGTCAGGTTAAGAGTGACATGAGTTTTATCTATATGATGAGCTGTATCTTAAATGCGTATATATTGCAGTTAATTCCAGGATAGAGATGGAAAAAAGAATTAATTAACTATGATATTTTTCATAAAAGTACTTATTCTCTTTAAAAAATAGAGACGTAACTCTTTGTAAATTTTTAGTTTTTTAGTGTATAAAATATTTGCATTAATTGCAGTAAGTATCTATTAGTTTCAATCGGGCTAGAAACTGATCGATTTAGGGAACTTTTGATTTTAACCAGTACCGATAATATGTTCTCCGAAATATTAAGTGATCACCTTGAGAGATTGTATTGCAGTTAAACATGAGAGAATATCCCATACTATGTGATTATTTTTTTTAAATGCAGATCTGTGTGAAGGTATGTTCTGTTTTAAAAAATAAGGTCGAAATGCAAATTCTCGGATACCAAGAATAACCGTTGATTTTATATAATGAAACATGCTATACCTGTCAATAACTATTTCAAATGTTATAACGTATCACCTAGGAAAAATTTATTTCCAGCCCTCTTTAACTTTCTTCTTTGATTTGCATGAACGATGGCTATATCTCTTGCTCATCGAGCATACATGATATGTGATGGAGTTAGTGCACTGTTAAGTGACATCCAATGTAGTCTTTTTATTGGTCCTGCATAAGGAAGGAGCAGTGAATTTTGCTTTAGCAATAAATACCGATTGAAAAGAATGAAGAGATGGCTATTCATTGCTTGCATGACATTTCGCATTAGTTTCGAACTCTTCAAAAAAGTGTCTTCCCAAAATAGATATTCCTCGCGTGCTTTGTCGTAATCATTTACCTACTGCATTTGCTACACTTATTGTTGCAAATTAATTTCATATTTTTGGCTGAAATTAAGTCATAACCATACATCGACATAGATCATTTTTGCTATTATTAATTATAAATGTTTGCTGAAATTAAGTCATAACCATACATCGACATAGATCATTTTTGCTATTATTAATTATAAATGTTTGCTGTTGTAGTGGTTGTTGCTTTATGCATTATAACTCTGCAAAATAGTGAGCTAAGTAAGTATCTGCAAAAGAGGGCATTATTCAATATGAAGCTTTTTTATTAAATAGCGGGCCAAAGCAATATTGGTTAAGTTCTGTGTACTGTAAAACTGAAAATAAAATGAATGTTCGATGTACAGTGATGTCTCATGCAATCGCGTGCTTTCTTGAACATCAAAATATGACCTCATATAATAATAATATGTTTAATGTTTGGCAGTACTATTTTTATTCCATATTTTGTAAAACTTACAAATTTTTATTAACAAGCTCTACGATTTGAAAACAAGCACTGATAACGCTTTTCGAATTAAAGTGTTTTTATCTCCAACGCTCGAGACTTTTGCCTCTTAGGAAAATGAATGCGAAAATTAGCGTTTTCGGAATTTTTAATTAATATCTCGGCTGATTAAAGTTGTACGAAGATGAGAATGGTCAAAATGGCTTCCTAAAAAATTTGGAATCCGGGGGTACTTCTGTGGAAACTTAATTCTCCGTTGTTCCGGAGGAGGTGATTACAAACAAACAACAAGCAAACAGACACGCACAGATTTTAATAGTATAGAATATGGTAGTTGTAACTGGCAGATTTATTTAATTAGATAGATTAATTTATTAGTCCAAAAGGGCTATAATTCTCGAAACGCGATTTTGCGTCGAATCGCTATGAATGGGTCGTTTCACTTTTCATTTGAATTTGTTGCCATTTGGCAGAATTTAAGATATTTGGCTTTCAAACTGAATCTGTTGCGGATAAAAAAACTAAGCTATCTGAAAGTAATAGATACAATTCTTTTGAATATTGTTGCGTGCATACGGGTTCGTAATAGATTGAATGCGCAAGTCCGATAATAGGTTAATAAAATTTATTCCTGTCAAAAGAAACATATCAAGATTCTAGAATTTTCCTGAGATATTCGTACAAGTGTTCGCAATATCATGCAGCATAATCAGTAGTTGTACTTTAAACTACTAAAAACTTAAAAATGCAACGCAATGCAAATCTAAAGAGAAAGCTAACTCCGATTTATGTCAGTTAACGCGAAATTACAACTCGCCACAACAGTAACTAAGGAACTAACTAAATAACTGAGTTAATAATGAATGATCTCTTTCTGACTTTTTATAGCTTTCAACCGGTCGCGAGATATTTCTAGTAATTTACACTTCTCGATATTTCTGTAAAGCAATGAGAGGATGTAATTACTGTTATAGCTAACATAGTGGTCCATTAGATTTATTCAATTTCAATATAAATTACCGAAATATCCATTTATTAAATGCACGTGCCTCTCTATTCTTACTTTTCTGCAAAGCATTCTTCTGCAAAGCTTTCTCTTAAAATCTGTTTCGCGATGCATTGCACGGGAAAATAGAACAATTTTGATTATAATTCTACTAAAATTAGCTGTCTAAATATAAAATTCGTAATAATATTCATTTCTTACTTTTGAGTCGGATTGATTTAAGTGATAGAAGTGCATTTAATTCATGAACTATGTAATTGAAAACATTTCATTTTTTCCTACGTTGACGTTATATAGATTTTTATTATTTATTTCATAATTTGTAAGGCATTAATGAATTTTTGATTAGCAAACTCAATGATTTCAAAGCGAGCAGTTGGAACTTCGTACGAAATAAAATATTTTAATCTCCAGCGTGCTGAATTGTCTGTCGGAAAATGCTGCTTTTAGATATTTTATGATTTTGCTGTTGAATCAAATTTAATGTGGGTAATCGCCAAGAACGTGATATTTAATAAATAAAATAAACGCACAAGACGGTAATAATAGAAGGGCAAAAAAAAGTTTTGTAAAGCCATCTTGGTAAGAAAACTGAACATTGATATGATAAACTGAGAAAATATTGGAAAAAAATAGAAAAATGTGTGCCGACGCTGCTTTTGGAATTCTAAACATTTGTTGCTAAGCTGCTTCTAAAATGTTTGGGATTTTTCTTGAATTATATATTTGAGGGAAGTAAAAAAAAAATTAATTTTTTTATTTCCTGACCTAACAAACGTTCTGTTCGATGAAAAAAAAAATACAGTAAAAAAATTACGGCTCAATCGTTTGTCATCTTCAGGTTCCACGTGATGTAAATAAAAAAAATAATCAATGTTAATGAAAACTTCAAACTATTTTAATAATATTTTTTAATGATTTTTTACAACATTTTTGTGATCCAACTTATGGCTGTAATTAGTAAAATAAATCCATGTAATAAAATTCAGCTTAATCATTCGTTATCTTCAGGTTCCACAATAGAACCAAAGCATTTCATCTTGGTGTCGAACTTCGCTCCATCCATTGCTTCTGCACCACATGTGCTAATGACTTTTCTCTCACTAGTCTCACATGCCTCTCTACTACTTGAGAATGGCAAGGGAACCTTTCCTATTTCAAACTGAGAACAGAATCTAATCAATCTTATGTCTTCGTCGCTGAGGTTCAAGGTAGTCGGTGGTTCTAAGTGACTGCCCCACCGAATTATCTCAAAATACTCCTCTGCTTTGAAATTTAATTTGGGAGGCACAAATTGTCGCATTTCCCCCTTCCAGCCAGTTTTTCTTGCTTTCAGTATTCTTCTCTGGCCAAGTTTACGAAATGTGCTTGTTCATCTTCGAGCATCGTCAAGGGGATGTTTTCAGAGTGAGCAAAATAACAGTTCCTCTGAACACCTTTGTGAAGGATTGCCTTAAAATTTTCTATCAGGAATGAACTTTTCTCGATCATTCCGTGAACATGACGTGTTGCATGTCTCTAGATTTTCTTTATTCAAACCAGGATGACACATAAACTTTTATAACATATTCCACTAGTAGCTTCGTCTGTTGGTTCGGCAGTAGATACATAAAGACGACGAATTCTGTTGGCTGTAGTGAGCCATCTTGAGTGGACTAACTTTCCAGGACTCCTGTTAACGATGTCTGAATGGCATTTCTTCGAGGATACTGCCTTGGAAAAATCAAGAAATCAAAGAGGTATTTTTGGTCAATAATTTTTGGGGGGGGGGTGTCATTTTCGGATAGATCAACTGGAATAAGGACATAACCTGTCACGCGAAGGTTTTCACGGATTTTTTTATTGTTTCAGAAAACTTTTGTGGCCCAGGTGTATTTCCATCAATCTTCTGGAAAAGATGACGAAGCGGCAATTCACTAGGTGTGCAATAAGCAAACAAACTAGTGCAGTTTAAGACCAGCAAAGATCTCAAAAAGATTCATTTCTAGTTGATGCTATCTTAGTCCAACATATACAGTGACTAAGAAAGCAGGACTGGCAAAATACACCGAAAAACCATGTAATTAACAGTAAAAAGTCATTGAAAGATCGTGGAAACCACGTGATTGTTTACCCCATGCTAGAGCCAATAGTCAGATTAGAACCTGTTCTATATCTGATAGCATATTTTAGCATTAAATTTGATATTTTGTTGTGGGAAGCAATTTCTCGCGCTATTAATGGCGTTAACAAAGCAATTCAAGAAAAAAGAATAAAAAAAAGGGTAAAAATATCAGTACAAATATTCACCTGAGGTGTGGAACCTCAAGATGTCAATATTATGGGCTGAAATTTGAACACAATTTTTTCTAGCCCATTTGGAACCATATAATGACTCAGACAATATGAATTTCAGAAAAAGGTTTTTCGCTTCACCCTAGTCTATATGGTGTTAAGTGCGAAGAAAACGATGCTTAAGCTAAAAAGATAGAAAGAAATAGGTTAGCTGGAGTGAGTGCAACAACAGACTGGTAGATTGCGAACTCAGCCAGAGAGTGAAAAACCTTAAGACTCTTTTGGGCGACCGCTAAAATCTGGAACTTTTCAATTTTTTTGAAAAATTAAATTAAAATGAGTTTTTTAAAAATGAAAGTCATTAGATGGACTTCATTTTTATGTTCACTCTAACTTGTGCCGTGTGATTTTTATTTTCAAACTCTTATAAAACCGAAGTTAGTCTTAAGAACAATGTATCTAGATTACAGATCATTTCTACTGAAGTTATTTATTCTGATAGCACTATGAAATCGGACAATGCAGTTGCATATTTTAAAATTGGTTTGGTTTCAGTCTCAGGTGACTCCCCAGCGGCCGAACGGAAAAATCGCTGAGTACTGGTAGTTATGACCTGGTTTCGAATCCAGACGAAAGGGATAGCCGTTTTCATGGTTTTTCTCCATGTGTACCGTGTATACGAGCCAGTTTCCCCTAGTCTTCGACGAACTCATAGCTCCCCTTGATCATTCCCACAAAGCACATTAGGATATTTATTTGATTACCGAAAAATATACACTAGGGCATTTAAAAATTCTAAAAATTCTTAAAGACTGTTTAGAAAAGTATTGTTGCACGTTGCATTATTTATTTGTTTGAGCTTAAAGCAACATAATTTTTTAACTTTAATATTTAAGTCTTAAACTGTTTGTTTTTCGAAATTTTTTAAAAATTTGTTGTCAAAATACTTTTAAAAAGTAATAAGTTCGTTTTTTTAAATAATCGTTTATAAAATTTTAATATCATGCAAAATGAATGAATTCTCGGTGAAATTAATTTTTTACTTTTTAAATCTACTTCATATTAGCTTTTTAATGATTGTTCAAATGGCTTTTATTAAATGCTTCAGATCTGTGTTAGTGTTTTTTAACAGAAAAAAAAAATTTTTTTTGAATTGATATTTTGAAATTAGTTTAAAACTCTCTCTTTTTCGAACTAGAATCGGTTTTTAAGTTATGTATTACTTGTTTCAAAAGTAGGTATCAAGCATTGTACTACTGGTTGAAAATTTCAATTTTAGTCCTTTTTTGTGTTTTAAATATTCATCAAGATTCTTTTTTAATGCTTTTTGAAAACTGAAGTAAAATTTGTTATTCTGTGCTGAGTGGTGGTTTTAAATCTCGTTATTTTGGAAATGGAACAATTGTAACATTGGTTCTTGCGTCGTAATTCCACGCGACGGAGGGGGAGGATGTATTTTCCTTCTTAAGTCGTTCAAGCGATAAACATCTTTTTAACGACTGTGAAAATTGTTTTAAGGTTTTATTTATACTTAAGTAATTGCAGACAGATTGTTGGTGTTAATATTGTTGGGTCTTGTTTTCTTTATTAATTGTTAATGTACTGCATGTCCGATTTAGAAGAATTCACTGTATTCTCATTTTTACAAATGTATGGTGAGATGTAAGTGCTTTTAAGTTTTAATGGAAGATTTTTCTTGAATAGTTTAAAATAGATCAAAGTATGCTGCATATTATACAACAGTGCTACACCTTCATAGTTGTGAGACGAATCTTTCCTATAACTCGTATCATTTGATGAGTTATTGAAAAATATTTTAAAAATATTTATTTGTAATCAAAACAGAATTTTTCTTTATATTTTAACTCTCTGAAGTCAAAAGCTATTTTCAATCATTAAAGAATGTTGTGTGCTTTTAGCTAGATAATGAAATGCAGAAAATGCTGTTTGATTTATTGGGTGTCATGGGATGATGGGATGACTTTTCTGGTATTTCTATGCTGGAAGCTTTCTTCCCATTTGTGTCCTAAACTTCCAGTTTTTACTTAAAACAAGTTTAAAAATAATTCATTTTTGTCTTAATTTTGAATTGCTGTTTATTTAGCTTGTCAGGCTCAGGAGATTCTAAATTCACGCATTTGTGGAACATTCCTCACATCATTAGCTAATTCATTAAAACCCCTAGGATTCAGTGCGCTGTTCAATATTGCAGGAAAACTTTATAGATCATTTTAGTACCTCCGAATTATAAAACTGATAAACATATACTAGATCTTGCTATTCGAATTCTTAATTATGTGATACGTTTAGTGATATAATGATTTAAGGATGTATTTATCTTTGGTAAATCAGCTAAGTTGTTTTATGAAGGTATAACATTTAACTCAATTATGTTTATTCTGGAAACGAGCTTAACCTTCCAGCTTTTTTAAGACGAATTTTCCTCCCAACTTTTACTACAGTGTCAGAACACTAACCGAATGCAACTGAAATTAAAACAGCTAAAATAAATTGAGCTTTCAACTTTGAAGTACAAAATTAAAACTGAAGAACACAAAATGACTTCCACTTTTGGCGGTAATAAGAGACAGACAACACGGAATTCAAACTGTTTAAAGTTCACGAGTTTAAATTCTATCCTAGATCTAGTGCAGTAATTTTTATAAACTACTAGCTGATACCCGCCTGCTTTGCTGGGCGCACTATATATAAAAAGAAGAAAATATGTTTGTTCGCTAATCACTCAGTCACTGCTATAGCTGTCGTCACCAAACTTTCCCCAATTCTTTTTTGGGTCCTGGGAAAAGTTCAACGCCCACATTTTTTCAAAAAAAAAAAAAAAAAAAATAAAAAAAAAAAAAAAAAAAAAAAAAAAAAAGCTAAAATCAAGAGATATTAATTAAAAATCACTGCAATATTCACACTGCAGGATCACTGCAATATTCACAGATTTGCAAGACTAGTTTAACTGCATTACTGCAGTATATGGGATAGAAAGAAGCAGCATATTTATTGTATATACTCGCGTACTTCTTCCCCGCGCTTTTTTAGCACAAGTCCTGATTATTTTTCAAGTATTCACGAGGTTTTCCCCTTCGTTAAGAAGTTCAGAAAACGAATTTGTAGAGACGTTAAGTATTTAGGTATTTTTTTATGCTGAAGACGTGAAAAATGAGCAATGCCCTCGCCGGGACTCGAACCACGGACTTCTCGAATACGCTCCGAGAGTGCTGACCAATATACCCAGAAGGCGGAAGAAATACCTTATAAACTTTCCTAAATTTTAAAATGGATTGGTCTGCATAGCGATTGCTGTCGTCTTATTAATTGATTAACTAGAGGATTTGAGGTGCATGGGCTCTGACTGATGAAGCACTAAAAGTAAGGATTTTAAGGAAACGGGGGTATGTAATCCTTTTAATGGTTCTGAATATAACTGTAGGTGGAAAGGTAGACTAAATGGTGACGAAGACGATAACAAAATTAAAAATAACGATGACATGCAAACTGTTCAGTAGCATTAAATTATTTGAGGCCTAGGGAGTAGCAGTGGACAGCAATAACAGCGAACAAGATTCAGGATACAGGAAGTAGAAATAAAGATATTTGATTATATGCAGGTAATTTTAATACCACTATGCATTCATATTGGAATGTAGGTTGCTCTTAAGTAAATAATATAACGATAGTAGTTCTGTCTAAGGTTTGGTTCGGGTTATTTAATTATGGCAAAGCACGCGAGGGCTACCTGCCTAAAGGAAGAGACGGCTTCGCGAGGGAGAATCGCCCTGTGTACATATTACACATGGGGAAAACCCTAAAAACGCCCATGCAGCAGCCCGTTTGCCTGGAATCAAACCCAGGTAGGAACTACCCGTGTTCACCGACTTTATTGCTCGGCCGCTGGTGCGCCAGTTTTATCCATGAATGCTTTTATTTAATATGTTCTTCTTTCAGCCGCGTCCTTCGGGAATTAAATTATTCGCATAATTCTTCTGTCTCGATTTTCTTACAAAATCAACAAAAAAAGGGGTATGTGGGTAGCAAAGGAGCAGCAAGCAGAAAAAGCTACAAACAAACAAGATGAAAAGGGAATGCATGGGAACATGAGTAAAAATAGTATTTTTTTTTCTTTTATTATTTTTCTCCATTCTTCTAAATTTATTGCGTTTTAGTTATTCCGTGTTTATATATTTCTGCTTCTTTCTATCTTTATCATTGATCTTAATTCACTGATGGAGACTGAGCGTAAACTTCGGGAATAAATTATCTGAAGAAGATGATTGCACGAGAATCAGCGTTTCCGAGAATGCAAATTTTTTACGTGTCTGTCTGCTTTATGAATTGATTGTTAGGCCTGTCCTTTGCTTACTGCGAACAAAGAAATAAAAAGCTTCCCAGCTTCAGCCGATTAAGTTTAAGTGAAATACGTTTTCGAAATAAAAGCTATTTGTTCTGAGGAATTCATCCGGTTGTTCGGTTGGCGAATGAAGGACTCTTAAAAGCATAATTTTATACTTCCGTGTAGTGGTAGTTTATCCCCTCTTGGTGAGAGGAGAGTAACAAGGAGTTTTTGATGATGGAGAGAGATTGAACGTAAGATGCGCAAGAGGGTCTGGTAAGAGCGCCTGCGCCTGTTTACCTACCCATTGCGAGCGATCTGTGTACGCGTAGTCCGGCATTGATCGGTGGGCCTCGCAGCCGCCGGCCGACGTTCACCGAGGGAGCTCCTCGGATGGCTATGGCCAATGACGATCGTCCGAAAGCTCTCCGTTGTCCAGCTGCACATCAAAGAGGATGGGCGACTTTTTCCCGTCTACCAACTGCTCCAACGACAGCACCACGCCGCCAGCCCTAACGCCACCATGACCCGTAAGACATTCTCAACTTCATAAGTTTTTTTAGTTTTTCTCTTCCTTCCCGAACTTAACCTGTTTAATTCTCTATTACCATTCCAGTTTACCTTTTGTTAGTTTACATTTTTGTTTTAGTTTCAAATTAGTTCATTTGAGTTAACAGGGAGAGTGGAATTGAAAGAAATATTAACCGAAAAGTAGCGCGAGTTTTCCTCTTCTTTTTAAGGTATTTAGTTAATTTCTTTCCTTCTTTATAAAAGTAATGGTTAATTTATGAATTAAGTATCTGACAGTCTACTTGAATACTCTTGAGCGGTGGTGTCTTCTTCTTCTTCTTTTTTTTTTTTTTATGTGATCGCGTTTTATCTATGTGTATTGTCTCTCGCTAAAAGACCCTTTAAAAAAAAGTCTTTTAGCTGCCTTTTCTTGTAATTTGATTTTGAATTGCTAATGTTAATGTAATCATTTTTAGCAAGATTATTTTTCTCTGTTAAATAATTTTTTTTATTTGCTTGTTCGAGAATGAACCAGCCTTTTACAGAAAAACTAATATTTAATTTCCTAAAATAGGCCTTCCGTAATTTTTGCAGTATCTTTTTTGTGTTCTCTTTTAATGCAATTTTGCCGTTAGTTTAGTTCTGGTTTGCTCAAAACATAGTATTTTTTTCTTTTCAGATTTTTAATTCTTTTGCCAAAAATCCTGTAATTTATTATTTTATATGGACCTGAACAGAAAAGGATTTGTCAAAAACTGAAGTACTCCAAAAAATGATTTATTATACGATTTTATTTTTCACTTTTTGATACTATTTTACTCTAAGAGCATAATAAAAAAGTAGCCAAGTCATATTTAGACGTTTTTTATAAAAGAGATTAATTAATAATAATTATTAATAAATCTTTAGTGTCACACAAGTACGTTTTCTATCCTGTACTCTTGTTACTAGCAATGGCTTTCATTTTTTGAAATTGTGTTGTCAGCATGCTTTTACTGTAAAAGAGAAAGAGGCTGTTTATGCTTTTTCGTAATATTTTGTTCTCTAAATGGTTTAGAAGGGGAAGCGCATTTGTAATATTTTGTTGGTAACTTGTTGTTCTTTGGCGGAGGGGGTATACTTCTTGATAGAGCTGCAACACAGTGTCTGATTGTACTACTTGCTGTGAATATAGTGCTAAAAGAGTTTTTCATGTTAGAACATGTTCAGTATCATATTAATAAAAATATGGAAGTTTGCCAAGGAATTATTTGGGTAGATGATTTCAGAAGTTCAAGCAATTTTCATTGTAACAATTGCCATTTGAACAATTTTTCCTAATTTCATCTGTTTCAGCTGAATATTGGAACAACTTGTAAAATAAGGAAAAGGTGTCTTGATCGTAGCAGGTGTCGTAATTGTCTAAATTTGCTTCGTAGCAGATGTCTTAATAGATTTCTAATATGTTCTTTCTAATATAATATTACGTAATGTTTGTGTTATTTCTGCCCAAGATATTCGTTAGTATTGTATTGCAAGTTAGTAGTTTTTATCGTATTTTGTCGCTTAATTAATAAATGAAAGATATGACTTCGTTGTTCCATATAGTTTGAGATGCTAAGCGGGCCATGTTTAAAAATCTTCGTGTGCTCTGAGACGTAAATTTGTTGACATATTTTTCAAATAGTTTTTAAATATTGCTCATTAATTTCACGTATCTGATAATGTGTCAGTTAAAGAGGGAGATGATGTGATGATGTAGCTAAAAACTTGACGGTAATTGAGCTTTTGTCCTAATATCTAACTTCCAGTGAGCCACCCTAATTGGATTGTAGCCCCTTACCAGATTTTAGCCCTTACCGGAAATAAGTATTTTATAGCGAAAAGCCGATTTGGAGTTACAACTTGTAGTACAGAAAACTGCAACTTGTTGCACAGAAATTAAAATTCAATGAAAAAAAGTAATGGTGTGCTCCTGGCAATACTAAATTTAAACTTGGGCTGCATGCTTCTCAGCAAACAATAAGTCATATTTAGGATATCCGAATTGACAAATGGGCTTAGTTCTCAATCAACTCGATTTTAAGTCACTTGCTTCTTGGATGGAAGCTCGATTTCGCTGACCACCGAGTTTTTTTCTTTCTCAATATATGTATTTAACTAGCTACAGTTCTACAATATGTATTATATTTTGATCTGAGAGAATATGTGTGACGGAAGTAAAGAGTATATGGTAAGGTATGCAATTTAAAATGTAAAACGTTTAGTCGAACTTAAAAATAATTGTCTCAATGAGTCCTCGATCTTAAAACCTCTCCCTTTAAATCTGTTGTTTGAGTAATGGTAAAAAAAAATATTATTTGAAGAACAGCGGAGTTTTACCCATAGCAACGCTAACTTTTCAGAATAATAACACACCAAAAGTAGACAAATAATCAAACTTGTGTTTGTATTTAAAACCTCGTTGGTTAGAGCATCTGAAAAGAAAAATACAAACAAATGCCTGCAGTGCTTGCAAATAGGCATTAATAAAATAATGGATCAGTGATAGCTGATAAATTAAAATTGATGCAAGATTTCTAATTTAAATTTTGGATGTAAATTGAATTTTCAGTTTAAATTTTCACTAAATTAATCTTGATAAAGAATAAGTGAAATTTCAGTCATTGGAATTAGCGGCAAGTTTCGCTTTGATGTACTCTCTCCTGAATTTTAATCACAAAACAGGAAGATGACAAATTAACTGAAAGATTCATTGGGAAACCTCGTTAATAAATAAATAAAAAAAAAGCAATCTGTTACTGTTATAACTAACGAGTTTCCCACATCTGCATTTATACCTATTTAATTTGTATTTCTGTCAAGAAATTCAGAAATGGGAAAAGGTAAAATTGCCCATAGCTTGTTGAATTGCACGCTGTATGTTGACGATATTTTAATCAGATAATTCCCTGTAAGCAATAATATTCTGAGTATCGGAAGTAGATATGCCTGTTTGCAAACGGCAGTTATATTGATAATAATAATAATACAATGTACAATAATAACTGTAATCTTAACACATCTAGTAGCAGCCCAACACCTCGAAAAAAATTACCATTAATGTTTCAAAAAGTCATGAAAAAAGAATTAGAAAATATAAAACTCAGGAGACTGAAGAGAAATTGCAATCCAGTCTTGATATGCATATTTGAATATATACCTGAAAAACATTTAAGCTAAACAATTACGATACATAAACTAGTTTAAGAGTTAATCCTCTGGAAATGAAAGATATATTGAAATTATTTTTAAAACGAGTAATTCGAAATGGAAATGTTAAATAATAGGGGGAAAGGCTGTTATTTTATCGTAAATTAATGCCGTGTGAAGCCATACGCACTTATTTTTAATGAATGGAAGTTATTTAAGACTTACCTACGATTTTATTTCATATGATTTCGTTCTCGCAAGGCTTGCAACAATCTACTTCCTTCGAGCGACAATGTCTTTTGTTTTGACAAGATGAAATTTGTGAAAACTGAAAATAATAAACACCTGGAACAAATCTCTGCGAAATGGCTTTCTGTATAGGCGTTTTCGTGGTTTACTCCAAGTGTTACATGAATAAGAATCAGTTTCCCATCGAAATCCTCCTTGAAATCATTCCTTTCCTTAAGCACATAACTCTGTCATGCTTAGGCTTAATCAATTAACTATTTTTCGATGTGCTTAATAAGTGTTTATTAATTTAAATGTTCGACTAATAGAAGATTCTACAAGGTTTACTATTTAATTACGCATGTTTTTGACTTTTATAACGGATTCTACTTAGAAATGTGACTTATGGTTTACTCGGTACCGTAATGCATGAAAATGATAGTAGCACCATTTTTACAGAACGACTGAAAATATTCTTTCTTGGCACGTAGACAAGCTGTAACGCGACGTTCCATACTAAGGCCTTTCGCAGTATGACCTGACCACTTTTGATTACTTCAATAATTTTCCTTTAAGTCTTCTAGTGAGTGAGGTGTAATTTTTAAGTAAGAAATTTTATATCCTCATGGGAGGGGGGAAGAGTCTGTAAGAGTCAGCTGCGATGATCGAAGTAGTCGAGGTTCATATTATCACTTGTTGGTAATTTTTTGTACCAGAATGTTAACTCCTGGTAGCTTATGAATCAATCGTACCATTTTTCGGAATTATTTCACTTTTAAAATCTTCATTTGAATCACCTACGTATATAGAATGGTTGACTATTACGGAACAGAGAATTAGATCAAACACGGAATTTCATTAAAATGACGAACTACTTTAGGCATGTATCTTTCTCTACAAGTAATGTTTTTTCATGTAGGTTCTTAATAGAATTACGTAGTGTTCCTGAAGAGACATTATCCAAGTCTTTCTGTTCGAAAGCAAGGTGTATGCAGATTTTTGCGCCAGGCAACAAAACAGTAACAGTACCAGATAGCTCTTTTTAATTTTTTGACATAAAAATCCTAGTTTGATAACCCTTATGCATTTACAAATAAATACATTTTATTTCTATTTTGTATTAATCCTAGAAATGTTTAATTTCAGATGTCTGATAAACCATGTGTTAAATCTTGTAAATTTGCATTCCTATTTTTATAATGTAAAATTAGCTTGTCAGTTTGTATAAAATGAGACGCTGGACGCGTCGAGGATGACCTTCATAAATTATATGAATGAATAAGTTTCCATTCCGCCCCCCCCGTTATCTTTTCTTCTCACCAGTCCCGATTCTTAGTCTGAAAAGGGTTTCTATTTATGGAACTACGTTGTTATTGTATGTAGCGATGTTATTACTCTTTCCGCGGAAGGGCGGGATTATTTTGTTCGCATTTGTATTATTAATTCATTCGGGTTTTGTATCTCATTTATGGTTCAATACACGAACCGTCTGTATGGGATGATCTTTTCAGAAGGCGCGTTTTTTTTTTTTTTTTTTTTTCCTCGAAATCACACACACCTTTTTTTCTTGTGCATCATTTTATCATTCATGATGTGATGAGAAATGGACAGAAAAGAAAGAATTTCAAGTTAGAAGAAAAAGTTCAAAAGTGCTTCACTGTATGGTCCTCTTTTCTTTTTATGTATTTTATAAGTGGTGTGTATTCTGGACAATTCGTGGATAAGGAGCATATTTACAAATGCACTGCATTATTATCTTTTAATTCTATTGTTCTTAAGTATTGGGAGGCAAGATCAAGACTAATGGCTATACATACAGGTCTGGCATTTGTATAAATAAATAAATAAATGATGTAGTTTTATTACCATTACTGAGTTTATTTTACTTTTCTATTCTTTTAACTCCAGATAATTTTGTTGGATATAATTTCGAAGGATCTAAAAATCACTGTGCCATTAAAATTACGGCTACCACGTGAATATTGGTTGTGAACCTTTCTAAAAGTTATCAGTTTGTGTGGAGGATCCAGTGTGTTTCTCAATGATAATACCGATTTCATTGCTGTCTATAAATCTGTTTTTCGAATAATGGCTTAAGATTTGTGGTATTATACACTGAAAATCATTCGACTTTGACTAAGTTTAAATGATAATGTCATGTTGTTACAGCACAATTTTCAAAGAAAGGAAAAGATCTGCCAGAAATATAAAAGGTGTTTTTCATTTAGTTTTCTAGAGTCTCTTGTAAGATCGATAACAATACTCTAAACATATAATTGAATATTTCCTAGATACTGTTAAGATCCCTGCTGATCTCATGTTTTGGAGCTTGAAAAGTTTCGATTACGCTGAAGAATGAAAGAATATTTGTTGACATAGTGTTCCATTCGTTCAGAGTAATTAGCTTGATTTTATATGGCAATAGCTATTGCACTGAGAAAAGTTATTTTCATATCATACCGTTATGAATAACACAAGTATGATTATAAGGGAAGAATTTTTAACAGTTGAACAAACCTTAGCTTTCATTTCATATTTGTTTGGCTAACAACTAAATAAAATTTCACTGTTAAAGCACTTGGAAGGGGAGAATCCAACCTTAGGTTTTCGGAACATTTGAGCATTTCAAATATATTCACTAAAATGGACTTAACGCTGAATGCATTCGTAATTATTAGTATAACAGAGCATACATAAGCGTATAAAATCTTCTACCAAGCTATCCCTTTTAGAAGTATCCTGTATGTATTTTCTTATAATTAAGTACGGAACACAATAAGAAATAATAATTATAAACTTAATGCCTTAGAGCTTCAGAAAGCTAAAAAATTCCTTATTATTATGGTACAGGATGAAAATTATTTGTTTGTTAGTTAATGACTTGAAGAAAGACTGATGTTCACTAACGCATAGTGTAACAATTCAAGTCAACTCAAAACATCTCAATTCTTTAAAAATTATTCGGGTACTAGTCTCTACACCATAATGAGAATGCTTAATAATTGGTATTTTAAAAAACTGAAAATATTCTTGATGTCTACAATCTGGTCTTTTCCATTCTTAGCTTACCTTACGCTGCCATATCGCTGTTCATTGTTTTTGCCTTGATGATGAGTTAAGCATCCATGCGGCCTAACAGTCGTCGCTCTGATGGCATGACAGTTTACCTGCCAGTACACGCTGTTTAAAAATTCTGTCTTTCGAATGATAGTAGTACTTACTAATGGTAATGAACATAATGATTTAAAAACGTAGTTATGTTGTGAATGTTAAAAACGTAGTAGTGTAGTGAATGTAGTTTAAAAACGTGGTAGTGTAATGAACATAATGATTTAAAAACGTTAGACATAATTTTTAGTAATATTAATAACATTTATACCATACTTATATTAGTATAACTAATAAAACATTGTTATTTCTGACTTCTACGAAACATTTCAACATAATTTTAAAATAGCTAAAAATATATTTTTTATTAAATTAATATAAAGTATAAAAAAATTAATATAATGTTTCTAAAATAGTATGTAAAAAAAATCAAGATCTAAATTTTTTGGAAAATGTTTTCAGAATCACTTGAAATATTTCATCAGAAGCGGGTATCATTCGCCTAGAGTGATCAGATTCTTTTATCATCTAATTAGCACACTGAGTGATGCAATAATATGCAATTCGAACACTGTAATTCCTAACCAAGTTAGCTGTTGCATATCTTGCATACAAGCTCTGCATTTGTTTGGGAAAATCGGATCAATAGAATGTATGGAATAAATTTACGCCGCCATAGTTACAATTTGTGATAAACAGTCAGTTTAACGTCTCCTGTTGCTCACCCGGAATTCATTTTACATGAATTGTTGGCAGAGAAATTTGCTCTGCAAGAGCCGTCTAGTAATTCGATGCATCTATATACTTAATATATTTCTAGACTGTCGCTTCCAGCTATGATTTTCACATTTGTTTGCTTTGGGCTTTATAAATTGCTACGTATTTTACTAAAAGCTGTGTCGCGTATATTTTTAGTCATTTGTAGCAGAAACTAACTCGTGTTTTATCTGGCAATAGTTGAATATTTAAAGAGAGAGAATTAATTAATTATATATTTTGTTAATATCGCGAAATGAGAATTGAATGAATGTTGATAAATTTTCGTTTGCAAAGTAAGCATCTTAATATATAAAATTTTGCACTGTCTTTATTATTGAACTATTACATTCAAGAAAATAACTTTGAAAAAATGCATATAAAACAGTAATAATACTCTTCCGCCATTAAACAAAATTTATCGAATTGAAGTGTTTGTTGACGGAGAAATAATCTTAAGTCAGTAAATTTATTCTTGAGTACCTCTGCGAATTTTGTGCGTTAAAGTCTGGCTGGAACATCCTTTTTAGCTCCTTAAAGCTTAATGAATATTTTAATCAGTTTGGGTTTTGCTCTAAGGGGGCCATATAAAAGTTTGATTTGGTATTCAAAGAATTTTCTCATCTCCGAGCATTCGTATTATTTCTATAAAATTCGCTACTTTATTTTAAATAAATTTTGTTATTGTAAGCACCAAAAAAATGCAGCATTAAATTAAGAAACAAGAAATTTTAGAATTGAAGGAATAATTAATTTTTAGTCTTTTCTTTTGGTAACTGATTAGTATTTTATTGACTCATAAATTTATTTACACAAAAAAGATTTAGTTTTGTCGAATGTCAGGTATTACGTTTTTACTTCCTTGTACGAAGTAAAGGAAGCATTGTAATCGCGAAAAATATCGGCTGTCTTATTTCAAAGAAAATATCCATTTTGACCGCTCTCGAATCTATTTGCATGATTTTTTTGCGAGACATCTGTACGTACGCACAGAATAAAGGATTTTTTTCCAAAACAGATTGTAAAATGGATTCAGAAGAGATTTTTTTCGTTGCCTCTGAACGTACGTATGTATGTATCTCGCATAACTCAAAAATGAGTAGCCATAGAAGGTTGAATAGAAATATTAACCAAGCGTCTGCAATTAGACTTAATCTTGTAAGGCATATCGCCTTTTCCCGTGCGTGTTCTCACATGTTGTACCTGTACAAGTTGAAGCTAGATCAGCACCTCTGTAACACCACGAGTGATTGAAGTATTGCTGAATTTAGCTAACTGTATAAGGTATATCTCCCAGCTTCTCAGCGTGCCTTCGTGGTGTAATGGTCAGCACACTGAGCCGGTAATTCAGAGGTCCGCGGTTCGATCCCCGGCGAAGGCAATGCATATTTTTCATCTCTCCTGCTGGTAATTAACCTAATGTCTCTACAACTGTTAAACTTCCACCAAAATTTTGAGGGAGAACACCCCGGGGGCTTGGTTAGAGGGTCGCTTATCCCTCTTTGCCTACCTTTAGTTTCTTGATAGGACTTCCGGCTCGCCATGTATTTTGAGTGCCCCCTTGCCGCACCAGACACTATACACAGATACCTTTTTCGGGATTCGAACCGGAGCCCATCGACACACTAACCGCTATACCAGTTGGGAGGCCTCATGGTGTAGCTGGTAGTCCGAGTGGAAGTCGGAAGAAAGTCTGGTTTCTGCGAAAGTCTAGATGATTTATCACGATTCTCGCTCCGAAGGGCCTAATAGCTCTTCAAGCTTACAACTAATTATAAAAGCAAAGCCTCGATACTGCAGTTAATCTCTATGAAAAAGTTTAGACATGTAATCAGACAAGGGAAGAAAAATAATAATTTTTATCATCTCTAGCAAAAGTTATAAAAGTACAGAGATGGCGTAAAAGATATCAAAACTTCATGAAGTTAAATTTTTATAGTGTTTCAGGATTTTTCATGAATTAAATAACTAATTCTTGTAGCTTTTGAAAGTATGCTAAATAGGAGCGCTAAAATTTTATTTCATTTCCTTATGAAAATGAGTGTTGAATGTATTCCAGTATATGAATTAGGCTTCACTTATTCATGATTTATCGCCGAAATGTATTTTTCAGGGTGTGGTGGGAAACTCCTTGTTTAAACTGAGTAACGGCGGATGAGTCATTTCGCAATTAAATTTTTTCTTTGGCCCAAAAGGGACGTTAGTTACGAATGGGATATTAGTCTCGAAACGGCATTTTGCATTGAATCAGTATAAACGGCATATTTATTTTCAAATAGTTGCCACCAAATGTTATCGACCTGTATTATAAAAAAGAAAATAAATAATGAAGAATCTGCATATGTTTCTCGCACTGTGAACAAACAACGGTACCTGGAACCATCAAATTTTGAATAACGTGGTTTTCCACCCGAACATATCTACCTGGAAGCCCGAATCTGGAATTTCGAATTGTTTTTATTATTTATTTCATGTTTTGCAACACTGTAACGAATTTCTGATTAACAAACTCAGCGATTTCAAAAGCAGCAGTGGCAACACTGTACGGGGGGGGGAAATGTCTGCAGCTCGCCAGACTGTCTATCGGAAATAAAGCTGTGCTGTTCTTAAATATTTTGTTATTTCGCTGTTGAATGGAATTTTATTTGGCGTAAGCGTCGAGAACGTGATATTTAATAAATAAAGTAAACACACAAAACGTTTATAATAAAAAGGCACAAAAAAAATTTTTTTTTGTAAAGCCATCTTAGTTAGAAAACTGAACATTGATATGATGAACTGAGAAAAGACTGAAAAAAAAGCACAAAAATGTATGCCATCACATAACGCTACGTTGGAAATTCTAAACGTGTACTGCTAATGCTCATAAAATTTTTGTAATTTTGCTACTGAATTGTATATGGCAGAAGTGCGAAGCAAATGATGCTTAACAATAAAGGTAAAAGGACGACAAAAAGAGGGGGGGCAGTTAGTAGGAGTGAGTGGAACAGCAGACTGGTAGACTACGAGCCCAACGAGAGAGTAAGATAACTTAACAAACCCTTTTGAGTGACCGTTAAAATCTGAATCCTTTCAGATTCCCCCACCCCATTATGGGGGGCGTTGATTTTATGATGCTGATGATTTGCTTTTCTTATGGGGATGTTGATTTTATGATATCTGATGTCTTGGCGTTGATTTTATGATGCTGATGATTTGCTTTTCTTATGGGGGGCGTTGATTTTATGAAGTCTGATGTCTTGGCGTTGATTTTATGATGCTGATGATTTGCTTTTCTTAAAAAGGCGAAGAATGAGCCTTAATGGACTCGGAGAAGAAGCAGTGTATTGTTTGATCTTCTTATTTAATTATTTTACTCCTTTGAAAAGTTAGATCTCGACGTGCTTTTGTAAAATTGTTTAAGCAAGCTGGAAAATTTAATTGAATAACAGATTATATTTCTAGCATCTTAAAAGTAGCACAAGAACGTAATTAATAGATAGGGGAAGTTTTTGAAAGTTGTTTACTGCACTAGTGTGGTTATATAACAAAAACAGGCTATTGCGGTTTTCAAGCTTAACAATTTAATTAACAATTAATTGACATAAAATGGAATAGTAATGACGTAAAATGGAAATATGTTTGAGAATTCTATAATTAACTGAGTAGAACAACTCGTATTTAAATTTTAATTAATATTTGTTTCCGTTAGTCACCGAAGATTGTCTGGTTATTGATTCTGTTGCTATGAATGGCTGCGCTGAAAGTTTCTCATATAATTATATATGTAAATGATCATATACCAGATCATGTACTTTTCTCGCGTCTCTGCAAAGTTATTTTGTTATAAAGGGAGGAACTCGGACGATCTGTTTGAATAACTGAACATATTTTATTAAGGGTAACTGAATATAGTTTATTGAAAATTGTCGTAATTGATCCAGACGTGACTGTTAAAGGCTTGTCTGAAATTCGTATTGTCACTTTTATGCTTCCTAAGATTATGTAGTAGATTATTTTTAGTAGTAGGTGCAGTAGTGGGTTATTTTTTTTTTTTTCGAAAGATCTTTATTTAGGCTAGCGTTCTCATCGTGGATTGCCTGAAACGCAGCGTTCTGAAAGAAATAATAATAATAGGCTGATGATATGTAATGGTAGAGAATAATTTTTACATTAAGGGTATCTAAACACGAATACTATTCCAGGAGTTCCGCAAAACCTAGAAATGCCGGCCAATCTGATTATGTTTGCTGTTTAGAATGGAATAATAAGTTATAATGCTGTTTTTCGTCGATTCTGTAGTTTTAATAGAAATCTTAGTTGTCTCTATAAATAATTAAACTTATGTGCTCAAAAGATATAGTCGTAATGTGGAAAGAAGTTTAAGCTTGCAGCAGTCGTTCTTTGCAGGCACACTAATCGAGATCAGTGCTAAATGAATACTTGGAATGATGAAAGTGTTTTTGTGTCTAATAGATGGACGTTGATATTTGCTGAAATGAGTAGTCAATTCCTAAAATTTCTGGAAGATTGTAAAATTTATCTTGCTAACAGTATGAAGTTTACGGGAAGAATATTTCTTACTGTGGAGGAATTTTATGAGTTCCTTTAAACTGTTTGAGATCTATAAAGGCTATCTTGATCACCAATGAAATCGAGTCAGTTATAGCTATCTAATTGTAAGATGATATTCTAACATGAAATAGGATGGTACTAAAACATCAAAATTTGTTGCTTATAATAAGTTCATTTGAAAAAATGCTTACGATACGAGTATAATGATATGCAATCATTCTCTGCTTCAGAGTAAAGAATTTTATGTTTGGTTTTGGAAATAATTGTTTGGAGCTGATTACCTTTATGCAATGGAACAATTTTTTAATACCATACTTTTAATGTGATCTTACTGATCTCTTTGTCTGGCCTAATTATGGTCAACATATTTTTATCTATTACATGAGCTATAATTGTTTTCAAAGTTTTAGAATGATATTCTTTGCGATTTTTCACTTACAGTAACCCAATATTTTCCTACTTTAATGCTGGTTCACCATGTTTTCATATGTTTACTTAAATCCATTATCTGAAGAAAAACATTTCAGTTTTACTCAGACTACTCTATGTCGTAGTTTGCTTTGAGTAATCTATTATACTTCAAATATATGATACATGATACACATTTTGGTATATTGTTTGGCTTATTCGGATAATTGTGTTCCGGATATAGCCGGAATTTCGAATTTTTAATCGTCTGAAATCCAGGATTTTCAGATTTATTTAATTTATACTTATTGTGTCACATTTTCTTCTATAAAAGACGAAACCAGAGTGTGAGAGATATTGCTTAGTAGAATTTAGATCAGCGCGTATCGGCCTGTTTGCCTAGCTTTGCAGAAGTGCTAATATTCAACTGTTTAATCAGAAATCTTGCTGAAATCTCAGCGGTAATTAAAAACGCGGTTAGTTTAGGATCTCAGAGCCTCGTCGATAGTGTTTGATATTTGTTCATCTAGTTCTTATTTTCAGTTTTACCTTACTTTTAGTTGAACCGCTGGGTTGGCGCAGTTTGTGAGCGTCGAGTAGACGCAGTTGTAATTTTAAAGGTACAATAAAAGGGTTTCAACACCTTCTCACGTTTTTGTGTGACTTCAGGCATAGCAACACTCACTATCCCAGTGTCTGACAAGTTGGACCAGCGAGATCTTACAAGTTTATTGAGAGAAATCTGGCAGGAGCTGAAGTATTCAGGCTAAAAGATGACAAAAAGCAGAAACACCCAATATTGATGAAATTGTTTAAATCTGTTTTAACTTGTTCCATTTACCCGTTTCTGAAAGTTCATTTAATTATTTAAAGTCGTACGAGTATAAAAGCAGGATATTTGCTGCAGAGCTTTACCAAATCAATGAATCATTCTCTTCCTTCTAACAATCCCTTATCACCAACAGCTATTATATGCATACTTCAAGTTCTAATCTAATATCTAAAGGGTTCAATGAAAAGTCAAAATGCCTTACTGAACTTTCAGTTGTTAGCAAAGAAAAATATTAACTCGGCACTTTCAAGGAATTAAACCTCCATCTTAAAGAAATCAAGCTAAACACAACAATTATTTTTTTAAATTATGAGAAATCCAAAAGGTAGGCATCTGTTCGAAATACTATTTCCAAAGTGGAAATTAATTTGTATGTTTCACAACATTATTTTGCGTCGACACAATTATATGGAATTATGTCAGATATTTACTACGCACTTAGTTTTCATGATTTTTGAAATGAGGTCACAATTACCTCTGATTACTGCAGTTCTCCAAGAATATATACAGATACCTCAGAAAATATATGTAAAACACATTAATATGATATGTATATCTTCTTGAATTTACACTGATGTATTTTGTATATATTCTACTTGCTGTGTGTACTGTTATGGTAAGGATGAAAATCTACTGGCTCGCAATTTTACCTCTTAAGTCTTTGTTTAATCTCTGTTCTTGATTAACATATATACGCGCACAAAAGAATGAATATTTTTACGAGAAAATGTTTACAAAAAAAGAATGTCGCATATTTGTATTTGCGTTTTTTAAGCGAAGCGTAGAAAAAGAAGCATTTACCATTTTGGGGGAATAAACTTAATATAGTGTGGTGAGCTATGAATTCTTTGATATTTATTTAATTGATCACTTCAGGTAAACAGGAAGAAACTAATAATTTTAATAATTTATTATAAAATTTCTTGAAACACACCAGGGTAAATAGCTATAAATATTTCAAAGGAAACGCGGATATTAAGAAATTACTTCTTAGCGCACGAGAAATATTGTTAATTATCAAAATCGCTTCCAGAACAAACTTTAAATCCCAGTTTAACTCTCTAAACTGCTAAATCTTTCTGGAAATGAGGGATCGAAATAATATAATGAAAGGTACGGTTACATAGTCATCTTTTCTCGTGTATTAATATGTGCTGTAAAGCGGAAAGATTTGCTCAGAGGTGAAACACAGGGCAGGTAAAGTAGATGTGCCTTGCTAAGGGCATTTATCAGGCCCTAAGATCGAAAAGCTTAGTTCCAGTTATCAAACCGTAAGGAGAAAAAGAAGCAATAATTGAACAACTGTTTTCTGCAGCGTGGACAGACCTAGGAATTTTTCCTTCTCATGCCAAAGCATAATTCCCCGCCTCCATGTCAATTAATTATCCATAAAATTGCGTATTATGTAGACCAGTGTTTTTACCTACAAAAAGCTGCTGCCTTGTGCAACTGTGATGCGGCTTCTTTGCTTGAAACTGCAGTAAGCAGGAGCATCTTGGTCGCGATATAGTTGATCAAATTTGCAAGAAATGCGTTAGCGCTAATGGCAGTTATGCCGAAAATGTTTAATTATATCTTTGTATTGATGTTTGCTAGTGAAGAGCAATATATTATTCATTTTCTGCGGAATAAAACGGAACATTCTTCTGAATTTCTTCTGAAATTCAGAAATGTAGTGACTTTTCAAGTGTCTGAAAAGATTCGCTGAGAGTTTTGTTTTAACGATGCATTGCATAGGGACTTCCAAATGCAGTTGATGCAACCGAATTCCTCAGATTTAAAAAACGGACTCTGATGAATAAGATATGCTAAATCTGTTTCCACAATGGAAAAAATGTGTCCAGATCTTCAGTTCTTTAGATGAACAATAGCCAAGTTTCCCCCTGCACCCCCTTCGACTGATTAAACTCTTTTTGGGGGGGGGGGGTGAGGTGCATTAGTTTCGAATTTGATTAGTATTAGGGAGTTTAAATGGATTTGGTCACCGTCCGTTCTTTATCTGGTTTTCGTTATTAAAAATTTCAGCATTAATTAGATAATCAAGTAACGCTACTATTTCAGTTTCTTTGATAGCACAGAATCTCATGGGAGTCAATATTCAGTTTTGATTTGGCATAATGAATGTAATTTTTCATTTTACTTTGTACATGAGTATTATTTCAGTTTTGTTAATAGCACAAGATGTGGAAGTCAACATTAAATTTTGATTTGGCATAATAAACGTAATTCTTCATTTTACGTTGCCCATAATTTAATGCGTTATCTTATTATCATTCATACTTACTTTCACATTGTTAGAAATTTTCTTTGCAAGCAAGAATAATAAAAAATCATTTACAATGTTTCAGTGTGTTGCTTGGTGATGTTGAGAGTATTTGCGTAGTGTAAAACTTGGTTGCCTTCCAAAGGAGCATACTTGATAGATTTTAATGGGTATAATGTAGATTTAATGGGTGCTTCTCTTGAGCTTTACAAAACGGATGAACAGGATATGTCAACCTACCACATATGATGGTGGTGAACATGAATAACATTTGACTGGTATGTCGGCAAGGTACTTGACTGCAACAATTCTTTTCGGTATTTCATATAAATGCTGTCTGGGACGTTGTACTAGATTTCTGTTCCTATTCTAGTCTTCGACAGCTATATTGCAGTCAGCATGCATTGTATTACCGCACCACGCTGGAGAGAATCACGGCTACTAGCAACGTCGATAACCAAGACAAACGCACATACCGGATAGGCATATCGGAAGGATACTTACTCCCGACCATAGATTTATTTATCTTTATTCCCAGTCAGCAAGCTCTGACATTTTGATTCCATTAAATAAATATTAAATTTTCCTTTAATATGTAGTTTAAGTGTTTAATTGGTAATGCCATGACACATCAACAAATGCCTCGAGGAATATGTTACTGTACTTTGAAAGATAAATACTTTTTTTTTTCAAATAAAATAAAATGTTGAAAAAAAATCATCCTATGTAAGTTTAGAATGCATTTCATTATTAAACATGTAGCATCAGCGTAGCAACGAATTCCATCTGCCTTCTTAGAAGAAAATCGTGACAAAAATCCTTACCTGAAGAAAATATATAATTAATAGGTCAGTGTTGAAAAATTTTGTTATAGCTCTAAAAGTTAATATTTTGCACAAATATATTAGAAGTATTTCAGTCAGAACACGAGTAATTTACTAAGATATTGATCCTCAATTCGCCTTCTGCCGTCCATCACCTGTATGAAAATCACATACTTCAGGGAAAGACCATTTGCAGACCACCTTTATACGAGTTTTTATTTATTTTCTGAAACATCTTGTAAAACACAGTTTTGGCTGCTGGAGGGAAAAAAAATTATTTACGTTAATCAGAGCACGAAAGTATTTAAATAAAATTTATATTATTAAAGATTCCCCCCCCCAAATTGAATGTTTTGAATTTATTTGCAAGCAATAAGTCGATACAAAATAAAAATTAATTTTGCGTGTTACCAAACCATTGGCTTAGAACTCCAATCTAGCCGTGATATTCTTGCTGATAAAAAAAAAGGGAGGTTTGGCTTGACCACGATTTGGCATTTAGGACTCATCACATTCAGCAGCACAGTTTTGAGAAATTTTATCACAAGAAATTAAAGTAATTGTTATTTCATTTAGATACATTCCTGTTAAACGTGGAGCTTCCACTCCTATGAATTTTTGCTTTTATCTCTTTGTTAACAAGAATTTTGGTTAACAAGAAGCAGTTTTTTTGGAGGGGGTGGCTTAAATATATTTATCGTTAAAGTCGTGGGAAGTTACATCTAAACGAAAATGCGCTTTCAAATAAGCTTTAATTTGTGTTACCGCAAATTCTGCTTATCAGTAAAAATTAGGTAAGTTTTACATGCATTCGTATCTTTCTTGTAAGTTCAAATTAATTTAGGATTTCTTAAAATTCGCCATAGATTGGAACATCTAACTAAAGGAACATCTAAATAAAGGATAGTCAATTAGGTGTAAATTTGACTTTAAGAGTGTAAGAAAATCCTATGTGAGATAGCCATCTGTTAGCGTGTCTTTATAAACTACCTACATATTTATGTGCATTATTTAATTGGATGATTGAAACAAATTTCCTGCGAAACATTATTCTTCTCAACGGCTAATATATTTTGAATTATTCCTTCATTTGTTGACGTATTTATGTTTTCAATAGCAACGTTTAATTAAAATGTAACCGAAGTAAATAGTCTATTGTTTATCGTGTACCGATGTGAGTGTTTCAATATCTTTATGTGATGGTTGTAGAGATAACCATGAATCATTAATCTATCTTTATGAGTTATTTTTATCGAGTTTCTGCGCATTATGTGTCACGTAATGCGTTTTTTCACGTTGCTTTCTCTCATTAGCAAAAAGTATCTCAATGTTATTTGAAAGTATTTTGTAGTTAATTGGTTTTGGATATGTTGATAACACTGCTAATCGCAGTAATGTGTTGAGCTAAAATAATGTATATAGTTGTAAATTTTTTCTCATCCACTTTAACCACAGCAAATGGGATAGAAATGAAAGTGTGGAAGAAGTTTCCAGATTCGAGTTTTAAAAGGAAGAAAACATTTCTGAATCTGGGATTTACTCTTTTTTATTTTTTTTAACTAGTGCCTTTGGATAGTATATTTCAAAATAAGGAATATATTATTGTCTTTCACTAGAAAAAGTGAAGTTAAATTTAAATAAATTTTCTTGCGCCATTGCTGCAATGAATGAAATTTGAACTAAACAAATATTCTCTATTTGTAAAAAGAAAATATAAATTTAAAATTTAATTAATTTTAATTGCAAAAATTAATTATTGCTGCGAACCAATTTACAATATCATTTAAATTCTAAGAGCATAGGTAAATTAAGTGTACGTATTTAAAACCTTTATTAAAAAAATGAAACAAATAAAATTTTTTTTGAAAATTCTAGGACCAAAATTGGCATAAGTGAATAATTGTCTAGTAAGCAGAAGACAGACTTATCAAGGGGAAGCTGCCCTCAAACCTAACTCTTCAATTACTAAATGCGTCTGTTTCGTCATCCATATAGGCAATGGTAAATGATTCAAAACCAAGAGTAAAATCAAATGTTATGAATTACTCAAAAAAATTGGTTAGAATTTTGAGAAATTAAGCAAGTAAAAAAGATTAGGAATATTGATAAAATGTCAATAAATAGAAAATCAAATTATTTTTTAGAAAAACAAAAGTAATTTAGAAACCCTTGTATACATAAAACCTCCCCGTTCCTACACGAATTATGCATGTAAACCTACAAAACTGTAAACCTAAAAACTATATACAATCTATCAAAATATAAAAATAATACTAAAAAGCCAGTAAAAGTTCTAATTTAACTTACCTAGAACTACACATTTGAATTCCTGTGAGTGGACTAGCGTTTGCTAAACTAAGTGAGGTTGAGTAGTCTGTTACTTTAAATTTATATTTGCTTTTTACGAATAGAGAATATTTCTTTAATTCAAATATATATTGTCTTTAAATTATAAGATGTAAAATTTCATGTGTCCTCCTTTTTTTTTTTTTTTTTTTTTTTGCCCCATT